>CAXKWD010000001.1:60414217-60776717 GCA_964059195.1 Ectobius pallidus
AGCGAGCTGCAGTAGCCTTGATAAAGACCACGGCAAGATGGTCGAAACGTCGGCAGACTTCTTAAATATGACGCGGCAGATACCCGAAAGCCAAAAGATTTTAAATATTTAACTGTCTGTTGGTATGAAATTTTTCTGAGAATAAAATTGGTTTCATTTTTGTATTATCACCATCTTTTTGTGATTGAGTAACTAGGAGGGCAAACATGCTAGAAATAGGTTGATATCGTTAGTTTTTAAGAAAATGTATATTATATTGAAATTTTACATTTATTTGTCTATGTGCACTTAATACTTACTGCGCATTCGTAGGCCAATTGTTACTGTATGTTGAAGTTTTCGTTCATAGGCGTATTGAATAATTTTTCTGTTTTGTCTACTCAGTCCTCATTTGCCTTTTATCTCACAGATTTAAATTAAGACAACCTTTGAGGCTCGTTAAGGAAGCTATGTTAACAAATTTCTACTGCCATTCCTTTAATATGTATCATTATGCCTTGCGCATCCATGGAAACCATGTTAAGAATTAGGATGTAGGCCTACTGTTAATTCTCGTGAAATGTTAAGCAAATTATAAGCAGTGAGAAAATGGAGGCTTTATTACACAGGATCGCCCAAAATCAATAGGCATGAAAATCTGATAAAGCCTATTCGAGTTATCACGGACGACAGACAGCAGACGGAGAGATTTTTTTTCCCGTCCACCATCTAATCTTAGAAAGTACAATACTGGCAGTTGGTAGTTAAAACTAAAAGGTTAGTCTTAATTAATTTAAAACAATTTTTATTATCTTTTGTCAAAAAAACATTAAAAAAACCCTTTATTAAAAAATAGTATTACAAATAATTCTACTATAGTAGCTATAGGCTACGGACTTTGAATGGTTATATAGTTGATAATCAGGCAAGACAATAAACTTAGTTGATCTACAATTCAACTTCATCATTTAGATATGAACTTATCAACGTTCGTTCAGCTCATAATAGCTACTATTTAAAGCTACTATCAAGCATTTCTTCAAGGCAAGATTATTTCAATGGTTCGACATCAGAATTGAACTGTTGTGATAATTAATTACACAAAGGAATCTTCACTATCAAAAGTGAGTGGTTAAATCTTACGCAGTGAATTAAGATAACTTATAGCCTACACAGCTTGTAACTTTCAATCTCAAACTTTATTCATCGTAAGCTGTATCATCTTAGTACGCAATTTGACTCAGTGACATAATTAATTGTTTGATAATATGTAAATCAAGATTGCAGAGACTAATTATGATCATGATTAAATCAGCATGTACTTCCCGTTTGTATACTCAATCATTCTTGCCTTCTCTTGATATTTATTGTCAAGTGGTCCTCCGGAATTATTATTAATAAATATACTTCTAAACAATCTTGTCTACGTTTTTGGGCGGAAATATATCATCACTCGATCTACAATTCAACTTCACCATTTAGAAGACGTCAAGGCATCATCTATCGAGTGATTGTGATCCTTAAGGATTTATAGTGTCAGTGAATGCAATACCTATGGATCATTATTACTGTAATTTAACCTCTCGTTCTCTAATATCGGGTAAGGATGTGCGTTTTTTTAAACTACATTTAACACGTTTACAGTCCACTGCTAAACGCACACACCCAACTTGACAGGGGGGGAAACAACACACTTAAAAGCACATATTTCGAAGAAATGAATTAAAACAGACATAATGGCAAAAAAGTTCAGAAATGTTCCATGCCACAACCTATGAAGATGACAGACAAAACTTTTTTTCGTGTGTCTTTCCTTATTTTGAGCGTTTCCAAAAGAGTAGAGATTATGATTCACCTGAATGAATTTAAAAAATAGACGACGTACTCGTCTGCTCTGAAAATGGTTTCTTGTAGATCGTCATAAATTTAGGACTGCAAGCTTTAAGAGGTGCTTAGTTTTTAGCAAAAATCGTGCAAATTGGTTTTTAAGACTTTTAAAAGAAAATGTTCCATGAACTTTAATAAGACATTGTAATAGATTTATTCCACACTCTTCACTGGGTCTGTCAGTCATTTCAAATGAGACCAATACATTCATCCGGGGAGGCCCTCCTTGTCCTTGCCTGGTAAAAATAAGTATGGATGTGGCCCACTGATAATGCCCCAGGCCCGGGCGGTGTGGGCCACGTTAATTAATGGAAAAAAGTGGTGACTTTGAAATGTATTATTTGATTAATAAAAAACAATTCGGTCATGGAAACCACCATTAAGGGCCGCGGGTGTCGGCATGCTGACCACATGCCCCCCAATCCTGCCATCTGCCTACGGTAGATGACGCAGCGGTCGGGTGGTAGGCCTTGTCCCTTTAGGGATGTAGCGCCACAGAGTTTTAATGTAAAAAAAATTGATTTATACATTTTTTGTAATCTTTGCAAGGAAATTTATTATGAGGAAAGAAAGGACTTATAATTTTCCTAATTCCTTTTTGTGGTCTAATGGATAGTATTGAACCAAGTAATGGAGACAGGACAGGTTTGAATCCATCTTCAAGAGTTAGACAGTATTAAAAAATCTAACAAACACTCCCATTGCTTTCATTACCCTTCATATTATTACAACAAAGAGAAAGAGACTGAAATGTAGGAGTACGCTTTCAGTTGCCTAAGCTACGTTCAGATCAGTATTATTTGCGAGGTTAAGCTGAAAACTTACATTCTTATGTGAAAACAAGTAGCTTAAAACTATTCTCCAGAAAATTGAACGAAAAATGTTTAGCCCATAGTAAGCCTACATGAAGTTTGTGTACAATATTTAAAGATTTATGGAAAAGTGCAAAAATAAATGTAAAAGCAAGATAATGTCACCGCTTCTTGTCAAATCTCCGAAAAATACTTAATCCAAATGTAAAATATTGCATTTATACGATTGTTAGTTTTCTAGCTAAGCAGGGTCGAAAGTGAGGGAGGAAGTAAGATTCTGGTGAAACGCTCAACATAAGCACCTGTTCTCTTCATATTGCGACGTAGTGTAAGTGGCCGTATTGCGGGGTACGCATTCAGTTGTCTAAGTTTTGTTCAAAGCCGTATTATTTACAAAGCAACACCTAACACTTGGAGTTTTGAATGAAATGATCAGCTTATAACTATTCCTTAGAAAATTTATAGGCGTATGAAAAATGCTTTGAATATAAAGGTTTATCTCTCAGTAGTCTAAGAGCAGTTTGTATAGAAGATTTAAAAAAAAAAATCTTTTTCTTCGAGAACCGCGAAATATGAAATTTTCCTCATGTAAAATGATGCTTAAATGAAATTATAAAATTTCATTTTTATGCGACGTTTTTGTTTTTGAGCGCACGGTTCACACACAGACATACAGATTTTTTTCTCCAATGTACCTCAAAACGGGAAATAATTATGAAATGTAAACATCTAATTTCAGGGCCGAATAGCCTACAATACTTTCTCTACCTATAGTTCTTACGTAACGCGAAGTCGATTTTTAAAATTGTTTAATGACTGAAACGTACTGCAACCTAGGCCTTCGACCGTCAAAGGCGCAGAGATTTTGTCCTGCATGAGTTGCGTTTAATGCCTCTAATTTCACAGACATAAGACTGCCACACTTACGCACACACCAACCTCGGTTGGAATCGTACCTACCACCTTGGAAATAGAAAACCAGTGCCATACAGGTCACTGACTTTTCTCTGTAACCCCTACTTTGGGGCGTAGGGCGTCCAATTGAAAGGGCCGAGGAATTTTGTCCAGAGGCTCTAATTTAGGTTTGGAGTTCTTTTAAGCGCCAGTTTAAGTCTCTTCCGGAGGACTCCGTGCCCAGGAGTGCCATACAGGTACTATAGATATCCTATATCTAGGAGATATTTGGAGCTATAGTTGAGTGAGAATAGAGAGATAGAGATAGGTGGGAAGGGAGAGAGGGTAAAAGAGATTGAGAGGGCAATGGAGTGGAAGGAAAAATAGGTGTAAGAAGAGGATTTACCTAAAATTAGCACTGACGTCTAGTAACCAATTCATTAATTTAATTAATAGCAGATAAGAAGTGGTAGCCTATAACTACCATTCTAAAATATATCCGCAGGCTTGTTAAGAAATTCTACTTATCTTAAATGGATAATGATAATGAATTAACGTCAGCGATTGGAAATTACAATTTAGCATATTATCATCGTCACTGGACAATGTCATTCATAAAGACCAAACAGTACCCCAATAGAGTAATAATGCGGATTAATTTATGAATTACTGCACTTCAGTTCCAACAACTACCTATCAGATAGACGAAGGAATAGTCATGCTACCGTACTATAGGAGAGCGTCGCGTCGTCGTCGAAGCATAGCTAATGTCCATATTGTAAATGTATTTACTTTGAATGTCCTTTTGTGATTGCAGTAACTAGGAGCCTACACATACAAAGAGTCTGCGTTCTTAATTTAAAACAATACTGAATATTATATTGAAATTCTACATTTATGTATCCTTGAATACTCACAGTGCATTCGTATGGAGTTCTGTATTTTGAGTTCCTTGACTTGTTGAGTAATTCCTCTGCTTTGCCAACCCAATCCCCAGTAGCATTTCTTCTCAGAATCTCTTCGCCGACCTGCACTGTGGTATGTTTCCAACGCTACATTACACCGTGACTTGGAAATCTCTGGCATTAAAGAAGAAATCATTTCGTGCGGCATTCGATATCAGCAACAACCACACCTAAGCTATCATCCCAATTCCTTTGCCAAGAAAATTCTGGACAATAGTTCTTCAGTCAATCGTGTGTTTCCACCTAAGGTTTTAGAGTTGGCTTTCCGATTCAGTGACTAATCTTAGATAGAGTTGTTTTACAGCTCTCTTATAATTACCGTGTCATTTATACCGTTTACTGAATGTTCTTATTTGAACAAAATAGTATAAATCTCTAGAATAAATCTTAAAAAAATTCTGAAGAGGTATCATTATGCGTTGTGTATCCATGGAAACCATTAAGATGTATTAATTCTCGTGAAGTGTTAAGTACAATTATAAATAATGTGAACATAGGTACTCATTGTACACGATCTGATGTCTTCAACTTAAGGACTTTTCCGATATTCATCCCGCATAATTCGAAAATCAAAAGTCAAACCTCACCTTACCAAACCTTTGCATTCCACTAAAACTTGAATCTTTATCCCTTATAAATAAAAGCACTAACTACTTAAACCTCAACTTATGTTTTCCTTATACACCCTAAGGGACCTGTGACGAATTTATTAAATTCTTCATAAACAAAATGTCCATTATCTTTAACTTTATTCTGTCTAAACTACATTTATATCATTCAAAACATCGTTCTATTTGTTTTATTTACAAATTCATACTCCATCGCAAAAAGGAGTCCAAGAAATCTCCTTGTCAATGAAAACTTTCTTGGTATGCAATTTAATATTTTGAAAATTAATGATAACACAAACACAAAATTATCATGTAATGGAAACGAGACATTAATAGTTACAGTAATACCCGTTGAAGACACAGAAAAAAAGACGCAGGCGTTATTATATTACAGTTACTTATTTTTCCTGGTTTAATGTTAGAGAATGTTTATATTAATTATATTCTTAAAAACACATGCGTTTTAAGTAAATTTCAAATAAGGAGGATTTCATTGATAACAGAGACATGAAGGTGATGTGTATTTTGTAATGTAGTGCAAGAAAGCGTTTAATTTATAGTGTCATTCGTATAGGCTTAGTTGTAATACTCCTGCATCATAAATAAAAATCACTCTAATTCTTTATTGTAATATAAAATTTTGTTTTAACTTCACATGAAATTATTCACAACCCTTATAGAACTTGTAAAGAAATGAATAGATATTTGTCTTTAATGTAACACTAAGATAATATTGTTTTGTTTATTGTAGTGTAAATTCTATTTTTGAGTCTAAGGATTTCAGGCCTGCACGAAAACTTCCTTCAGTGCAAGAATAACTACAAGTTTTATGCAGACTTACCAAAGAGGTTTCCAATCCCTATAATATAAAGCCACATGGCTAACTCACTCATTCACTCACTGACATTAATGTTTACTCACTTTCAAATGAACTAGAAACTTGATATTTGGCACACTTACATCTTTTAGCCTGTAACCGAAGGGAGAATTCCAAAAAGTTCAATTTTTCATTTAATTTTTACCCCTAAAAAACCTTCAAAAGGGCGGGCGCACTTTAAAGTCTCTGCTCAGTTTTCATGACAGCAATATTAACTACAGTGTTCACATATGGCTTTGGAAGTTGCAATACACTACAACTTCCGTATACCGACGAGGTGGCCGAGAGGTCCCAGGTTCAAATCCCACAGCCAGCCAATTTTACATCGTATCATGCTTTCCCCAGTCGTAATATCAAATGCTGAATTGGATATTTACATACCATGAATTATCCTCGCAATTTCATCCTAATATCAGTTGAAATTTACTCCATAAAATGCATCATTAATGTTTTCCCGCTTTCAGATGAGTTAGAAACTTGAAATTTGGCAGACTTATACCTTTTAGCTTGTAACCGACGGCAAAATTTCAAAAAGTTAACATTTTAATTTTTTACCCTGAAAAAATCCTAAACTCTTCCCGAACTTATTTAGGTTTTTTCCTGCCGGTTGTGTTATATGGATGTGAGACATGATCGTTTAGTCTTCGGGAAGAATATTATCTGAGAGTATTCGAAAACAGGGTGCTTAGGAAAATATTTGGGCCTAAGAGAGATGAAAATGGGGACTGAGGAAAACTGTATAACAACGAGCCTCATAACCTCTACTCGTCACCGGATACACTATAGTTAGAGTAATTAAATCATGGAGGATGAAATGGGCTGGACATGTTGCACGTATGGAGAGGAAAGACATATCTCAAAATTATTGACTCGGAGACCCGAATGTAAAAGCCCACTTGGAACACCTAGACATAGGTGGGAGGACAATATTTAGATAGATTTAAAGAAGTAGGTTTTGCAAGGGATGGTTGGATGGGGTTAGCACAGATTAGAGTTGAATGGCGGGCTCAGGTAAGCGCGGCAATGAACCTTTGGGTTCCATAAAATATATAAAATTCCTTTAGCTTGCTTAGAAATTTTCTAATGTCATTGAGTAAGTAAGTACGACTAAGTGAAAATAGGCTATAAGGCAGTCTAAATACACGGACTCCGATACGGTGTCAATTCAGAAAAAAACATTTTTCGAGAACTTGACTGGGGGTTACGAAGCGAGTTACTTCTCTAGCAGACCAAGTCACTAACCTATTTATTAGAGTCTCGCATTCGGTTTTGGTCAGCCAATGACATATTCCTCAGTCATAAAAAATTTGTCTGTAGAAAGCAAACAAGCTATACGCATTTAGTATATTAGTTAAACACATTCAGTAGGAGAGATAATCCTGAAAATTACCCAATATACATGACATTTCTTGCCTTCAGTCCATGTTTCACGACCAGCGTGATAGGCATGCACATGTTTAAATCGCTTTGTGTAAGAACGTTTTTTTTGCTACCCACTACTGATGGGTGTTTATTCTTAGGATTTTACGAATAATATGCGTCAGCAGCAGTTTTGCTTCTTGTATCGTTTTCTAATTCCTTATATTGAGAGAATCTGGACCTCGCGCTCTTCACGCAGCGGCGTGCCCCAGGTTCTTTTCCCAGTAGGGACAAATTTTTTCGGTAGTGGGTTTTTGGGGGTTTCCCTCACCTAAAAGGAGTTTATTGGGAAACTTTAAGACCCCTGTTGTCCCCAGACGTCATAATCTGGCCAAAATTGTTAGTCACATCCGCCTTGTTCAGAGGGAGTGTGTGAGTGACTGGTGTGTCTTCTGTCTTCGTGTTTTCTTTGAGGTGACCCGGTATCTGGCTCGTCATTAGACCTGGGATTTTAAGGCAAATGCCTATTTTGTTCCTTATGAAATAACATGAATTT
The DNA here is from genome assembly GCA_964059195.1 of Ectobius pallidus. NCBI lineage: Eukaryota > Metazoa > Arthropoda > Insecta > Blattodea > Ectobiidae > Ectobius > Ectobius pallidus. The sequence continues at coordinate 60,422,158 of CAXKWD010000001.1, forward strand.
TTTTTTAAATATGTGGACGTTTCATGATAAATCACTTACATTTATAGAGTTTTATAGTGCCCTAAAATGCCTATTTGGACCTTTAGAACTTATTTTACTATTTTAGTGCATAAAATGCCTATTTTGTACATTTAAAATGAAATCCAACTTCTGTAATTTTTACAATCTTATAATGGACATCCCTCAATGAAAAGCAGAACAGCAGAGGTGGGTTTTTCACAGAAACTTGATTGTTCCAAACAATTGTCGCCAAAGGAATGCTGACTGACGGGGGAGGGGGAGGATTAAGGGGGAAGGACTACTGTGTCAAGTCACCAGTGAAAGAACATCTGTTTAAGTGAATATAGTTCGTGATGCCTAATTTTGCAGTTAATTCTGTTAAGAATAGGTGTACCACGTTTCTTGCAGTAAAAAAAAAGACCATGTTGCAGTTTAAGTGTATACTGTAATATTTTAAAGTCTATATTCTCTCTATCTACACATTTTCAGTGCCTATTTTATCTTTTAAAAGCCTATTTACTTGTTTTAAAAGCCTACTTTAGGTGCCTAAAACAATCTTTTTAGAGCCTAAAATCCCAGGTATACTCATCATTCATCCGTGGAGGCTCCCCATGTCATTACCTGGTGAAAATAGTTTGTATATAACCCATTCGCTATTCCTTTCATCGAATGGGTCGGGCGATGTGGTCAAAAACAGTTCCTACATCGGAAGTTGTAAAACTAAAGAGTTCCTATGGGACTAGCAAATAAGACAAGTTTCACTAAGCGTATCCTTTTCCCTGTGGTTGTAACGTGTTAAAATATGATAGATTATTATACTCATAAACTAAGTTCCAAACACCGTTAGATATTTTATATTATTTTAAATTAAAATGTTTTTAATACTATAAAACATTGACAACTTTATAAAGTGTTTTTAGACAGCTTGAATACAAAATAAAACGTCTAACGCAAGACCCTTGAAGCAAAAGTTGCACTTTATCTTTCTAGTGTTAAAAAATACACTGTAAACAACATTAGTTTCATCGGCATGGGTAGCGCAGTGGGTATCGCGCTGACTTTCTGTGCCCAAGATTGCGGTTTCGCTTCCGGCCCAGGTCAATGTCATTTATGTGTGCATAAATGTGAAAGCTCCATGTCAGTAGACATTGAACTCCTGCGGGACAAAATTCCGGCACACCGGCGACGGTCACAGGCCTAAGTTGCAGTACATCCTCATCGTTAAATAACCATATGCCAACCAACATTAGTTTCAATCACATAGAGAATACTGCTATGGTTTAAGATATTTATAAATGGACTCTTTTTTTTTTATTAAAAAAAATTGAGTATGTTCAAGTTCATTACGCCTTTGTAAATGTTAAATTTCTCACAGTTATGGTTGCAAAATGCTTCATACTCGATGGTTGAAAAGCGTTGTCGACTCCATTCCTTATGTAGGCAGCTGTACACTAGAAAACCAACAACCTGTCTTAGCGCATGTGCTTAAGTATAAGCGGTAGTAGATGGTTGGATAGCTTGGGGTTCCATGACTCCATGGTATGTTATTCATTAAAATAAATTTTAATGCATATTACTATTTCACAACATTACGGCTGTCTGAAAAATAGTGTATGATAACCATTGTAAAATAATTTTTATTTTGCTCGTAGGACTGATAGACTCGAATTTATGGACTCGTTTCTAAAATTTCCGTGCTCCCAAAATTAAAACTATATTTTACCACTCGTATCACACATAAGTATTATCATATTACACAGTAACTATTGTTATTTTTCACCCATGAAAATGAAAAAGTAGTACAATCGAAGTGTAATCTAAATTAATTCGGCTAAAAATTTAAAGATAAATAGATAGGAAAAACAAAACAATTCATCAGTGCTCACAAAGAAAGTAAGTTTATAAAAATAATAGTCTTAACTTATTAGCCAAAAAGAATTTAGCAATTTATATTACTGATATAAAGTCTTCTTGTAAATGAATCAATACGAACAGACTTTAAATGTGAAACCACTTCAATAGGCTCCCCATCCCTGGTTTTTCCTTGATTGTCTGTTCCTTTACAGTTACATTTTATTGTGAATTGACAATTAATGTGAATTATTATAATAAATATATAAAACATACAATTTGTGTTCCATACGGTAATGTAACTGACCTCAAAAGATCTGGCTTTTTAAACCAAAAACAAACAATGGCACCCTTCCTTCTTGGCTGCAGTCGAGTTCAGTATGTTTGCTCAACTGCATTACCAGAGCCTGCGAACGTAGACGCGAAGGATAGGATTTTCTGTTATTTCTTTAATCTTGAAAGCAATATTTAGGGTTATCAATGTAAAATTATTTTGCAATCAAAATCAGATTGTAAAGGAATAACAGACGTTAGGCTCCGTTTTCGCTGCTGTGTATTAAACAAAGCAGCGATTCACCAAAGACCAGTTCTCTTTTTACCAAAATGCCAAAATTGACTTATCCGGCAATCTCTGAAACGGAATTTCTAAGACCACTAAAACAGTGAAAGAAGAAAAATACAGAACGATATAATGTTATTAGTCAAATTCTTCAATCAAAACTTAGTTTAGTTAAATTTAAAGCTTTCTTGAAAGTCCGTAACTTGAAGATTGAGTAGCCAAGTGTTATAATTAGAATGAAAATAGTACGCGAATATGATCTTAATCAAATTAAACAATTTAGTTTGTAGCTGAGATCTGGTCTGTGGTCCTATGAATAAGTTTATTTATATGTTATACTTAAAAACTCGAACATTACAGTGATTTTCGAAAGACCTAACGTCAAAAACAGTTTCCTTTGACCGCAGTCATCTCTAGTATACGATAATGTTAGCGTATCTTTTTTCAGTTGAGATGTTACCTATAGTCCTTTCAATTTCCTAAACTATATTTTCCATTTACACTCACACTGGACAGTGTTTCATTCTTCATTAATACAGAAAACCTTTTCCTTCTTCCGCAGTCATCTCCAGCAATACCATAGATCCCACAGCACCATTGGTCACCATTCCCATTAATCCTTGCGAAGATCTAGACAATATTTATGTAAAGGCAAAAATGAGAAGAAGATTGTAAATATTACATTCGCTTTAATATTAATTTTAAAATGACACACTCTTGGATATAATATAAAGCGGAGATATCAATTCTGTAAAAAGTTTATGCACGGAATTTTTATTATTTTCTGATTTTGACACCTAATTTAGTTCCTAGGAGTAGGCCTTTATAGGCGTAATAAGTTATATTAAAATTGTATAGGACTATTCTAGACTGGCTTTTCATTAAATAATTTCATTCATATGCAATACATTACCCTGATGGTATTAATTAAATCTGTGATCATTATTTTAATTCTTCTCACTTAACTTTAGATACTATCCCATTCCATACAAATAGATTTCGTTCTGTAATGTTTTTAAATTTTGATGTTATATAATTATTTTCTTTTTATTTATCCTGAAATACGTACCGTATTTGTTTCTGTGGAAACTGTTATGGAAATATAACGTATTTTTTTCATCTTGTAAAGCAGTTGTTGTTTATCTGTCTATCTTATATTACTTATACTTATATGTATACTGTACTTCGTAAATGTGCCCTAAAATGTAGGTATTTTAATTTAATTAAGTATCCTATATAAGTTTCTCTGAAGTATAAATGAGTAAGAAATGTCTGTAAGTATTTGGAATAATGTTGGATTTCGAAATGAGTGTCATTATTAGACTTCGGAGTTTTAGGTCGATAAAAATGCTCTTTTAGGCACCTAAAATAGGCTCTAAAAATTGGAAAATAGATTCTAAAAATCGTAAAATAGTCTCTTATAAAATCGTTAAGATGCCAATTTTCTGAAATATCTCAATTACAATGCAGAAATTATATTTATTGAAGTCACCATTAATCAATAATCATGATAAAACATAGATATATGGTACACAGAATTATATAGATCTATTAGGGTACTCTGGCCTGTATCACTACCATAATAGTGAAAACCTAGTCCCTGCGCCCAGAAGCTAAGCACGCTAACATATTCAACCCCTTGTATCCCTCAGTGATTCAGAGAACTATTTTTTTTTTTTACTGGATGTGGAAGTCGGGAGAAAAACACAACATTTCTTGGGAATTCCAAGGAATTTTTCTGCTGAAGACGAAACATTCCTTACTATTTGACCACGTCATAAATGTGTCATGTACTTCACATTCCGAGCTAAAAATTTAGTACGAACTGAAAATAAATGCTAGAATTCATAACAAAAGGTAACTTATTTTGAACTTTAGAAGAAAAACGAGCTAAAAGGCAATGTTATGCTCTAACGAGAAAATAGGCTGTTTTAGGTCCTATAAAAGTATCAGTTTTAGGCATAGTCTCTTATGAAACATGCATATACAAGTTTTCGTCCATATATCACTTAAAATAGGTTTTTACCTAAAATCCGAAGTCTATTCATGAATACCAAACAGTATCCCAATATAGTAGTAGTAATTTATTATGATTTACTGCACTTCAGTTTCAACAACTACCTATCAGAGGGATGAAGGAATAGTCAATGCTGAATACAAGCCGGAACAATGACGCTGCCGTACTATAGGAGAGGGTCGCATCGTCGTCGTCGTGGCATAGCTGATGTCCTTATTCTAAATTTGTTTACTTTGAACATTCTTTTGTGATTGCACACCTACCCCATAGAAAGAGTCTGAGTTCTTAAATTAGAACAGTGTTGAATATTATATTCAAATTCTACATTTGTGTATCTTTGAACACTAAATACTCACAGTGCATTCGTATGGAGTGCTGTATTTAGTGTTCCTTGATGGTAGTCTTGTTTAATTCCTCTGCTTTGCCTACTCAGTCCCCAGTAGCATTTCTTCTAGCAGATTTACATTTAGAAGCCATTTATGCTACGTTGAAGTGATAACACAACATTTCTTCTGCCCTTCTAAGAAGATTTGAATCGATTGCACCGTGGTATGTTTCCAACGATACATTACACTTTCACTAGGAGACTTGGCACTCCGCTTCAGTGACTAATCTTAGAGAGTTGTTTTACAGCGCTCTTATAATTACTGTGTCATTTATACGGCTTACTGAATGTTTTTATTTCACGGTATTGTAAATCTGCAGAATAAAATTTTATAAATTCTGAAGACATAATTATGCGATGTGCAAGATGTAATAATTCTCGTGAAAATTGATCTTATTACATACGATCTTTACTCTTCGTGCCATAAACTTAAGGATTTTTCCAACATTCCACCTGCATAGTTCGAAAACCAAAAGTCAAACCTCACCAAACCTTTACATTGTACAAAGACTTGAATCTTTTTTCCCATCTGAACACAAACTACAACTACTTAACCTTGAACTTGTGTTTTAATTACACCTTTTAAGGGACCTATTACGTATTTATTAATTTTTTTTTTAATAAATGTTCATTCTCTTTAACTTTATTCTGTCTAAACTATATTCATATAATACAAAACATCGTTCTATTTGCTTTATTTACAAAACATACTCCACCGGAAAAAGTAGTGCAAGAAATCGTCTTTCCGATGAGAATTTTCATGATATGGATTTTAATATTTTAAAAATTACTGAGAATTACGAACAAAAAAATTATCATGCAATATAAACGAAATATTCAGAGTAATTTTAATGCCCGTGGGAAAAATAATACATTCATTTTAAAAAGCACATTCAATGTTGTTACATTTACTTAGTTGACTGATTTTACTGATTTTATTTTACTGGTAGTATTGCTACACTCAACCTTCCGGATTCGTTTCTGAAATTTACCTACTCCCAAATAAAAACTATCTTTAACCATTTGTATAACAAAACTATTATCATATTAAACAATAACTATTATTGTTCACCCATGAAAATGAAAAAAGTTGTATGATTAAAGTGTAATCTAAATTACTTCAGTCAGAAAATTAAAGAATAAATAGGTAGGAAAATCAAAATGATTCATCAGTGTATGAAATACTTCAGTGCCCACAAAGAAAATGACATTTATCTTAATTTATTAGCCAAAACAATTAGCAACAATAAGTATGTTATTAACCTAAGAAGTCCCCTTGTAAATGAATCAGTACGAACAGACTACAAATATAGGTCTACTTACTACCCACCCACATTTTTTCGTTGGTTAACTTTACCTTACAGTTATATTATATTGTGAATTGACAATTATTGTGTATTGTTGTAATACATCTAGCAATATACAATTTTTATTCCATACAGTAATGGAACTGACTGCAACAGATCTGACTTTTTAAACCAGAAACAAATATATATTAATATAATGGCACCCTTCGTACTACGCTGCAGTCGAGTTCAGTATGTTATCTCTACTGCATTACCAGAGCCTGCGAACGTGGACGCGAAGGATAGGATTTTCTGTTATTCCTTTCAACTTACATACAACATTTAGGATTATTAATTTGAAATTATTATGCAATGAAAATCAGATTGTAAAGGAATAACAGACGTTAGGCTCCGTTATCATTGCTGTGTACTAAACAAAGCAGCGATTCACCAAGGACCAGTTCTCATTCAAACTATATTTCAAAATGCTTTATCCGGCAACTTCTGAGAAAGATTTCTTAAAAACCAATAAAATACTGAAAAAAGAGTGACTGGAAAAATATGACAATATTATAGTCAATTATTTAAAATATTCTTCAGTTAAAACGTCATTAATTTAAGCTTACCTGATCAATTTATAACTTGTAGGTTGAGAGGCAAGATATTAATCGTAAAGGGAGAGGGAAATTAGTAAACGCATGGGTAAATTTTAATCAAATTGCGAGAATTCAGTTTGGAGCTGGGATCTGGTCTTTAGTCCTATAAGCATATTTATTTATATTTTCTACTTAACACTCAAATGAACATTACAGTGATTTTAAAATAACGTAGCGTAGAAAACACTTTCCTTCTTACGCAGTCATCTCCAGCGTTGCATCCTTCAATTGTAGACCTCATAGCTTCTATGTTACCATTCCCGTTAATCCTTTGAAGAAGGTCCAGACAACAATAGTGTATCCTGAAGAAATGATAATTTTACTGTCATATTAATTTTAAAATAGCTTTCGCTTGCATATAGTATAAATACGGGATATCAACCCTGTAAAAGATATGTTTCCACGAAATACTTATTCTTTTTAGATTGTGATGCATTATGCAGATCTTAGGAGTAGGCGGCTAGATCTTTGCTATTGACCTTTCATGAAATAAAGTACATTCATAATAAGCAATACCTTTCTCTGATATTAATTATTCCTGTGATCACTGTTTCCATTCTCCTCTCCTATTCCAGCAATCTGAATCTGTAAGCGTATAGAGATTTTTATTTTAATGTTTTTAAATTTTCATCACATACAATTTCCTTGAATTCATTGGAATTCATCAAAAATTTGCATTCTGTTTCCGTAGATACTGTTGTGGAAATATTTCGGATTGTTTAACCTTCAGATATAGATTTAAATTATCAACCCATGACTTTGATTTAAATAAAGCTGTGCTGATAGAATTACGGCCATTCACTCCCTATCCGGTGATGGTGGATAGTGCAGAATGTTATCATTTTGACCCTTTTATTTTTTGAAAGTTGGAGGGACAGTAGGACCTAGTTCTGATAATACCTGATTTCGTACTGGACGTTCCGTATTTTGTAACACTGATTAATCCCATCATTTCCTACCAACCCAATGGAATAGTTAGTTTCTGTGATAAAGACAGTAATCGATTTGTATATGAAAATTTGGTTTTGTAGGCCTATAGTTACCAGTGCAATTTCTTGTGTAGATGTTTTTAATCTAGTATTATCACTTGAATATTTAAAAATCGTAAATACTAACAAATATAAATATTATCCCAATTTCAATGTTGTGCGTCCGTTTGAGATTTCAAACAACCTACCTTTCTTCGATTAATTAAATGAATTAAAAATAAATGTTGATTTCGTCTAAACGCACTTGAGAAAGTTGATTGCGAGTGACGAGAGTTCAACATAAAGCAAAATTAAAAATGGAATTTCCGAAGAAATGTGTTAAAACAGACATGACGAGAAAAGGTTAAGAATATTTCACGTCACACACTATGAAGATAATAGGATTAACTATTAAATTGTTTTCATGTGACTTTCCCTCTTTTGATTGCCTTTAAGAAACATAAGAATACGTATATTTCAGAATCAAATTACTTGAATGAATGGGTTTGATTGATGTCATTTAACTTTTTCCGTGAAAAGCATTACCCTCTCACAGTTGAGATGAAATAAACACGTGGCAACATATTTTAACTTCGAACGTTGTACAGAACATCATGGTACCCTACAAATCAATTTCTCACACTACACTCATTTTCATTTCACATTAACACCGCAAACATTTTCCTTCATTCATCGCCAGTATTGTCTCTTTCTAACATAGTTCCTAAAGCATCTGTTGGTCACCATTCTCATCGAGAAGGTCCGAAAAATGTTTGTGTTTCCTGGAGAAATGAGAAGTTTATTTTAAGTATTGTGTTCACTTAAATATTAAATTTATAATGACATACACTTGTGTGCATTATAGGGACGAGATCACATTTCTGGAAATTTTCATACTAAATTTTGATTCTATTCTTACTACGAAACTTAATATTAGGCCTATAGTTAGGAGTACACTTAGCCCTATAAAAACTTTACAGTCAGAATTTAAACTTTATAAGCCTATATTAGACCTCGATTGATTGGATGTTCAAATATAGGCTACAGTACATTCATGTTATGCAATTCCTTTCCCTGGTGGTACTAATTCCAGCAATCATTATTTCCCTTCTCGTCTATGATTTCAGATGTCTGAATCCATATATATATCTTTATATGTATTTTTTTTTAAATTTTGTTTAACAGAATTTTTTTTATTTATTCACAAATCCGCATTTTGTTTACGTGGAAACTCACATTAAACGTTTAACGTTTAGGTATAAATTATCAACGGTGAACTTGCCTGTTAATGGGTTTTGCTGATGGAAATTACATTTAATCACTCCCTATTTGGATAGATACGTGAAACGTTTTATTACTTCTTTTCTTCGAAAAATACGTCAAAGGAGTTTTGATAACTCGATATTTCTTATTATTTCTTATTTTCATAACACTGATTATTGTTACCAAATTTGCTATGATTTGTAGTATAAAATAATCAGAAATGTTACTTGGTTTACTAATTGCAAAAATTGAGATAACTTGGAAGAATAATGCAAGCCTACAATTCCGACTAAAGACTTAATAAAGTTATCTTTCTTTTCAGGTGAGTATGCCATAAATAGAGGGAAGGAAGGTGTGTGACTGCGTACACATAGATCCAAAAATGTGCTCCGTAATCAGTGAGTGAAACTGGGGTTATAACAGCAATATAAGCATATTAAAGAACATATTTTTGAAATAAGTGCTTCTATTTATTTAAGAAACTTCATGCATAATTTGATTAATGTAACAACTGCAATTCAAATACGAATACTATTCCTATACTATAACGCCAGAATGACAACCTGACGTGCTTTTACTAAGGCCAGTGAACTCAATACATCGAAATACTTTATTGCCTAGCCTGAAGGGGCTCATACCCGTAATCATCATACGCTAGCAAGCTACAGTGAGTCCATTTTATGAGGAAACCTCGCATTGTTGCCGCATTGCCGCTCTAGCATCGCATTGCATAGCAGTTGTACAAAGCATACAAGCGGTTAGTTGTTTCGGTGTGTTGTAGTGAGACGCTTGTCTATTGTTGTCATGTGTTACATAAGACAATTATAATCGAACATGTATACGGTTGAACAGCGAATTTATTTGGTGGAATGTTACTTATTGAGAAATAATCATAGAAGGCGCGTTCGGAAATTTTCTCCTAAATATCGGGACTGTGCCATCTCAATATCTCAAATAAATGGTGAGTAATAAGCCTCTACATGTAGGCCTATTTTAATAATAAATTGGTTGAGTTATTATTTTGTATTGTTTCTTGATTTGCCGGTAGTAACGGAACACGGTCCCCGCCGGTGCAAGCACAACAGCGGGGAAAGTGTGAAAGTTCCCGCATAAAATGGTCTCCCTGTATCTTTACATAACTTGAGGGATTTCTGCAGTGACTCATATTTACAAACTTCAGCCAAACATTTTAAATGCATAATGTAGATATTTCCCTAACATTATAATTTACAAATATATTGTCGTATTAAAAATTTATAGAATATTACTTGGCCAGCTGGGAAATCTTATACAAGAAGTCGACTAGACTTTATAATTTAGCCATCAAACGATGTACAGTGTAGGTCACACCAAAAATATTATAAATACTAAAAACATATGTACAAGAAACAGAATATAATATATTTACAAATACGGTGTGATTATAATTTAGTATACTGGGGCTAGTTTCAATTTAAATAGTTAACTACACAATGCATTTAAAATCGTTTTACTGTGTTTGTAATTAATAAAACTTTAGAACATGAACCAATATTAAATTTTGAATAACAAGTCGAGACATAATTTTGACAACCGCCAACTGGAGTATTAAGTATTACATCTTTATAGAGTACTCATATGATCCTTCCAAGCTTCTACGTGGATCAGCTCATTTTTAACCGACCACAAGCCCAGCTGGCTGCCGTCTAGAAACCCGCAGAGTACATTTTTCAACAGGAAAGCTTGGACGACTGCGTGCGAATACAGCCAGCGCCAAAAATGGCAAAAATTGGAAATACAATAACATTATTCCGATGAGTCCCCTTCAGAATTTCAACCCAATTTGATCATTAGTTCCTACGATGAAGTTTTAAACTTATTTTAATAGGAAAATAAATTTTCATAACTCCATACAGCCCGTTGGTATATTTCTATAGCTCTTCTTATATATTTATAATATTTTTTGGAGATTGCAAGTATCTTTCTTTGCCTAATTAAATCGTTTAGAATAATAGTTATTTATCTTTATAACTTTTAAACTTAATAATTTTTTTAATTAAATCTTGTTTGCAAATTTTACCAATTATCTTCATATATTGTTTATTCATGATTATAAGGAATTTTTATTCATAGTAGCACTTCAGAGGTTTACTATGAAATGGAATATTGGGTGGGATTTACATTTTATAGAGTATCTTACTTATTCAAATTGAACTTTAAAAAAAATTGAAAGTGCATATTTGGAATAAATAAGTTAAAACAGACTCAATGGGAAGAAATTTTTCACGACGCGATGAAGACGACAGACGTAAACATGAAATCTGTTTTCCGTATGATTTTTCTTCCTTTTAGTGCTTCCAAAAGAGTAAAGAGACATCTCCAAGCAGACTGTCTGAATTAATTGAAAAAATATAAGTCTGCTATAAGTTATAAGCAGCTTTTTCAGGTGATCGTTAATTTTGGACTCAAAGCTTTAAGAATATCTTAGTTTTTAGCGAAAATTGTGAGAATTCTTTTACGATATGTTCCATGAACTTAAAAAAGGCGTTGCAATAGATTTTTATGCCACACTCATAAGTTATCAGCAGGCTTTAAAACTTAGTGCCCGAACCCACAGAGGGAGATGATTCCGGTTACCAACAACCTGAGTATAGGGGGTGGGGGCGATTGCGTAGGCTGATAAGACAGTCATTGATAGTAGTACTGAGAAGTCAATGCGCTCGTAGTACGGTGCCTCTCAAATTGGTCAACAGTGTACCTTGTCATTATGCGTGTTTATAAATGTATAATACGTGTTCGGAATACCGAAAGTAAAGGGTTCTAAAACGCAAACACATATTGAAACATTTGGGAGGGACTATTACACACAAACAGGAAAACGTAACGTTTTGCATGCTTGTAATGTGAGTTTAGAGAATGAGAAGTTATTTTGTGGTCTTTCTATACCTGTAATCCGCTTTGTTTACTATCACGTGAACTAGCATATATGGTAGCTTGCGCATATGCCGAGCAAAGTCTGTACAGTACAGTTGCTGTTAACATATTCGATCGGGCACTAAGTTTTAAAGCCTGGTTATCAGCCATTTTAAATGAAAAAACAATACACTCAAACAATGTCCTCGTCTAGTGAAGAAAGTACATATGTGATCCTGTAAAACCCGAGTGAAATAAACGACAGTATCAAAGGGAGATAAAACTTGTAGAAAGAAGTGATGACTTTGAAATATATTATTTGATTATAAAACGATTTATTTATATATATTTTAGTATCTTCGCAAGAAAACTTATGAGGAAATGGAGAAGTTCGTAGCCTTTATGAGGAATATCTTAAATCATTTTCGTTATTCTTTTTCATGGTGTATGGAAAGCACCGGGTCCAAGTATTAAAGACATTGCAGGTTTGAATCCATCTTCAAGAGCATTTAACAAATCTAACATGAAACATTAATAATTTCTCGACTCTTAATAATACAACTTAAGTTAGAGAAAGCTGCTGATTGCGGGAGTACGCTTTCATTTGTCTAAGCCTCGTAATATTAGCGACGTTAGATTTAAAACTTGTATTTCTGGGTAAAATAAGGTCTAGCTAAGTGGAAGCTCGTCCAATAATGTTGTTTGTGAAGGAAGTGTACGGCAAGTCGTATATGAGTCAGGCAAGAGCGCTCCCCTGCCATAATAAAAATGCCCCTCCCCCTGTTTACAAATACCTCGCAGAAGTTTTCCGTGTAAACAAGAGCCGACTGCTCACACAAAGCAACCTTGTGTCCTCGCCTGGTCTAGCTTATAAATACCCTTCAGTAAATTTGTACAAAGATTCAAATAATTTTTGTAGCCCTTTTATGTACAAAACTAATTCTCGTTAAATCCTTTTCCGAGAAAGACACAATAAAAGTCATGTAAAATGGTATTAAAAGTAAGAAAATGACTCCGCATTTCGTCATATCTCCTGAAGATGGCTACATAATCCAAACGTAAAATTTCGCATTCTTATGATTTTTTATGTTCAAAGTTTGCAAGGTCCAACACAATGCTTCTTCTCTTTATTGTTATTTTGTGGTACGCGTTGAAGAAGTAAATTTCTAGTGTGCAATACCCAACATGATTTCCTCTACTTTTCATATTGCGTCTTGTGTAAGTGATCGTAGTATGGAGATGCGCATTCAATTGTCTAGGTTTTGTTCAGAACCGTATTATTTGCAAAGCAAGACTTAACACTTGAATTTTTGGATGAAATTAATAGCCTATAATAAATTCTTAGAAAATTCGTAAGGCTACAAAAATATTTCAATTAAAGGTTTTGGAAATTAGCAATCTATGTGTAGTTTGTATAGAAAATAAAACAATCTTTAGAGCAGTTTCCGAGAACAGCGAGAAGTGGAATTTTCTCGTGTAAAATGATGAGAAGAGACTTAAATGAAATAGGCTATATAATCGCATTATTATTGCCTGCTATTTTCACTGTTGAACACGCTGTTCACAGACTCAGACAGATACACACAAACACGTAGACAAGACATTTGAATTGCGGGTTCAGTGTATCTCAAAACGTGATTTAATTATGACAATCCGAAATCCAATTTAGGACCTTAAACTATTTTCTCTGTCTATAATGCTCTTGATGCAGGAAATCGATTGTTCAGATGATCTGATTCGAGATGGATACTGAAAATTAGACTTTTGACTATCGCAGTTGTAAGAATTTTGACCTTCGTGAGTTTTGTTTATTGCCTGTAAATTTACAAATATTAATATACATAAATATCCAATCGACCTGGGCCGGGATCGTACCTACGACCTTGGGCAGAGAAAGCGAATGCCATACAGTTACTGTAGAAAAGTCAATTGAAAACTACGTTCTGTAGATAAGCTACATCTATTAGATCAAGATCAATAAACTAAGTAATAGTTTACAAGCCTTGCTATTTGATAGCCTAGAGTTGGGACTATAGTTTAGATAGAGAGAAAGAGAGAGAGAGAGAGAGTAGAAGGACATAGAGTGTAAGAAGATGAAGTTCCCCAATTAGCAGTGACATCTGCTACCTTTGGGATTGCTATAACTAGGAGCTTTCAGCGTACAGGGAATTTTATATCTTAAAATTTAAACAAAATTTAATATAATATTGAAATTCTACATTTATCTATCTTTGTACACCTAATACTCACAGTACATTGATATGGAGTGCTGTATTTTGAATACCTTCGTAGTAGGCCCACTCTGTAGTTTCTTTATTATTATTTTGCCTTCTCCGTGACCAATTGCCTTTCCACCTTGAGATATAAATTAAGACGCCGTTTATGCCACTTAAAGTTTTGATGAAAAATTGTTCTTGCCATTTCTCGAATTCGTGTTATTATGCCTTGTATATCCATGGAAACAGAGCTTTAGGCAACACTAGTGGCACTACAAGCTGATTTTCAAGAATTACAACAGAGTTATGAAGCTGAGAGGAAACAAAATGCTAATCTTGCTGAGATGTACATAAAAAAAGAAGAGGAAATAGCCAAACTAAATTATCAAGTCTCTGAAATAGTGAATTTGAAACGCAAGCCGGGTCCAAGGCCCTCGCCCGGAAAGAACAGCTCTTTTTCATTGAATGCGTTGGACTTGAAAGATTTTCCTCCATTAGCGTTGCAAAACCGTTTTGCCCGCCTGGAATCTTCAACGGACTTTGATGACGAGGCGCCAAACTGTAACACCCAGTCAAGAGGAAAAAGAAAACAAACAAGAACTTTATACCCGGATCAAAGCAGGTATGAGTCATCCCTATCAAGGTCTAGTACTCCTATAATTAGGCCAAATATTGATAATGAACAACATTCGGATACAAAAAAGAGTCAGTCCATATCTAAGTTACCTCAACAAAAGAATAAAATTAAGGTGCATCATTACGCAGATAGCCAGGGAAGAAATCTATATAAGGAATTAACGAATGAATGTAACCTTACTATCACCTCAATGGTGAAGCCGGGAGCTAAAACTAAAGATATAATACCAGAGGATTGTAGAGATCTCTGCAAAAAAGACTATTTGGTGATACAAGCTGGATCCAATGATATTTGTACGAATGATGCAAGGGAGGCATTGGTAACCCTAAAAAGAAAGCTAGGGATCTTCTATAACACCAATGTTATCCTATTTTCAATTCCACGCCGGTATGATCTGGCAAACTGGTCCTGTATTAATAAACTAATTGACAAAATCAATAAAGACATGCAAAAAATATGTAATTTGTTTCCTCACTGTAATTTTATTGATCTAAGCAAGATAGGAAGAAGATTCCATACTGTACATGGCCTACACTTAAATAAACTTGGGAAAAGGTATGTCAGTGATAGAATAGTGGAGTGCATAGCAAGTAATCTCTCAAATTCTGAACCGCTTTCTACTATCCCACTTAAAGGACCTTTTTTAGAATAAATAAGAACTTAAATGGGCATAATTTTAATCTAAAGATTGGTTATATAAACATACAAGGACTAAATAATAAGCATGTTGTTTTAAACAACTATGGTATAGATAATAACTTTGATGTTCTCTGTGTGTGTGAACACTGGTGCTCGGATGACCACATACCTTTTATTAAACTCGATGATTATGCCTTAAAAAGCAGTTTTAATAGAATGCAGCATATACATGGGGGTGTATCTTTGCATCTTTGTGAAGTATGATCTTTTATTAAAATGTAGTATTTTAAATCTTGACAATTTTTGTAAGGACATGGACTTTGAAGCAACAGGCATTGTATTTAATGATCCGGAATTAGTGGTAATTTCCTTATATAGATCACCCAATGCCAGTGCTCAAATATTTTTAGATAAGCTTGATGAAATGCTTGTTTATATTACAGGGCCCAAATTTTGTAAATTTAAATGTGTTCTTGGGGGAGATCTTAATTCTGATTTTGATATTACAACAGATAAAAATACAGTACAAAATTTTAATAATGTTTTGAGGCAACATAATTTAATTGCTCACAATACTAAACCTACTAGAAATAGGGCCTGTCTAGATAATATTTTCTCAAACATTGAACTAACAAATATTACATGTGACGTAACAGTATTTCCCTTCTCTGACCATGAGTGTGTATGGGTACATGCAAAAGATTGGTGTATGAGAAGAAACCCACCTTTAGAAGTAAAAACCGTTGTAACCAGGCCAATTACTGTTGATAAATTACTTTTATTTAGAAATGCTCTTTTAAGTGTTGACTGGGATAAATTTATTAAGGAAACTGATCTTTTGAATTCTGGAGAAGCTTTTATGACATGTTTTAATATAATATTTCAACATTTTAACACTTGTGTTCCGGAAAAAACATATGTAGTAAAAAGCAATACTAAGGGTAAAAATAGGTTTAATTCAAAAATATGGTACACATCTGATCTAGCACAAACGAAAAAAATGCTTCTGGTATTTCTTGATATTAATAGGGCAAAAAAAAACAGAAGCGTCAAGGAAAGTATATATTGACACTCTGAAGGCATACAAGCAAGCAGTTAATAATGCTAAGATGGAACACAACTCCTTGATAATTGAGTCCTCTAATAATAAATGTAAAGGGGCTTGGCAAATAATTAAATCCGTTCGGATGCAAAAGCATAAGGAGCCATTATCAATATCTCCTGATGAAATGAATAACTTTTTTTTGGATTCAGTATCCAAGGTCCATGAATATATCATGGTGCCAAACGTAACAGCCTTGGACCTTATGAAACAAAACTGTAATAATCTCTTGGACCATGAGACGCTTGAATTTGTGTTCCGTCATGTAACTCCACAAGATGTACATTATATTGTAAATAGCTTCAAAACATCAACTAGCTCAGATACTTATGGTTTTACTTGTAATATATTGAAACATTGCATTGATTGCATCTTAGATCCACTCACCTACTGTCTAAATAAATGTATAACTGATGGTAAATTTCCGGATGTGCTAAAGGTCCCGGTTTATAAAAAGGGTTCTAAAGACTGTCCATCAAGTTATCGACCAATTTCACTGGTTCCCTGTCTCTCGAAAATTCTTGAAAGCATAATGCACAAGCAATTGTATGAATATCTCCATCAATTCAATCTATTTAATGAATCACAGTACGGTTTTGTAAAGGGAAGATCTACCATTGGTGCAATGGATGCATTGGTAAAAAAAATTCTTTATGCCTATGAAAATAAAGACTTTGCACAGGCTACATTTTGCGATCTCAGTAAAGCCTTTGACTGTGTAAAGCACTCTATCTTACTAGATAAACTGAAATATTATGGTGTATGTAAAGAAGCTCTCAGCTTAACTGAAAGCTATTTAATAGGTCGCAAGCAAGTTGTATGGGTTGATGGTGTAAGATCGAGTGAGGTGGATGTGAAGTTTGGTGTGCCACAGGGATCAATACTTGGGCCGCTTTTATTTTTAGTTATGATAAACGATCTTCCATATGCAGTAAAATGTGACTCCATACTGTATGCAGACGATACAACCTTTTTCCATACTAGCTCTAATATTCAAATGCTCAAAGCCCTATCTCAATCTACACTATCGCAAGCATCGCTATGGTTCAGGGCAAACGGTTTTCTATTAAACGAAAACAAAACTCAAACTTTAAATTTCAGTCTTAGGGATGGTTTTACCAATGTTGATATATCAAGCATAAAGTTTTTAGGTATATATGTGGATAGAAACTTGTCTTGGGAAGACCATATTAATTATATTTCGGGTAAACTATCAAGAGTCATTTACTTATTGAAGCAGCTCAAAAATCACGTCCCGGCAATGTATGTAAGATCATCTTATTATGCGTTTTTTCATAGCATTATCTCTTATGGCATTCTATTGTGGGGAAATAGTAAGCATATTAAAAATATCCTTCTATTACAAAAAAAGGCCATTAGAATAATATCAAACTCCAATCAAATGGAACACTGTAAGTCACTTTTTGTTAATTTCAAAATAATGACAATAACAAATTTATATATATATACAGTAGTAATGTACACAAAAGAGTCTATAACCAACAGACAGTTAAGGCAAGATATTCATCAGTATAATTCGAGGAATTGCAACAAAATAGATTTACCATATTGTAGATTAACTAAATCTCTAAATAGCTATGAAATAATCGGAATGACTCTATACAATAAATTACCTATGCAAATAACAAGTGCGCCACCCAAGAAACTTCAAAATTGGCTCTTTAATTGGCTTATATCAAACCCCTTTTATAGCTTAGATGAACTTCCTGAGGTGATCTCAATTTAAGGAATGCTATAAATTACTATGCCTGTGATATTAAATAAAAATTTTGATCATCTGGCGATAATTGTTGTGCATATTTATGTTTTTTATGGTTTTTATGGTTAATGATATTACTTATGTGTATGTTAACAATGGCTTTGTATCTTATTAATGGCTTTATATCTTATTTAATATGTGACTTTGTCTATTGTTCTGTGAACCCAATGACAATAAAATTTGATTTGATTTATACTATATGGTTGACAGTTTGTTGACCTGCGTTGCATCAGCAAGTATGGTCATCTGAAATGCGGAATCTATGCTCGTATGATTTCGTCTTGCCATGAACTGATACTAATGCTGTGAACCTAGATGTTACTGGTAATTTAGTCTCGAGTCTTTCTTTAATGGAAGGGAAAAAAGACTTCGTTGTTGGTCCTGGTGTTGTGGTGTCCCATCTGTTCTGCCAGTCCTGTAGCACCCTTTCTTTTATTTCTACCTCGATATTTGATTTTGGTGTCCTGTGATAAACTGTTTGTATTTCCATTTCCTCTGCTGCTTTTTTTTTGCCAGTTTGTCTGCTAGCTCATTTCCTATGTACGAGTAGGGGTCTCTTATTATCTTCCCTATTTCCCTACTTTGACGTAGACTCTGAAAGGGCTCCCTCAACTGAGCAGTGTTTTGGCATTCCCAAACCACATGCTCAGGAGTAACTATTCCCCACACAAGCATGCGTTAGAGTCCGCAATTTCCTATAAAACTTATAAAACTTATTTATAAACTATAGTTAATACGGTTTTAATGGGTAATACATGTAGAAAGAATACATCTTATGTTCCATACAATGTTAGAACTGGCCTAAACAGCCAGCCATTTTAAACCATGCTATCAGTACGATTGCACCCTTCCTTCTTGGCTGCAGTCGATTCCAATATGTTTCCTCAACTGCATTACCAGAGCCTGCGAACGTGGACGCGAAGGATAGGATTTTCTGTTATTCCTTTCAACTTAAGCTCAGAATTAAAAACTATAAGTTTAATTATTTTGCAGTCAGTATGACATTGTAAAGGGATAACAGACATTAGGATCCGTTATCGCTGTTCTGTATTAAACAAAGCAGCAATTCACCACAGACCAGTTCTCTTTTAACCAATATTACAAATTTGCCTTATCCGGAAATCTCTGAGACATGATTTCTAAAAATCACTAAAACATTGAAAAGAATGAGCTCTATGAAAAATTTGTATCTTGGAGATTGAGAAGGCAGATAGGCCTACAGTAAGTAGACCACGAGTGTAATGGTAGAGGGAAAATATTAAGCAGATGCTATGTTCATCAAATTACAACTGTTTAGTTTGGAGATGAGATCTGGTCTGTGGTCCTATAAATATGTTTATTTATATTTTCTACTTAACTAAACTTTACATTACAGCGACTTTCAAACGACCTAACTTAAAATAATTTCCTTCCTCCATAATTATCGCCTGTATAAGTTAATGTTCGCATGTCTCTTTCAATTGACATGTGATCTACAGTCCTGTCAATTTCTTTAACTACTTATTTCGCGTGTTACTCACATTAAAAATTATATTCACTTCACATTAACACAGAAAACACATTTTCCTTCTTCCGCAGTCATCTCCAGTCTTGCAAATGTAGATCCCACAGCATCTGTATGCTCCATTCCCGTTGTGAATAAGGTCCAGACAATGCGTGTGTTTCCTGCAGAAATGAGAAGTTAGTTTTAAAAATATTAATATCAATATTAATTTTAAAATAACTATTAAGACGATAAATTAGTTCTGTAAAATAAATTTACACGAGTTTTTTTGGATTATTTTAGACTTTGATACATATTAGAAATCTTACTTACTAGGCTTGATATTTTATGGGCCTATACATGACCTTTTGTTATTGGAATTTTGTTTAATACATTAGGGCAATTCTCTGGAAAGTGAAACCATGGGAGCAAATTTTGAAATTGCAACAAATGTATTTCTTTTATTATGAGTGGGAAGAAGACACATTAAATTATTGTAAAAACAAAAACATAATCAATATTTTACTATTATACACTAGTAATAAATTTCTAAAGTTTGAAATAACAAGAGGAGGGAAAAGTATCAATTTATACTCAATATTTAAACACTTGTAATAAAATAACTATTCACAGTATCTTTTTAACAATTACATATGATGAAACCTCAAGAAAACTAAGTATTATCATAAACAAAAACATGTTAACAACCACACAATAAACATTTTAATATTCCCATTCCTGCAGCTTCGCACTATTGTCCCGTGCATCACAGAAAACATGAATTTTTTAATATTCTGAAAAAACAAAAGAAGGTATTGGCTTGAAAACTCTATTTGACTTATATTATTAGATACTGCTAATTTTCAGTTCAATCAAATGTAGATCTGTTTCCTCTGCACAACACAAATGTAGTTTGTTTGTTTGTCCCGTGCATCAGACGTCAGAATATAAGATCTTCAAATCTGTACTGTCCTCTTGAATTTACTAGTGTATTAGTTTTTATTACTTTCATAATCTGATTAGGTGAACGTAGGAATCTGTCAGTTTTAACAGGCTACTTAGAAACGTTAATTTTCCAATCCTGAACCATTACAGAGACCTAAAATTATGAGGGTGGAGGAAAAGTAATGCTTTTTTTTTTTTTTTTTTTACAAAAAGTTTAATAGGTACAATTTACAAACAAATGCACACATGAAGGGCCATCTTTTATCTATTTTTCTATATAGTCGCCAAGTTTCTCAACATATTTCTCCAATCATAATACCATTTTCAAAATGCCCTGTTGATAGATGTCCATTCGGTTGAAGTATAGCCATCTGAGGACTACTGTTTTCACTTCTGCAACTGACACAAAACGTTTACCGACCAGGAATTTCTTCATGGGACCAAACAAATGAAAGTCCGATGGTGCAACATGTTGCTGCAGCTGTTCATGAGGAAACCAACAAATTTGTTTGGGAGGTGCTCCAGCATCCTCCATACAGTCCAGACCTGGCACCGTTGAACTATCATTTGTTTGGTCCCATGAAGAAATTCCTGGCCAGCAAACTCTTTGCGTCAGGTGCAGAAGTAAAAACAATCTGCTGATGGCTATACTCCAACCTAACGGACTTCTATGAACAGAGTATTATGAAACTGGTATCAGGATGAGAGAAATTGAACTGACATGGGACTGTCACATTTGTATACAAATAAATGCCATGTAATGACACATGACATGGTAATTTACCAGTTATAGTTAGCTATTATTAGACAAAGTTAACACATGTATTAATGAATATTAAGAGAGTTCTTACTCAAGTTTAAGTGTAACCTTATTGCAGAAAACGTTTGTAGAAATAACCGTATCCACTAAACCAAACAAACAATAATGCAGGGAATATGTTTTGTCATTAAAATATGGACTGGGAACTTGAAGGAAAAAAGTGTCCCGTGCATCACATTTCAAATGTCCCGTGCATCACAAAACAAAAAGATTAATTAAAAATTCAACATAATGAATTGAACATAACCAATTACAGAAATAAGAACATTTACTATAAGAAGTCAAGCCATGAAAATAATTTCCCTGACCCTCCTCAATTCACAGAATATGTGGATCAAAGCAAGGAATGTGACTGAGAGTAGTTTTTCTGAGTCCCGTGCATCACAGAGGGTTTTTCTTTTTTTTTCCTGTATGTTATTATAAAGCTAGATTTTTCTTTCTGGTACACATTACACAGCAACTGACCTGTAAGGTATCAAAGCTGACTGGCAGCAGTTACCTTATATCCTAATAAAATTAAGGTCATTTGAATCCTGCAAATGTCCCGTTCGTCACTCAGAGAATTGCCCATTATATACATATTATCCAATACCTATCCCTGATGATATTAATTATTCCTGTGATCAATGTTTCATTTCTTTCAGATTTCGAGTCCGTAAACCTATTCAGACTTTTATCTGTAATGATTTTATATTTTGATGATATATTATAATTTCGTTTTACTTATCCAAAATATGGATTCTGTTTCCGTGGATACTGAAGTAAATCACATAATGGATTGTTTAATCTTCAGTAATAGGACTAGAAGAGAACGTAAATAAACGAAGTAGACCTATATGAACCTGATAAATAAAGAAGGTGCGAGAGGAAGGAATATGATTTGCAAGGAAAGGAATTCCAAATAAAGGTAATTAGATATTTAGGCTGAATAATAACTGCAGAAAGGAATGTTCAAATCCTGGAATTGAGCGAGAATATTAAAATGAAAATATGCACGACAGCCTTACGACTACCGGAGATGTAGAGTATCGGTAATGACGGTTAGAGATTAACAATGTTTATTATGATGGGAAAGGAAAATCGTGATATTTAGAGCAATAAGAGAGAAAATGGATGGTGAATGAGGACAAATGCAGAGTGCAAGATCTGTTTCGTCAACCAGATATTGCTGGCAAAATTAAACTTAGAAAATAGGTGGGAGGACATGCACAATGAATGCCAGAAACGCGCTCGATTATTAGAGAAACCTGAAAGGAGGAGGAGAACAGGAAGGCCTAGATGAAGTTGGATTGCAGATATCGAACATGACCTTAGAAAGATAAATGTTAAACGCTGGATATAGATAGATGAGGACCGAGATGAATAGAAACAAGTGATTGAAGAGTGTAACCCAAATACCTGCTAAGTGCCAAAAAGTTGTTTAGGAGTTACAGTAAAAAATGTATTCCTAAATGCATGAAGGACATAGCAGAGCTTCCTTCTTGTGATCAATGTTTGACTTAACTAAATACTATGGCACATAGCCGTGTCTTGGGTCAATTGGCAATGACATATAGATGGGGTTTGCAAAAACTAATTTTTTACAAAAATCGCACTTAGCAGCTATTTGGGTTACATTCTTCGATTATAGAGGCCAATGTCCTTTACGGACTGTAGAACCGACCATTAGTAGGTAATAGATTTCCATTACCAACTCGTAGAGCGACCCCATGGCTGAGTGGTTAAACCGTTCACCTTCCACCGTTGGGATCCGGAATCGAAACTAGGTGGATCCATGTGGAATTTGTGGTGGACAAAATGAGATCGGGGTAGGTTTTCTCGGTTTTTCCATATATCATTCCACCAGTGCTTCATTGATCTTAATATGACCATTGGTTGCAATAAAGGAATTAATTAATTATCAACTTATAACTTTTCTTATATTATTTGCTACCCATTACTCCATTCTTTCAGAGAATGGAGTGTTTTGACCTTGATCCTCTTATTCTTTAAAAGTCTGAAAGACACTTGGACTGAATATGCAAGTTAACTGAAGGAAAATTAAGAGCGCAAGTTTCGGAAAATAAGTTAAGATCAAACATAATGGCTAGGAGGATTAAGAAAATTGTTTTACGTCATAGCCTATGATGACACAGACGTGAGATCTAATTTGGTTTCCGTGTGAGTTTCCCTCTTTTGAGTGCTACCAAGAGAGTAATGCATAAAACTGGGAGCTCTTGTGTGTGTGTGTAAGTACAAATATTGCAAGATGTTTATTTTTTAATGTTCACATTTCGAACCGTCACTTTTAATGTTTCCTTTCAAATATATGCAGCATAATCTTTTAACAGTTCATTCAACTAACTTTTTAATATAAATTACAAACTTCCGTATCAGTCAAATAGCGGAATGAGTGCTTTGTTCATGCCACTTCAACAGTAACGAAAATAAATAACTTAAAAAAAATAAAAAATAAAAATAAAAAAATAATAATAATAATAATAATAATATAATGGTCGTCTTCTATTCGTTATTTAGTATGTTTTCCAGAATATTAATATGCATGTAAACATTTTGTACTATTCAACCACCATTGTGGCTTAGAGGTCCGTTGTTTCTCCACTCGTAGCGGGCCCGGGTTCGATTCCCAGTTGGGACATGGTTCCTAAGTGGGATTTTCCTCATCTGTGAGGCGAATGTCGGGAAACTTCATGCCTTAGTGGTCGCCGGATATCATCTGACCGTCATCATCACCTTCAACCCATCCACGCCTTGTTCGGAATGAGTGTTTGTGTGACTGGTATATTATCTCGTCCTTATATTTTCTTGCTGTGTAGAAGGTGGCCCCAGCATTGAGCTGATCACTCAACCCGAGAGGCCCTCCATGCCCTAGTCCGGTCACAAAATGTATGTGATCTAAAGAAAATTTCGCCCCCGACAGGTCGCGGTCCTATAAGGCGTTGGAGGTAAAACTAATAGAAATAAGTGATAACTTTCATTATAAAGCTATTATTTATACTTTTCTTACAATCCTCGCTGTTAAGTAGCCCATATGAGGAAAATATTCCAATGCTTTTTGCTGGTGCATCATAATGGATAGCATTGTGGTCAAGCAATCAAGAAACATGGCATGTTTGATTCCATTTTCAGGATTAAGGAAGTATTTAAAAATCTAACACGAAACTCTGAATTGACTTTCTCTACCCTTCATATTACAACATAGAAACGTGGCTGAATTGCTCGAGTCAACTTAGGTTTCCTTCAGAACCGTAATACTAGCCAGGTTAGATTTAAAACTTGCATTTTTGGTGGAATAAGTAGCTTGCATCTACTGTTCAGAAAAAATATACGTTAAAATACTCCGACAATTTTTTTAGCTCTTATATTGCAGTTTGAGTATAAAATTTAAGGAATAAAGGATCAAACACAATGCTTTCTCTACATATAGGCCTAGTAACTATTTTGCGGGTTGAGAAAGTAAAATTCTGGGGCCAACATGACCTTCTCTACCTCCCATAATAAGATGTAGAGTAAATTACTTTATTGCGGGGGTACGCATTCAGTTTTTTATGTTCCGTTCTGATTTGCGAAGGAAATGCTTATACTTGAATTTTAGATGAGATGGGTAGCTTGTAACTTCTATCCTTTAGATAACTTATACGAAGAAATGTCCATATAAATGTTTTAACTTTTCAGTAGGCTATGTATAGTTTGTGTAGAATTTTTCAGCAAAATCGTTCGAGACGTTTTCGAGAACCACATAAGTGAAGTTTTCCTCATGTAAATTGGTAGGAGAAAAATAAAAAAGTCCTTCCTTTGTTTTGTTTCTCTTACTCGGAAAATTCAAATATTACATTTCGTTTTATACGATTTTTCATTTTTAAGTACGTAACTGACAGACACATTTACACACAGACATGCAGGCCGATAAGTTTCCGAAAATTAAATTTTAGGGGGTCAGGCACGGCGCACAATTATGAAAAAGAGGTGTCCATGACATCTGGAACCCAATTTATTAATTTCATAACAGCAGATAAGAAGTGGCATAAATAACCGATAACGTTAATCTTGATTTCGGCCTGTTGTCATTGAAGTAACTAGGAGCATACACCGTACAAAGAGTTTGAATTCTTAAATTTAAACAAAATTAAATATTGCATTGAACTTCTATATATAATAATATTATCTTTGTAGACATAATACTCACTGTACATTCACATGAACTGCTGTACTTTGACTTCCTTGATGGTAGGCCTATTGAATAATGCCTCTCTTTTGACTACTCAGTCCCATTTGCCTTTCTTCTCGGTGATATAGACTTTTTGGCCCTTTCTGCCGCGTTGAAATTATGATGTCGAATTTCTTCTGCCATTCCTTGAATCTTTATGCCTTGTACATCCATGGAAACCATTAAGATGTACTGTTGATCCTCGTGAAGTGTTTGTGAAAGTATAAATAATTTGAAAGTTTATGCTTGTTATGGGGCATAGCTAAGTGCACATCGGTAAGGGATATTATTATTGTGACCATCCAGTGACCCTGGAATTACAAACACACTATAAGTTGGGGCTACTTTAACTGCTCACAAACATCCCAGATAGGATCTGGGTATTACCAAAAGTAAACTTATTTAGCATATTGTGAATTTAAAAAGAAGGAACATATTTTCACATGGATGAGTAAGATTTAAAGATTTAGGCTCGTTCTTATGAGATGTTACATTTGAAATTCTGCATAGAATAATATGATCTTTGTACACCTAATAATCACTGTACATTCGTATGAACACCACCGCAATATATTCTCTTCATATAGCGGGGACAAAGACAAGCCACTTTCATGAGGGGCACACTGAAAGTCGTGAGCAACATTTTTCAAAACCTTAATCTTTATTTGTAAGTGAAATCAAGTATATCATCTCAATCTACAGACCTTTCTTTCACGTTTCCACATAGTCTCCGTATTTTTTTTAAAATTTATTTATTTTCTTATTATTTATTCACACGTTTCCCACCATCGCATCGTTCTGTAAGTTTGAAAATACCCTGAGAGAACAGCTGCTACTCGTCTTGGCATGGAATCGACGAGTCTCCGGAAATAGTCAAGATCCGGGCGAGGAAATTTTTTGTTTCCTTAATGCACATTGTTTTCCCACTACTTTTCGATTGCCGCAATATTTAACTACCTAATTAACTAATTATTCCCAGAAAATGAATTTTACTAGTTTATTATCTAATGGGTTTCGAAACGGGCTAAGTCAACAGTCGACACTAGAACAAATTTCAATACATTCCCTTCTATCCTGTGAATGCCGCTAGGCATGCGCAGTGTCTCATATCGGCAACTTAGATATTTTAGTCGGTCCGCTTTTTTTTTCTCCTTACCTGTACATCGAAACCGGGATTTTAGTTTCTTGAGTTATCAATAGGTTTAATATTTTAAGCATGATTTGGGTAAGGTTCATGAGTCTGTGGTTCATTGTCAGAGAACGATGGGAAGCGTGCGCAAAAAAAAAAAACAAAAAAAAAAAAACGGAGACTATGTGGAAAAGTGAAAGAAAGGTCTGTAGATTGAGGTGATTTACTTGGTTTCACTTACAAATAAAGATTATGGCTGTGAAAAAATGTTGCTCACTACTTTCAGAATGGCCCTCGTATTTGGAGATTTATGCTCTATGGATTAAATTTTTCTTATCAGAGCTTGGCCGTCACTGATTTCTAACGTTTGGAATGATGCGAAACAAAGCAACTTCGGTGTTAACTCATTAATAGAAGAATTAATGCAGTAGTGGCCAGTCATGTGATCAGTTTGTAAATTTTGCAGGTTACAAAAACTCTAAATTATATTATAGCTTTTGATGAATGATTAGCCTAAGAGTCAGGTTTTTACGATCATTAAGAAGACGTGAAGTCAATTAAATGTAATTTTTAACCCCATTCCGCTTCATTATTGACTAATGAGCACCAAATTTTAATGACTTTAAGGCCCTGTAGATGTAGCATACACATTTTATGTCTGTGAACATTGATCTCTTAATAAAAGCTTGTCTATGTCCCCTCTATACACAGGTAAAATATCAACACTCTAACATGTGATAGGGCAATATAGAAAACAAGAATGATTTTTTTTGAAATATATACTGAATAATTAAATCAGATAAACTGATGTTACAAAGTGCCAGAATGTTTTTGTTTAATCTGCGATATTTGCAATTATGATAGGCCTATGCAGAAAAGAAGTTATTTTTGTAATAGACTGCCTGAGTTAAACTCCAGATCGATTCATTAAGCAGGGCTTACGGAAGAACAAATGTCTCAAGTTCGGTTATTAACATTAATTTATACTCGTGTACACTGATAGAAGAAATTCTTAAAATATGTCAACATCTCATAAATATCACGGGCAATAATATTAATGAATCAACTGTAAGCCTACGATTCGCTGCGAGGCGATGGGCTTACCACCTGTCCCTCTACCCTCTCTCGGAAAATGAGCATATCAAAATTAGTATAGGTAATTAGCGATGAGTCGTTCACGAACTAACTAGTTCATTTGAACGACTCGCTCAAATGTGCGCACACTAGTTAGTTCAAAATTTTTGAACTAGTTAGTTCGCGTGCGTTTTGTATGTGCTGGTACGATTGTGCTCCAGTGTGCTGTGTGCTGTTGCACCAGCCAGCTGACAGCATTGGGAGGAACGAGGAAGTAGCAGTAAAACAATGACGGCTTTGTTTGAGCGGCGGGCAAGGGGGGGGGGGAATAGTACAGAATATAGGAAGAGATTCAGTCTTCCACTACAGTAGGGGAAGGGGGATATTATGCATTAGGCCTATAGAACTTACCTCTTGAAAACCTATTCCTTTTCCTTGAGCCCTTTGCGCGCAACATTCAATGTCCAGCGGGGAAAAAATTAAACTAAAACTTTATAACGAAACTCGGCATATCCCAATTATAACGTAATTAAAATTGAAAAGAAAACTTAAGGAAAACACACATCAGATAACTGTTTCACAAAACCACTGAAGATCAGCTCCTTCCACAAACTAAAATCCTCACCACCTGTCGTAAATAAATTTGTGTGGAAGAAATGCCAGGAAAATAGCCAACACACTGAAATATAATTATGGTATTTATATATTTTCTTTATTATTTCCATTCGGATTAGTACGAAACATCAATAGGCTACCCATTGAAAGGTGTTGTGAAAGCAATATAAATTTTAATTACCATGCAACATACATATTTAGTAGTAATTTAATCATGCTCATAAGGTTCTATGACTATATTTAATAAAGAGAGGTTGGCAGAGTACATTATTTATCTTAGGAAACCACAGCGAAGTTTTCTCTCCTAACCATCTGCAAAATGTTTATTTTAGATACGAGGGTGCGAAGAAGATACTGAGTGGGAAGTTCCACATAATGAATGAAGTAGAACAGAATGCATTACCCTGCCACCTATTGAGGCTTTTGAAAACTTCTAGAGACAAGTAGCATACTCATACGCTGTACAAAAGAACGTGCTGTGCTGATACGAAATTGAGCTGTGTAGTTACTTTGAACTAGCTAGTTACTTTGAACTAGCTAGTACATTTGAACAAAATGAACTAACTAGTTCATTCGAACGACTCTAGTTAGTGTGCGGGAGCGAAAGAGCTAGCTCTCGAAAACGAACTACATTGCCCATCGCTGTAGGTAATGAAACCTCCATTGGAGGCCCCTTCGCCCCACCTGGGGATCATAGGGTACCAGATAGGTTATGAATGAATTAAATTCAATCTGAAATCAATCTGCCAGGAATTACATTAGGCATATTTGCTTTCACAGCAACTTTTAAATTTAAAAATACTCACATTGAAATATTCTGTAGATATCGGTAGGTATACATTTCAATACAATGCACAATATTATATCAATATTCAACGGCTAGTTGTGTTTTAAATCTTTTATTTACATTTACTTACACTGATATCGTTATGAAGAAATGAATAAATCAAGGCGGGCTAACAATATCAATAAACGATTGGCAATTTGTTACGATATGTTTAATATATTGTGGGCCATGCAGTAATATTGTAGCGTCTTATATCCGTTTCCAAAATAAATATTTATATTAATTTGGGAATAGAAGCATGCCCTTTAATAAGTAATTTAGCCCATTATGTATACTCACAGAAACTGATACATCTGCAGTGTCTTGTTTTATTAGTTACGGGAGCTCGACGCTGATTGGCTGTCCACGAGCCAATCAAAATGCTTCGGATTTTCGGAGAACGAATATTAGCCTATATCATAATAGATGTGCCCGTTAACTACTCGTAATTTCGGTACCAGTGAACGATTTAGTTCAAAATCAATAGGTTTGTTTCCCATGAACGCTGTAAATGTGTATACCAAGTTTCATCAATATCCGATAACGCATATTTGAGTTATTCCGCCTTTCTTATATATTACCATTAAAATAGGTACCAAACTGGGCATTATTCCGGTGCCGGTCAACCGATTTGGTCCAATATCAATAGGCTTCTTTCCATGGATGTTATAAATGCGTATACCAAGTTTCATGAAAATCCCATAAAGCGTATTTGAGTTATCGCGCGTTCAGACACATGGACAGATGGACGGACGGACAGACAGACAGACGGACAGACAAGTCCCCGTTCCCCACACAATCTTATAAAGTACCATACTGGCACTTAATAATTTAATGTAATTATACTAAATCATGTTTACTGTAATTCTTAGTTGTTACATTTCGTGTCTGAACCCCCCAGAAGCATTTTCTATCCTTATTTATGTATATTTATACCTCACATCTTATACCTATTTTGTCCATTGTTACACATTTGTAACAAGGCATAAATAATTCTAATAGCATCTCTTCAAAGTCATGTTACATATACACAAACTCTTGCTCTTTCAATTGGTTGCAGATGTAACCGTTTACCAATGTATTAAATTGTAATCGTTTATTGCTATTGCTAGTTTACTAGTTAAGGTTAGTTTACACGACCAACTTAGGTTTTGTAACTAATTTTGAAGCAAAAATGTTCTGCGCCTCTGTTGGACGTTAGTTGTGGCAAAAGCAGTTGATATTTTGATGTTGGAGTTCCTCTTACCTTGAAGCTCCGCCTGTAGTGTTGCTCGGTCTCAGAGTATGGTATTCTGGGCACCAGAGCAGTTGCTACTCATATTTATTTTTACCACCCCAAGCTGCTTGTCGGTTCGAGCAATTGAGTCCATTCTCAGGGCCCATGAGGAAGATAGCGGTGATAGCACTACACTTTTCTACGAAATTAAACTCCCGGTAGAATTTAATAATTTTATTGATGGTTAGGTGACACTCCTAAATGATTATCATGAAGTAATATATTCCCAGTGGTGCTTAAGCTGGCCAAAATCTCCGAAGTAATACCACCATACGTAATTTTGAATCTGCAAAACATGTGTGTATTTTATTCTATAATCTTATCACTGCACAAATGGATATTGCGCTCCTACACAAACTATTAGATATCTACATCTGTATCTATATAGTGGATATCACCATGTTCCTAAAACACTTTTCTGTAACTTTAAATGTTTTTTTTAAGGTACTCTAACCTAACACACACGTTCAGTACACGTATGTACCGTAATCTACATTTTTAGCGACCACACGATTCAATGGTTGAGAAAGTAGGCCTAGTAGTTAACATTTCCAAAATATTCATTTTCAAGTGAGTTTTGGAAACTAAAATATCCGCCTACTTGCCCGATTTTGATTAGCGGAAAGCTGCCGCATGGCTTATTTAATATTTCATTTGTGGAGCCAAATGACATTTCCAGCCAATGAAAATTACACTTGGGTGGAGTTCCATTGTGCGAAATTTACATATTCCAGTTCTCATCATTTGATAGCTCTGGTGTCTTCACATTCATTTCCATAATCTGGGAAATTTCTTACTTCAAAGATTTCTTGCCGACAGCCCAATTTACACCTAGACCCACCCAAATATCCAGGACGTGATTAAACACTAATGTTCAAGCTTAGAACTAAATTTCACCTTTGATACTATATCCAATAAAACACTTTATTCACAGCTAAAGCTTGCTAACTGACACACAATAGCTTGTTTTTCTTTCCCTATTTCCAGTCTTTTTAAAAAATACCTGGGTTTAAATAATTATGCCATAATTTGGTGGCTGTTACCTGACATTCTGTGGATCCGACAATGAAATTATCTTGGGAAATATTCCCTAAAGTTGTTCTCAAAGCATAAACTGAATATTTAAACTTGTATTATTCTAGGTATTCAATTGCTATACTGTATATAAAATTTAGTAAAATAATAATTATAAAATTTACTATCAATACGTCTAATTAATTTAGTCTATATTTATTTTAATTATTGCACCAAAATTCCATTTCAAGTTTCGCAACTGTTTTTGCTTGATTGTGCAGGCCTACTAGCGACAATGAGTTACGACACTACCAGTTTCGGCTGATTCCAACTTTTCACGAAACTATAATATAAATTACAATACTTTACGCATAGGCCTATTTACCTTGTTCGCATTTTGTAAAATGAAGTGGGGAAGTGAGAAAATTGTGAAATGCCCGGATTGATACGTGTTTCAAACGTGTATGTGAGATTATAACTTGAACATCAGAAATAAGATGAAACGTGCGGTACCATTGGAATTAGTTTTAAAGAAAATGGGTGTAATTAGTTTCACGAAATCATTTTCAGGAAAGTGGTTACGAAAACTACTGTCATCATATAAACTAGCCTTACTTTCTGATAACGTAATTCTAATACATGTATGCATCACTATTCTTTCGGATCTTCTGTAGATTCAGCACTATCGGAATTAATATTAAGTTTAATATTAAGTTATTAAGTCCATCAGAGAAACAGAATAGCACGGGCATAAGATCGATGTTGCAATCCCGCAGTTTGGAAAAAAGAAAACTGAATACAGTCGAGTTCTTAAACCAGAATCAGGCAAGTATAAACTATCAACAATGATGGCACCCTTCCTTCTTGGCTGCAGTCGATTTCGATGTTTGTTCAACTGCATTACCAGAGCCTGCGAACGTGGACGCGAAGGATAGGATTTTCTGTTATTCCTTTTAACTTCAATGCAGCATCCACGATTATAAATTTTACATCATTTTGCCGTCAATACAGGGTTTTAAAGGAATAACAGACGTTAGGCTCCGTTATCGCTGCTGTGTATTAAACAAAGCAGCGATTCACCAAAGAACAGATTTCATTTTAACATTTGCCGAAATCAGTCTCGGAGACTGATTTTATAAAAACACTAAAATAGTGAAATCAGATGCATGGAAAAATATAATTACAATATAACCTAAATAGATTAACTTCTCCAGTTAAATTATGGCTCTCTCAAAGATTCGTAACTTGAAGGTTGAGAGGCCAGTAGGACTATTTTGTGCAAGCCGAGACCAAGGGTGTAATGGTACAAGGAAAATAGTAAACGATCAATTATGATTAATCAAATTACCGCATTTTAGTTAGAAGCTGAGATCTGGTGTTTGGTCCTATGAACATGTTTATTTATATTTTCTACTTAATACTCAAATCAACATTACAGTAATTATCACTCTACCTAACGTCGAAAACGATTTCTTGCTCCGCAGTCATCTCCAGCATAAGTTAATGTTCTTTCAATTGAGATGTGGTCTATATAGGTCCTGTGAATTCATTTAACTACTATTTTCTCTTATCACTCACATTACACTGATCTTCACTTCACATCAACAGAGCAAACGCTTTCCTTCCTCAGCATTCATCTCCAGCGTTATCTCTTTCCATTGTCTATCCCACAGCATCTGTTCGGTACCATTCCCATTAATCCTTGTGAAGAAGGTCCAGGTAATGATTGTGTATCCTGCAAAAATAAGAAGTCCATTTTAAATATTACGTTGATTTTAATACGAATTTTAGAATGACATACACGTGTAATTGAAGATCAGATATCAACGTGTAAAACTTCATAAAAAATGTGATTCTTTTGATACTATGATGCTAAATTCAAATTCCTCTACTAGACCTATGTTAATTTATTTTCAAGACATGCAGTATGTTACATTCATATTGTGCATTACCTTTCCCTGAAGGTATTAATTCCTGTAATCACTGTTTCTCTTCTGTCTGATTTCCGAATCCGTTTAGATCTTATCTTAATTCTTGAGAAACCATTTTTAGGGGCGTTATTTAGGATATGATCGATTTAATTTTCTGGTTATGTATAATTTCTTTCCTTCATTTAATTAACGTAAGTATTACATCCTTGTTTAGTTAAATATTATAACGTTTCATTCGATGCAGTCCTTGGTTTAGTTAACGATTTCCATTTATTTAATGTATATTTCGTTTCTTTGTTCTTTTAGCTTTTTTTTTTAAATCCTTTATTTGCTACATGCTCCATTGCATAGCGCAATATTACATGTTTGGTGTATTACTTACAGTCTATGTATTAAATACTTAGCCTAGATTACAATTTTGTGTAGCCTGTCAAAATCTATACTATTTACAAATTTCTGAAAATATTTTAAGTATTTATTCACTAGTTCTCTTTTATCTGCTGGCCAATGTCCCCCTAATCTAAGGATGTTTGTTTGTAGTGTTTTTCTTTCATTTTTTAGCACTTCGCACTCGAACAAAATATGGGCAATTGTTTGAATGTTTCTATTGCAGATGCAGGTCGGGTCTTCAATTATTTGGAACCGGTGTAGGTATGCGCCAAGTTTGCCATGTCCTGTCGTTAACACTGTGAAGTTATGTGTGAGGGTGATTTTTAGCCGTAATCTACAATGTACAGTAGGAAAGAAGGCTTTTGTTATAGCGCCTTTGGTTGTAGCTTGCCACTCTGTTTCCCACCTTTCCAAGCAATTGGCTTTTAGAGTTCTTTTGACCGCGCTTAATGGTGTCCTGTTGAAAGCTGCTTCTACTTCAGTGCTGTCAGCTGCCTGCTTAGCCAGACAGTCTGCATTTTCGTTGCCTGTGTTTCCGACGTGGGCTTTCACCCAAGTGAAATGGAGTACCCAATTATGCCGTTGTAGGTGTGCCGTGATGCATCGGATTCTGTCGATTAATTCGTTATAGCTTATTTTAATGTGCTTTTTCATTTAAGATTTACTTGTTTCCTTTGTTTGGTTGATTTGGTATTCTTTGTTTATTGCAATCTGTATTGACGGAAAAATTTAATAAATGAAAATTAATCTGAAATTATAGTGATATACAATGTTTATCTTTTATTTGTTTCCGCGGAAACTATTACGGAAATTGAACATATTGTTTAATTTGTAAATTATTGAGTTTAAATTATCAACACAACTAGGGCAGAGGATTTTTTAACTTCGTAACTCCAAATTAATTGGTAAGAGACTGGGTTTCATTTTCATTCAAGATTTTATTGAACAGAAACAACAAATTAACACAGAACTGGATGTGTGACTTGAGGCTTTTCCGGCGTTGAGAATTTATAATGGATCTCGGCTGGTGTAAAGCATTACACGCTTACATGCTTGGATGGATTCCGAACTTCCGGCAGCTTACTCTTTCGGAGCATCAGAATCAAGTTACGCTTCTGTCTAATGATAAAAAATTAATATTCTTATGATTATGTGTATTCGTATTTAGGCTTGCTTTGAAATATTGTAAAACTGCCTTAGTTTTAAAGAGTTTTCAGCATTAAAACTTTTTATAGTGGAAAATATGAAGAAAGTAACGTGATGTGTACTGTAGGTACCATTTCATATTTACAATATCGTCTTTTTTTTAGACAACTTAATGTCAGAATGGTACTTTATGAGATTTGTGGGGGACGTTAAATGTCTGTCCGCCCGTCCGTCCCTGTATGCGCGATAACGCAAATACGCATTTATAACGTGCATGGAAAGAAGCCTGTTTATTTTGGACCAAATCGATTGACCAGTATTTGAGTAATGCCCTATTTAGCGGGTATTTTGTGATAGCATATTAGACTGAATGTATCAAATGCAAATCAGTTCTCATGATAACATATTGTTTTACAGTCTTCATATTCGTCTTTGGAAATTGCATTACAGTTAGCTTTGGCAAATAACCCTATCCACATATTCCTTCACATATGCTTATCAAACTTTATACCTCTGTTCTTCCGTAAGCCCTGCTTAATGATTCGGTCTGGAGCTTAACTCGGAAATCGATAACAAAAATAACTTCTGCATGATGTAACAGTATTTAAGTTCAAACAGAGATTTAGGCATACTGTTACAGAGTTTTAAGAATGTAAAAATAAATCTTTCTCTGCATGTGGCTTTGGTGGCAACAATCGGTTAGCCTACGCAATAATAACACATTACGTAATAATCCTTTGAGAGTTCACATCAGTCGTTCAATTTGCCGGGCTGCATTTGAAGTGCACTCTGGCGTTTGCTTCTCAAACTCTCTCCCTTCCCCTACTTTCTCTCGAGCTGCTGGTGAGCGCAGTTCCCAGTCAAGGCCCCCTTCAGTCCGCACCGGGTTGCGCGCTTGGGAGGCTGGTACGCGCCACCTCATTTGTTGATTGTGAATTACGTGTTAAGTACCGATAGTCTTTTGTTAAAATAATTGCGATTTTTATGTAAATCATGTGGTGATTGGGCAACGGAGATATGGAATTGGTGCCCAAAGGGGTAACCATCTATATAAGTCGTTGGTTGCCGCCTTCCGCTCTCTCTAGTTTTGGAAGCCCATGCAATATGGCGGTCCACGTTACTTATGCAAATTCAGTGCTATGTTTGCTGGTACGAAGCGGACTGTAGACCAGGTATGTGCTAGTTATCCAGCTAATTTGTAACGATCCGGCCTCATTTCAGTTAAGTTTTGATTCCGTTAAGCATATAATGCACTAAGGAATGTCTTGTTTAGGTTCGTGAGGAGCATGGCCTTTATTTATTATTACCAGGATCGTACTTCTTGAGTTGTGGTTAGCAGGCGTGCTGGCTAAATGCGGTTATGTTAACATTATTTAGCATGATGTTGTGATGTGTTTGGGCGGGGCCTTTCTGGAATGGATTTCAAGCAAGACTGGGTTATTTTATTTAGAGGTTAGCATCTAGCATGGGCATGTTGCATGTTGAGTTTATCTTTGATTCATGAATCCTTAATTGTTTGTGTATCTGTCCTAATGGACTTTAGTTTGAAATATTTTTTGGGTTAGTTTGGTGGTGTTTTTTCTTAATTATTTGGGTATAAATTCCTTTTTTTATTCTGTGTTGAGTTTCCCTTGCTCATTCTACTGAAATTTCCCCTTTCGGTCCTTGTTCCTTAGGCCTTATTTCCGTGTGCCTGCTCTTCACGGTGTCCTTCTCTTCCTATTTCATTTATGGTTTTCCTTCTACAGTCCTTTCGTTCCGGTGTTTTCGTTCCTGGTTTCTGAGGCGAAGTTCCTCTCTAAATTTTATTTATTTAGTGAGTTTTAGTTTTTGCCGCCCAGTATTGGCTTCCAAGAAGGGAGCCTACTTACCCTGTGGCCAGGTGTAAGTAGTCTGAGGTTGCAAAACAAGAAGGCAGCCGGTTGTAAGTATGTAAACAAAGGGTACGTACAGCACTGATATTGTTTATTTAAATAATGTACAAAAATGTTGGTTCCATTTAAGCAATAACTTAAATTCATTAATATCAAAGTATTGTCTAAAATAAATTGTGTTGAGAATAAATTTCTCAAGCAGTGTATGTGCTTTTCAGGTGGCCTATATTTAATACTAATGTAATCTTAAAACCTGGGCCACCATATTGTATAAATAAAATGTTGTATTTCTGCTTAAAGGTAACTAATTGTTTGAAATCTTGTTAGGTTATGTTATGTTAGGTTAGGTTAGCAGGACGATATTTTAAAATTATTTCTAGAAACATTGATAAAATGTGCCAAGGAACTTAGCCTTTCTATCAATGTAGAAATGATTTTAAAATATCCTGCTAACCTAACCTAACATAACATAACCTAACCTAACCTAACATAACCTAACCCAACATAACCTACCTAACCTAACTTAGAATTTTCATTAATGTAGAAATAATTTTAAAATATCATCCTGCTAACCTAACCTAACATAACATAACCTAACCTAACCTAACATAACCTAGCCCAACATAACCTACCTAACCTAACTTAGAATTTTCATTAATGTAGAAATAATTTGAAAATATCATCCTGCTAACCTAACCTAACATAACATAACCTAACCTAACCTAACCAAAACTGTGATATAATATGTCTCACACTATAAGTTGAGTTGTGAATAATGGGTGATGGATACAATAAAAAGAAAAGATACAAACAAATGTACATGTTTTTTATTTTCCATACGTACGTGTCTTAATCAGATAGAATATTCTTAGTGATGACTTATGAAATTTTAGAGTATGCAAACCTTAGCCATCTGTTTTATATAGTTTCTCGTTATAATATGTATCACATCATTCCAAATCCTTAAGCAGATATGACTATAATGGTGATGTTGTTGTTCTTGTTCTGGTTCTTGTGGTAAATACATAAGATCAGTTCTTTAAGATTTATACCGAGAATTGGACCAAAAACGAGAATTATACAGAGAAATAAACCGAGAACGAAATATACAGAGAAATAGACCTAAAACGAGAACTAAACGAGAACTAAACGAGAACGAAACGAGACGAGACGAGAACTAAACGAGAACGAAATATACAGAAAAATAGACCTAAAACGAGAACTAAACGAGAACTAAACGAGAACGAAACGAGAACTAAACGAGAACTAAACGAGAACGAAACGAGAACGAAACGAGAACTAGACGAGAACGAAATATACAGAGAAATAGACCTAAAACGAGAACTAAACGAGAACTAAACGAGAACGAAACGAGACGAAACGAGAACTATACGAAAACGAAACGAGACTTAATAAATAGTTGCTGCATGTCTAATAGAGTTAGATGTAATTCATCCTTGAAGCTGTGAGGGTGAGGTTACGAAATGAGTGATGGGATCATTTCTGATCAAAGTACTGATGGTGAATGCTCCCGATCGAGACTGTTACACAGTAAATATGATGATTTTTTCGAGTTACTCGATGGAAGTGAGCAACCATATGGTGTGTGTAAACTTTGTGATAGGTTAAAGCATAAGAAAGCTGAAATAAAAATGAAAGATCATAATACTTCGGGTCTTAGGAGGCATCTGATAATGGTACATAAACTCATCCCACGAGTACAAAATAAACGTATATCATCGGATGATGTGGAGCATGTTAAATCTATGCGGACTAAATATTTAGCGCTAAAAAAATCCAATCTTCAATCCAAACAAAAAATTGATGAAATTATAAACCCGATAACTCTTCCCCTGAACATCTGTAAAGAAGAATCTGAAGAGTCGGAGATGGAATACGAATCTGTTAACTCCTCTGATCAAACTCTGCAGAAGCAATATAAATACCTGTTAGAAAATGTCTACGGTCAAGTGTCAGCGCCTTATGTCCAGAAACTCGTTCAACATAGACCGAGAAATAATGATGATGATATTTACGGTATGAGCTGGGATCCTGATAGGCAGGTATTCAACATTGGTAAATTCCCCATTACCATTAAAAATGATAACCTCTATGTTGGTGACAAGAGATATATCGTTTGTTCTGGGTTACTTGAACTATTGACGAAAAGTAATCCTAATAAACATTTATATGACTGTTATGACTTAGCCATGTATAAGGAGATTTTGAAAAAAACTAGCGCGCACAAAGTAAATTATGACGAAAGCGAAAACATTCGAAGAGATAATACTCACAAATATCTACAAGTCATTACGAAATTATTTCCTGAAGAGGATAAGGAAGAAGAAGAAGAAGAAGAAGAAGAAGAACAAGATGATGTTGAAATAGAAGAACAAGATTTCGACTCTTCCAACGAGGCTTCGTCGCACCATACAGGAGAAGTACATACGAATCGTAAATGTGACTATAAATGCTGGCATGATCCGAATGATCTCATTGATAGATTACGTATACTTGTATCCTCATCTGCGGCAGGGATTTATTCTCATCACAGCGAGATACAAGAAATCATATTTGTATTGCGGGGGAGAAAAATCATAGAATGATTGCGATTACGTAAGAGTTTCATACATTGGTTCGATCGTAAACAATAAGACTGGAGCGTATTGAATACTTTATAAACTGGAATGCCAGAGTCGTACTATCAAAAACCTTCCCACTCTCTACTTAAGAAAAGCGATTTTATCATGTTTACATCGGTGGATGGTAGAAATGTACATTTTGTTCTCTGACTGCATAAACACATTTACCTAGATGTAAAGTTGTAGCACATCGAATCTTACATCCATATAGTTCTGTGGTAGAGGGATACTTATACTACGATGATTTGAAGCCTGTTCTTGAAAGTGTAGATGTTCTTCATTGTAAACTTTTGCAGATATCTGTTATAAACATGAACGATCTTAGTGTTCCAAAGCTTGACGAATTAAGAGACTGTGAAACCAAATGACTTTTTCATAATGAGTCTAATATGAAATGCACATTGTAAAATGTTAATGTACTTACGCTGTGTATGAAATCCCAGTATGAATGTAATAAAATGAATAAAATTCTATAATCCTGAGATGTGTTTTTTATTTAACAGTCCCTCGTCCTAGGAAATATGAATAGGAGAGGTTATGGAAAACTGGACTTTGTCAAACGTGAGAAAATCTAGTTATGAAATAACTTACAAAAGATTGTGCTTTTATCACTTTGGTTTTATTCATTCATTTAGGTCTTCCTCTTCTTTACTACCTAAAAATAAGGTTTCTTAGTATATGTTATAATGAGATAAAGTAAGTAATTGCCTTTGTCAAAGAAGCCTCAATAGTAGAACTAAAGTAGAAAATGTAATATATAGAACGACCATAACCGAAAAAGTAAAATGAAATATTGTGAAGACTAACGGATACAATGACTTTAAATTTAAAACAATATTACCAATAACTATTAGGTGCCGCGAAACATGAACAGGTTATGAAATTTATGCGTTATCTAAGTCTTATTTCCAAGTTTCATACATGAAGCAGATGTAAAACCTGAACCTCAACATTGTATTGATAACATAGCTATGGTAACTTATATCTAATTGAATATTATAATCAGGACATTAGGGAAAAAGCATGCAAAATATAAATGCTTATTATGAAAATTATACGCGATATCTTTTTTCCTTAATGAAGGTGTACGGTATAGAGACTTGGATCCTGATATACTTTGCTGACTAATCATTACCTTCTCACGTGTACGTTTTGCGTTGTGAAACTTACTCTCTATATGCTAGAAGATGTATGTTATTTTCTTGACTCTGATATTTGCATAATCATTTGATACATAAAATATAATGTGCATATTACCAGAAGCTAAGAAAAATATTTCACATATGATGTCACAAATTAGCTAAAATTCAATGATTATAATTAATTAAATAGATTTTTTAACTTTTTTGATATATGATGACTTGATAAATAAATAATCATCTTGATGGAAGGTTATGTAATGAGGGAAATGGATTTGGAATATAATTTAAGGATGAGACTGAACTTTTGCATACATTATGAGATGAAAAAATTCTGTTGAAGTTGTAACGAAAAAGATTTCTTTATAATACATATTTTACTTCTTACTCTACTGATGTTAAGATTTTGAATAAATAAATAAATAAATAAAGCATGTGATATAATATAGGAAAAGCGGAAAGTGAAGAGTACCTCACTTGGATGTAAATTTTGTGATAACAATCAAAAAATGAAGGAAAATAGTAGTAATAAGTTAAGATAATAATTTATACATGTTGAAAATTAGATAAAACTCTATGACTTTAATACATTAACGAGTATGCCTCGGAAGACATAGAATATTGATTTAGTGGTGGAAATGTGTAAAGAGT
Source organism: Ectobius pallidus (assembly GCA_964059195.1). Classification (NCBI taxonomy): domain Eukaryota; kingdom Metazoa; phylum Arthropoda; class Insecta; order Blattodea; family Ectobiidae; genus Ectobius; species Ectobius pallidus. The sequence goes on from CAXKWD010000001.1 coordinate 60,463,571, forward strand.
AATACTTTTGAAACAAAAAGGAAGTATGAAGAAATAATATCAGGATAGAAATATAGCTCTGGTTTCAATTACTTGTGGCTGACACAGATTTTGTTCTGACTAGATATTTATTTGTATTACTACAAAATTTTAAACATGACCCAATATATATTAGTGGATGATGTACAGTTCACTGGCTGCAGTGGCCATCGTTGAAGAAGGCTTCCGTCATCTGAAAAAAATATAAACACTATAAGCAATATGTTATGATATTAAGGACCGTTATTACCACCTCCAGTAAAATAATTATGGCTACTTTTACGGTTACTTTATTGATAGTTCGATTTTGTAATATTTGGTTAGGCGATAACTGTTGGTAAAAATCTCTTAACTGAGAGTAATCTTTACTATAGGCAAATGCACATGTAAACTTCTAACGAAGGATTTTTCGAGGTTATACTTCTCGCGAACTGAATTAAAGTGTAGATGTAAAATTAGTTAGCTTCTTCCATAATGATAATGGTGATGAAGAACAATGTCAATATAAGTAAAAAGATAAAAAATGTAATGAAAACTAGATCGAACTATTATGAAAGTTTGAACAGTTACTTAATTTACTGTTTACTTCCTCTACACGTACATCAGATTATATTTGGGTTTTTTATCCTTCGGGGGGTGAGGTTAGAAACGTTGTAACTTTCTTTTCATTTTTACAAACACTTTACTTGAGGAGGATTTCATTCTTCGTTATTCTTTAGAAAATAGTTTAACTTTTAGATTTTAACAGGAATTGAATAATAAGCGTAATATATAAAATATATAAGCCTATATATAATGTATTTTAATAAGTTATGGTAAGAGCTAATAACGTCATTTGAAAACATCTCGTACTATAAACTTATCCAAACATTTACTCCTACTTAACTGGACATAGTAAGAACGGGCTTTACAATAAATGTATTGAGTAATGATATTAGTACTTACAGCTTTTTGGAACCTCTCGAACAGAGGACAGCTCTGGCTGCAACGCCACGACCATGTGCTGAAGAAGCCATCTTTGGTGGTTCGACAGCGGTGAAAATGTTGTTGTCCATCGCAGACCTCATCGTGGTGGGCCTGAATGTGTGTCACATCATCCCCTGCACTCTCAAAATGAGTGTTCCCACATGGTAGAAGTACAGATGTCTCGGGGCTGTGGTCCACGCTGTAGATTCTTACCGAAACCACACCAAACTCTAAATCAGCGGTGTGATGTCCCTCTACGTTGTACAACTTAATGTTAAAGAACTCTGGAGGGTTAGGCTGCGTTGGTAGTGTTGGTGGTTCCTCATCGGGTATGATAAACACCTGATCTGGGATCTCGTACAAGTGATGGTTGTTATGGATAGGTGCCATGGCGAAGTTTGATAGAATGAGAATATTCACAATCGTTACATATACAAGTATGATTAAGACTATCGATGCGTGTTCTTGGATTATATAATGATGCTTTGAAATAGGCTCGCAACAGGACAAATATATTTTACACCAATGGCATGATTGCAGTTTAAAAAAATGCTGTCTAGCATGCTAAAGTTTAAGTCAGCAGTAATTAGATATTTCGCTTTTCATCCACACGTTCGTGAATTCACACATTAAATCAATGACGTATATGAAATATAATCATTTCTGGTGAAATTAGCAGATATCCGATATTTAATTCTGGTACGGAAATAGAATATTAATTTTCATACAATAAATGCTGACAAATGTGTTATGTTATACTCTGTATGAAACTACATTAATAATAATATAAGGTTCCATCAGAGATGAAACACTGGGAGAAATATACGTTAAAGCTTAAATCAGCAGTTATTTGATATTTATTTCTTATCAGCGCTTATCTGAAACAGTATATTCATTTTCCTGCAATGTGAAAAAAGCTGAATATGCCTTTACTGACTTTGAATCGAACTCAGAACCACTCAGCGATGGAATATTACAATATAAGTTTTTAATATACCGCAATAAAAATACTGTTGACTAATAATACATAAGACATGTGCTATGAATAGGATTTAAAATTTAAAAGTACTGGCCTGCGACTTTATAATTTGTTAGAGTTGGGATTTAAAAGGAAGTCTCAATGAATGACGTTGTAAGATAGCGATAAGCGTACAGCGTTATATTACCGCTGCATAGTAAGAGAGATAACATGCATGGAGGGCGAGATGATAAAACTGCTACCTAAGCAAAATCTCTGCACGCATATGATTAAACATTCACTGGCTTTCTGTATCGACATTATAAAATCCTGTACGTTTGATAAGAATACTACGATGTTATACACATCACATATCACAGATGAGTGTGTTACCATATACACTTTTGATGGTGTCTGATAATAAATAAGGAGGTTTAGATTTTTTGACATTCGGAACGCGGGGTACCGACCGCCTTTACTCTAGGTTGAGTCACTAGATTTTAGAAAAATAATCATCTTACGGAAAACTGATAACGTTGCATTTACGCTTCGTGATCTATATGCTTCCATGCTAAAAAGACATAAAGATTAAAATCTGCTGTGACGTCATAAAAACATTCCACCTTCCCCTCTTATTCCACTTGTGACGTCAGCTTCTCCTGCGGCTCCTGCAATGACGTCATCGGCTCCTGCGGCTCCTGCAATGACGTAATCAATCCTGCGGCTCCTGCAATGACGTCATCAATCCTTTGCTCCTCCTCTGATGACGTATGCGATGCTGCCATATTGTAAAATATTCCACCTTCCCCTCTTATTCCACTTGTGACGTCATAAAAACATTCCACCTTCCCCTCTTATTCCACTTGTGACGTAAGCGATGCCGCCATATTGTAAAACAATACCAATATACAAATTTCAAATTTCCCACCATCCGCCATTTGCAATTGTAATATTCAATTTCCACCTTTTGCAATTTTCAAATCAACCGCCATCAAGTATTAAATCTCCCACCTTACGCCATTTGAAATAGGAACCGGAAACGTAGCCATTTTCATTATAAATTACCAAATTTTGAATTTCGCGCCGGAAACGTAACCAATTACATTATAAATTCTCAAATTTTGAATTTCGCGCTTGATCCGCCATTTGAAATAGGAACGGGAAGTGCCGCCATTTGCAATAGGCACCGGAACCGACGCCATTTTGAATCACGTGGTTATAGCCACGCCCACTTGTGACGTCATACAATCCGCCACTGACGTCATAGCCACGCCCACTTGTGACGTCATAGACCACGCCCACCTACCCCTCCGGCTCCTGCGGCTCCTGTCACGTGACCCGTTTCCCCCTCCACTCCGGCGCCTCCCTCCCCTCCGGCTCCTGCGGCTCCTGCAATGACGTCACCGGCAAAACCATACTACTTGCTTGCTTATATTTAGCATAGCATTAAAAGAAAATTAACAAAATATTACCTCATGATACCAATAGAGAACTGGTTGTATCCAACCTATCCTTGTTTGATTTGGATATGTGGAGACGGACTTGTTTTATTAGTGGGGAGACAAGAATGCACAATAGTAATATGAGCTTGTGGAATGATTTCGAAGCGGCATTCTCGCGCAGGTCATGATTCATGCGAATTGCGGATTTAAATAAGATATTCTTTTAGTCTCTATAATCTATACTCAACAAGTATTTTACACACTGTTGGTTCGTTTATCAGTCATACTGTTACGATTGTTATGGGTTTATACGACCTTCCGGAAGTGGATGATATTAACTAATTAATGTTTTCGTTAATTTTATTGCTTCCACCTACCAACCTGGCCTATACCACTGGGATATGTACACGTATGGCAATCTAAAATCTTCTGTCCTAATCTAATTTTGGTCAGTTACACTTTCCATAAAAGTGTAAATCCCCTAAAATAAGCCACAAAAATAAAATAAAACACGGAATTGAGGGAGCATAATTAAAAACACTGTATCCACGGGTATTATGGAATTAGTAGGAGAAAATTATTCTCCTTTCACCAAAAATACATTGTATTTTAGTCGTCTTGTGTATGCTGTAACAATAATAATTTCGCTATATAGCATGTTAGGTTTATAGTGTTCAGTATATAATATTATATTGCATTATATTTTATGCAGAACATGTAGGCCTTTATGCAGGAAACTTTCAATGGATAAAAGCTGAAAAATACTAACAGCTGCTACCCTACTAATATAAATTTTGAAACGTAAGGACTATAGTTAAATACATAATATACTATAGTATATACAAAACAAATGTTTTATATCAGAAAACTGTTTTAACTCGATCGTTCGGCGATTCCTTTGATTGCGTGTAAATTTGTTTGTAACGCTATCACGACTAAACTCGTTGCATTTTCTCTCAGATTTACAAGAATGTTCATTGAACTCTTAAAATCGACGTATGTGCAAGGATTTTTAATTTTTTTACTCCATTTCGAGTTGATGGCCGTTTTAAAGGTTCCGTTTCATGTAATGTTCAGTTTTTTCAACGATGCTCTCCAAATGGTTCATGCTATAAACATTTGAAGGATATTTCCACTCTCGAGTTTACAATTTTCTGCAACTTTGTTTCAGAACAACTCTAAATGTTTACATTCGAATATTTTCTTCTGAATTTTATGCAATGTATTGTACTGTATAACTACTTAATATAAATAATGCTTATTACAAATCACAAATTTTTGTAATAGTAAAGTAGTGCAATGCATTTCATAGCTCAAGTCACTTCAACGGTAAAGAAAACTGAAACAAAATTTAACAAAATTTCTTCAAAGCCGTATTATTTGCCAAGTCAAGACAAACTTAAATATTTTTATGGAATGAGCAGAACATTTATAGGCCTACGAGAAATGCTTCAATTCTCTCAATAGTCCATGTGTACTTTGTGTTTTACAATATCAAACAAAATCGTCTGAGCCGAATTCGAGAATTGCGAAAATCAAAATTTTCCTCCCGTAAAATGCTAGGGAAAAAACAGAAAGTCGACGCTTTGCTTCGTAGCTCTTCCCCAGAAGATACTTAACTCAAATAATAATAATAATAGTAATAACAATAATAATAATAATAATAATAATAATACTTTGTTTTTATACGACTTTTCATTTTGAGTAACGTTCACAAACTCATTCACACAAAAAAAGACAGACAGACATGAATCCGAAATTTGAATTTTTACGTTCAGGGGACTTCAAAACCTGAAATGAATATCATGTCATGTCCGAATGCAATACTTTCTTCCAAAAATATATTGCCCATGTTACGGCGAAATCGATTATTAAGGTTATGTAGTTAGTCTACTGAGCGGTCCTGAAAATCAAGTCTGTGATCGTCGCAGGTGTACCGGAAGGATTCCGCATGAATTACGCAAACGTAAATGTGGCCGACTTGAGCCGGAATCGAACCTGCGATATTGTGCACAGAAATCCAATGCTATACAGGTACAACTAGAATAAAATGTATATTAAAAAATCACTGTAAGGTATAAGTTTTAGGCCTATATTGTCCATGTAATATATTTTAGAACTTTTCTGTGAGAATGTATTGTTTGTTTCCTGTACTCTTTGTTTCATATTACATGGATCTATATTTTTAGAAAGATCAACTTACTATCTCTCTTTATATTTATTTATTTGTTTGTTTGCTCTGTTATCTGTGTAAATTGATAATCTTACATGAAGTACAATGTAATGATGCCTGTATAGTTTTAACTTTACTGATAATTTTTTATTTTAATCTAATGAAGTCTATTGTAATCATTGCATTACTGAATGACAAATAAAGATCTTGAATACATCTAGTAGATATATTTGGGGATATTACAGAGAGAGAGGTAGAGGGAAAGAGAGGAGAAGGAAATAGAGGTGTAAGAAGAGGAATTACTCACAATTAGTAGTGATATCTGGTGACTAATTTATTAATTTAGTTAACATCAGACAAGATAACCGCATTCTAAATTTGTTTCATTTTTGTATTATCACCATCTTTTTGTGACTGAGCAACTAGGAGGGCAAACATGCTATAAATAGGGATAGGAATTTTTCGCGATCGCGAATTTAACGATTTTTATTAAGAACTGTATTAGAAATGATAACGAGCTTCAACACACACAACAGTACCCTGAAATATGTTTTTTGTACTCGCGAATTGATGCGAATTTTGCATGAAAGCGCGAATTTTGCTTGAAAATGAGATTTTGTCGCGAATTTTTACTTTAAAGTGCGCTTTTGGTACAAATTTTTACTTTTTTGCGAGAAAGATGCCGAAAACGAAAAAGCCGGCTGATCTACCGTAGCTGGTTACCACCGTCACCTATCGATTATCTCGAATCGCCAAGACTATCGATATATGAATCGATTTAACATCGAAAATATATCGATTTTAATAAACATCGTAGAAGAGGCGTAAAATGCGCAAGTGATGTTAATTTTATTAGCTATGTTTAATAATAATAATAATAATAATGTTTTGCATATTTTGTCATTTTTTATAGCGATATTACAGAATATGCGTGTAATATGAGTTACTCAGAAGTAAAAAAAATGCTGTAACATATGGGAATGCAAATAATGGTAACTGAAAGTGGTTATGAAAAATAGAAAAATCGCGCGAAATTCAACAATGAAAGTCATATTAAGTGTAAAGTACAGTTTTCTGTTTTCGTTTTCGTCAGTTTTATTTAATTTTATTAACTTAAGTCAGTTGATACCGGTACTTTCTTTTTCTTATTTCAGGCATATTTCAGCTACGAAATGTGTTACTTTAATATTATGAATGTGAGGCAATTGATTGTTTCACTTTGGGGTTAATTTAATTATTTTTCCTTTACGTTACTGTTAAAAAGGTAGGTGAGGCTTAAATTCAGGGTTGGCTTATATTCGGATAAATACGGTATTAGGATTTGATTAGTATTAATATGACGTATTTAGTTCTCCTTGGAGTTTGGCGTCGTGGATGCCGTGTGCATATGCAGAATGCGAAAGATTTTTTTCTGCGAACACTAGCGTATTGAGTGACAGGCGCCATCGTTTGTCCCAAGAGAACGTTTAACTTTTTAGTGAAATGTTCTCTGAAGGATAAACTTTACTTAGCCTTGTACATATTGTGTCTTGATTGAGTTTAAATGTGTATTATTTAGCCTTTTGTAAATATTGTGTCTTGATTGGGTTTAAATGTGTATAAGTTAATTTGATTGTATGGTTTAAGCACATAAAAGGTTTGCTTTCCCGTGAACCTGCTATAGTTTTGAAAGTACCGAAAAGTTCAATTGAAACCACCGAATTTCACATTTCAAAGTACCGCTTTCTTCGATTTGAAAACACCTAAAAATTCCTATCTCTAGCTATAAATAGGTTGATATCGGTAGTTCGGTTTAGCGGTTTAGCGGTAATTCGCAATGAAAACTGTCAAAGTATTGACTTGTTAAGGCGTCAATTAAGTACTGGAAATTGTATAAATCAAGCTTACATTTGATGTAAGTAACAAGTCTTCCAATTTGGTTTCAGGCTTTTCCTCAAGCTTATGCTCTGTGTATGTCTCTATTTAACTTCTGTGTATTACAATAAATGTACGTTTTTTCACGAACGTCGTTTTAATTTCTCCTGTTTTTAAGTTTAAAAAATCGGTTAAATTCAGAGAACCTTTGTGCCACGTTAAAGGAAGCTATGTTAACAAATTTCTACTGCCATTCGTTTAATATGTATCATTAAACCATGGAAACCATGTTAAGAATTAAGATGTAGGTCTACTGTTAATTCTGCGAAGTGTTAAGCAAATTATAAGCAGTGAGAAAATGGAGGCTTCATTACACACTTATTACTCCGGTACCTGTCAACCGATTTGGCCCAAAGACAATAGACATGAAAATCTGATAAAGCCTATTCGAGTTATCTCATGTACAGACACACGGAAGGGCAGACAGACAGACGGAGAGACATTTTTTCCCCTCCACCATCTATTCTTAGAAAGTACCATACTGGCAGTGAAAACTGAAAGGTTAGTCTTAATTAATTTAAAACAATTTTTATTATCTTTGATCAAAGCACATGCAAATCTCTTTCATCATCATCAGGATCTAAAGGCAATGCCTTGTTGTAGTAGCCATGTCTTCCTCTTCCTCGCTGTTCTCTTTAGATTTTCGTATGACAGCACGTCCATATCCTTTATCATGTTTTTAATAAATTAATTTCTTGGACGTCCTCTTGATTTCTTTCCCAGTATTTTCCCTTCAAAAATGTTAATGAGTAGACCATTGTGCCGAAATGTATGACCCACTAACTTTGCTCTTCTACTCTTAATTGAATTCAGAAGGGATCTCTCTTCCATCACTTCATTAAGCACTTCTTCATTTGTTTTCCTATCCACCCAACTCGTCTTTGTTAGCCTTCTCCATATCCACATTTCTGCTGCTTCTAGTTTCTTGGCTTCTGCTTTTCCTATTGTCCATGTTTCACATCCATAAGTTAATACACAACTTACAAATGTTTTGGCAAATTTTTTCCTTACTTCCATGCTTAAATGGTTATTTGTGAGAAGATTCCTTTTGTTCTGAAATGCTTGTTTAGCCAGGTTTATTCTTCTCTTAATTTCTGTGTCACACTTGTTAAACTTATTGATAATGCTACCCAAGTAACAAAAACTTTCGACCTGGTCTAGGGCTGTACCGTCAAGCTGTATGTTGATTTTAAAATTTTCATTTGTTCTTCCGATCACCATGGTTTTTGTTTTCTTTTTATTGATCTTCATTTTAAAATTTTTCAATGCATCTGATAGAACTTTAAGCATTTTATTCATTTCCTTTTCTGAATCAGCCAAAATAACTATGTCATCTGCAAATCGAATGCTATGAATACTGACTCCATTTATTTTAATACCCTTTGTTTTTCTTTTCATTTCTCTGATTGCTTCCTCAATGAACATATTAAACAGATGTGGCGATAATGGGCAGCCTTGTCTCACTCCTCTTCTTATTCTGGCTTCTTGTCTGCTCCCATTAATATTTATTTCAGTTGTTTGTGTTTTGTATAAGTTTAGAATAAGTCTTCTATCCCTCCAGTCTACTCCAAATTTTTTCAATGTTTGGAATAGTAATTCCCAGTCTACGTTATCAAAAGCTTTTTCGAGGTCAAATCTCTTTAGTAAAACAAAATAGTATAACAAATAATTCAACTAAAGTAGCTATGGCTTACATATAAAAGTAGATTGTACGTACGGAATTTGAATGGTTATATAGTTGATAACCAGGCAAATTGTACAAAAGCCGTGTTCAATTCTAATCCCCCCTGTATTTGACAAAAGGTACACTGGTTTTTCGTGTAGATCGACATCGAAACATCAAGGATACATCGTAATCATTAAGATGTAGAAACACGTTCCTACCCCGTGTCGTAGAAGGAATGTGACTGCACAATCTCCATAATATGGTCTATGGATAATTATGATAATATGATATGGAGCTATGGAAAAATTGTTTCATTATTCCATTAAGTTGTTTTCAGAAGGCTGTAATCATGATTCAGACTGATGAAAGAAGACCAGAAAACTACAAAGCTAACGATGTTTCGTAAGAAAAAAAGCCTTGAAATGAATTAATAACTTCAAAATTCATTATCAAACGCCTGTAAGCGACCGCTATTAGGGCAAGAGATGTCGCCAATTAAATAAATAAGGGAGTCAGGCAGTGAAAAAACTTAGTGTAACTTGCCAAAGTTAAGTTACGCACATTGGATCGTACACGCAAGAATCATTAGTATTTTTTTCCGTGACGTATACAGGTAGGGAAAAAAAGCGGACCGACTAAAATATCTAAGTTGCCGATATGAGCCACTGCGCATGCCTAGCGGCATTCACAGAATAGCAGGGAATGTATTGAAATTTGTTCTAGTGTCGACTATTGACTTAGCTCATTTCGAAACCCAGAATATTGTTTCTAGTCGTATTGTTTTACAACTGAAGAAATTAATTATTAATATTATTATAAAATACTAACACAAATTGTATTATATTCAGCTACAAGAGTCGGTCCGCTTCCCCCCCACTACCTGTATATGCCGGATGTAAAAAATACTCATAGGTTATTAAAAACAGTAAAATAAAAGACTTAATTCCACAGAAGTATAGAACATGACTTATGTATGTAAGTTATGTATGTATGTATTTGACCCCTTAAGGGTAGGGACGACTCTAAGAAATTCAGCCTTGCGACTCATTGTGCCAACCTCCGGAATGTAATGATGTGCAAGCCCAACGGTCCCCTGACAACAGAACCTACCGCGAGCCCCCACGGAACTCCCCTACATCCAACAGATACCTCTACCATGCCACGTGTGCTGCTGCCTCGGTACCTCTTCTAGAGCCCACAGGTTGGCAGCACACCAGCCAAAAACTTCAGGACCACAAGCTACGGGGAGGACGGGAGAGGCCCACAGCGAGGGTAAACCGGAAACGGGATGATTATGAGGGAGAGTTTGAAGATGAAATGGACTCTGTTCCGCTTCTCGGGAGTCGAGGTTGTATGCGGCAGAAGACAGTCATTATACGCTGCTGAGACAGTATTGTGGGTGGTGTGTGCGCTATCTTCTCCGCTGGTGGCTTCGTCCGGGTGGCGTGATGGAGTTTGGGAGTAATTGCCGTAAGGCATATTTATAGAATTATTCCTCCTCATAGCAAATTACGATCCAGGATCTGTTATTAACTGTGTTGATGTCATATGAGTCTAGGCACCCTCTTTCCATTCAAGCTACAGATGGGACGCCATCTTGTTAACATGTGGAGGTGTTTAGAAAGATAATATTTCTAGAATCTTCATGTTATTTATAGTATATACTTGCGTTATAAAACAACCAGTTATCCCCAAGGAAGTATGATAGTTTTGAAAGAAAGAAAAGGGGAAGTAAATTCATTGTCAAAGCCATGAGAATGCAAGCTTTGAACTAGAATTGTGTAGAAGCAATTATTATGTGAGTTAATAAGTTGCTATCTTTAACTTGAATTTTGCACATTTCATATTTGCCAGTCTAGAGTAAATTAAAGGATTTTCAACTATCTTGAGCTGTAGGTAGAATAATATTTTCAGCTTTCACTATACCAAGTTTTGAGCTAGAATTGTGTAGAAGCAATTATTATGCGAGTTAATAAGTTGCTATCTTAAACTTGAATTTGCATATTTAAAATTTGCCAGTCTTTCGTAAAATTAAATGACTTTCAACTATCTTGAGCTGTAGGTAGAATAATATTTCAACTTTCAGTATACCAAGTTTTTGAGCTAGAATTGTGTAGAAGCAATTATTATGTGAGTTAATAAGTTGCAATCTTTAACTTGAATTTGCATATTTCATATTTGCCAGTCTATATTAAAATTAAAGGATTTTCAACTATCTTGAGTTGTAGGTAGAATAATATTTTTAGCTTTCACTATACCAAGTTTTGAGCTAGAATTGTGTAGAAGCAATTATTATGTGAGTTAATAAGTTGCTATCTTTTTACTTGAATTTGCACATTTCATATTTGCCAGTCTATAGTAAAATTAAAGGATTTTCAACTATCTTGAGCTGTAGGTAGAATAATATTTTCAGCATTCACTATACCAAGTTTTGAGCCGGAATTGTGTAAAATCAATTTATTATGTGAATTAATTGTCTGATATGCTTAACTTATAATTATCAGTTTATAGTAAATAAATTATTATCAGTTACAGTGAAGTGTAGCTATAACCGTTATGACTAATTTGATCAGGGAAAATTAAGTTTCAAAACTTGTACCTTCCCATTGAATAATCTGATTTTCTAAGGGTAGGTTAGTCACATATTGCCTTGTATGATATACAATTATCTATTATTCATGAAGTTTAATATAACTTTGTGCTGCCATATATTAGTCTGAAATTGGAAGCAAATTAAATACACAGTTACCTTATAGACTGTGCAGTTGTAAATTTTTCATGAGAAAAATAGAAGTTTCAATACTTTAACTTGCCCTCTTATTAATCTGGTTTTCGAAGGTTAGGTTAGCCATATATTGCCTTGTATGCTATACAATTATCTATTATTGATGAAGTTTAATATAACTTTGGGCTGCCATATATTAGTCTGAAATTGGAAGCAAATTAAATACACAGTTACCTTATAGGCTGTGCAGTTGTAAATTTTTCATGAGAAAAATAGAAGTTTCAAGACTTTAACTTGCCCTCTTATAATCTGATTTTCCAATTGTATGGTATACAATTATCTATTATTGATGAAGTTTAATATAACTTTGGGCTGACATATATTAGTCTGAAATTGGAAGCAAATTAAATACACAGTTACCTTATAGGCTGTGCAGTTGTAAATTTTTCATGAGAAAAATACAAGTTTCAATACCTTAACTTGCCCTCTTATTAATCTGGTTTTCCAAGTTTAGGTTAGCCATATATTGCCTTGTATGCTATATTGTTATGAATTTTTAATGAAGTCACATAACTTTTTCCGTCACATATTAGTCTGAAGTTGTAAACTAACTTAACTTCTCACTTACCTTAGACTCTTGCTGTTGTGGCCCTTTTTGCATAAAAAAAAATATAGTTCTAGTTTCTTCTGGCCATCCTTATAGTCTGACCTTGAAAGGCAAAGTTAGATATTGAGTACCTTGGATTTTGCCTTGATTTAATTAGTCGCGGGATTCTGAAGGTCTTCATATCATCTTAACTTAGTTGTAATAATCAAGTTTAAAACAAAATTGTGATAACTTTGTATTGAGCTATACTCATAATAATTATTAGTCATTTGGGGTATACTTAGTTTAGGTTTTTTTAACACTTCTTTGCTTGTAGGGTGTAGTATTGGATTTAGATGGCTATATAAAGCACTCTCCCCCTATAAGTCTTAACTTAATCTGTGTATGACATTAAATATTCTGGTGAAAGATTTTAGAGAGTTGATATATTTGCTCATGGGCATATGTACCCTATGTGAATTTCATTTCGTGTTATATTTAGTGAGCTTGTGTTTTGAATTTTGCTCTACTAGTTTGTTGACATATCGTTACTTGAGGAGTTTGTACAGAGATATTTATGGTAAAGAAATATACTCCCTGGTAAAATGTTTAACCTTGCGATATGATTCCTTTTGTATGTACCCATCCTTCTCCTTGAGGCTGAATTCGATCATGTACGAACCTCGGGTAGCAGTGTATTTTGGCAGTGTAGCTTCCGTTGTGTGTATTATAAATTATTATTTTTTTCTGCAGTCAGTATTAAATCCTTAACCTTTGAGAAATATATTATTTTTACTTGGAAATATTTAGTATTTCAGTTAAATCAGAGCGGACCCTAGGGAGTTAACGCATTTCAGTGGTATCTAGAGTTTTTTCAGCCCAAGGCGGGGGAGGGTCGTCGTATTATTCATACGTCTACAGTTGTACGTAATACTATAGTTGTCAAATTCTGTACGCCGCCCTGTTGATATATAAATATTTGATAGGGCCGTTAGTTGCATATTTAATATGGCGTTCCATTCTGTACTTTCTTGGGATCTGCTTAGGAAAGAGGAACTGATTTTTGAGATTAAGTGTAGAGTTGGCCCCCTAAAATTTTGTATGTACTTATATTGCTGGTACATATAGGCCTACATGTTTGCCTTCTGCGTGTCTGATTATGGGTTAAGCATAGCAGGCTTATGGTTGTGGTGTTTTATATGTTATCTGGCTGGGGAAATTTGTAATGGCACCTTGTGTATTTTTTATATTTATTAAGCTATTTTAATTTTTCTTGATGATCATTTTGTCTGGCATTTAGATGGGTGGTATTTGTTGATCTCTTGGGTGGAGATCATGCCGGAAGTTAGGCCTAATATTCAATAATGAGCTTAAGAATTTTGATCTCTGTTTATTTATGGTCTATATATTTAATTTTGGCCTTGCTGTGTTTTATTAATTAGCTGTATTTCTTCTTTAGTGGTTGCTGGTTGTGAGAGATAAAGGAATATTATCCCGCATTTGATATCTATGTATTATGTTGTGTGTATTTTATGAATTAATATGTGTGTATTAGTTTTCTGGATCTAATTAAATATGTAAGAGGAGGAATAATAGAATTGCTACTCACGTCTCTGTTGCGCTGTGCCCTTGGCGGGTCCCAGCGGGTGTTGTGGTGCACCACCCTCACATGTTTGGCGTTCGCTAAGTTTAGCAACGCCCTTGGGTATTTTCACAATGGTTAAAACCTAGATATACACACTCACTATTGGAAATATACATGTCTGTAAAAGTACGACGATAAAGCTTTGACTAATACCAAAATAGAGACATTAAAATTCCCTATGATATATACAAGGGAGGAAAGGAGAAGAAATTGTATACCTAGTCAAGACATCTCCAAGAGTTATTTAACTACATATATTTAATTTTCGACGCGAGCTCCGTCCTGTTCCCTGCACAATTATGAACTAGTACTTTGCTGCCTGACGTTTGTTCCAGATGCTTATCAGGAGAAGATATGTTCTTTGCTCTGTGTTGTGACCCATGCTCGTCGCTCTCCGCTCCTAGCTCCTGGTTGTTCGTGAGTGCACGCACGTTCGGCTGGATGGTCTGACTCATAGGGGAAAGCTACCCCTTCCTGATTTTGCCACCTATGGGTGGCCGGGGTCACTCCTTATGCTATGTAGTGACACCTGTGAGCTGTGATTCGACGTGTGAGGTTCGTGGGTGTTATGTGTACACCTGCCCAGTGAGTATGTGTCTTCGTCTAGTGTTAATCATGTGGTAACACCCGTTTTAAGTGTCCTTGAAGTAAGTCTGGGCACTCCTTAATAAGTGTCAGGCAGTGCAGTTCTCCAATCAAAGGAATTCAACTGTAACAAGATTTAACTGGGTTTAGCGAAGCATTGGAGCTTTTCAGTCTAGATGTAATTACCTTCGCTTTAATGTTACACTACTACATTTCTTACATGAAGTCAATTTAAAAGTGATCTCATTTAAACTCCGCTTAAGGAAGAATTCAAAGTTTTGCTAAGGCATAGTGTACATGATTAGATGTCAAATAACTACAATTTAAACAATTTCTTGCTATAATAGACATGTTTTTTTATGAATTCTTCCTCTGCTTCAGGCATAAGTAAATTATAAACAGTAGCCTGATCCTTTGAAATTGCATGTTGCAGCAGTTCTGGAAGGTAAACTTGTCTACATTTGAAGATGAATTATGGACTTCGTCGGTGGTCGACGATATTTCGGAATGCTAGTATGGGTTATGAAAGGTGTGATAAAAAAAGGGATCATTGTATGATTATTTTTAAACACCTCCGCTATTGACATTTCACTAAATTGTTTCTTTCTATAGTGTTAAACTTTCGTTAGTGCAAAAGGGGGGGCTGTGTTGGTCCCATCACATTGTGCGTTTCCTGCTTGTAATAGCTCTAAATTTCCTTGCTCTTTACACTTACACTTGCGCTTGCGCCGCGACTCTGTTCCGCTTCTCGGGGGTCGAGGTTGTATGCGGCGGAAGACAGTCATTATACGCTGCTGAGACAGTATTGTGAGTGGTGTGTGTGCTATCTTCTCCGCTAGTGGCTTCGTCCGGGTGGCGTGATGGAGTTTGGGAGTAATTGCCGTAAGGCATATTTATAGAATTATTCCTCCTCTTAGCAAGTTACGATCCAGGATCTGTTATTAACTGTATTGATGTCATATGAGTCTAGGCACCCTCTTTCCATTCAAGCTACAGATGGGTCGCCATCTTGTTAACATGTGGAGGTGTTTAGAAAGATCATATTTCTAGAATCTTCATGTTATTTATAGTATATAGTTGCGTTATAAAACAACCAGTTATCCCCAAGGAAGTATGATAGTTTTAAAAGAAAGAAAAGGGGAAGTAAATTCATTGTCAAAGCCATGCGAATGCAAGTTTTGAACTAGAATTGTGTAGAAGCAATTATTATGTGAGTTAATAAGTTGCTATCTTTAACTTGAATTTTGCACATTTCATATTTGCCAGTCTATAGTAAATTAAAGGATTTTCAACTATCTTGAGTTGTAGGTAGAATAATATTTTCAGCTTTCACTATACCAAGTTTTGAGCTAGAATTGTGTAGAAGCAATTATTATGTGAGTTAATAAGTTGCTATCTTAAACTTGAATTTTCATATTTCATATTTGCCAGTCTATTGTAAAGTTAAAGGATTTTCAACTATCTTGAGTTGTAGGTAGAATAATATTTGTAGCTTTCACTATACCAAGTTTTGAGCTAGAATTGTGTTGAAGCAATTATTATGTGAGTTAATAAGAATAAGAATAAGAATAAGCCCGTGTCATCCCTTTATGGGCAAGGGCCTCCTGCTGTGATGCAGGGTGAGCTCACTTTTGAACCTGCCAGGGGAGCTACTCCTGACAGATTGAACTTTCACATTGTGTGTTTATTTCCATGCTTGATTTCACTTTCACTTGTCACATCTGTTTGTTGAAGTATAGTGTCCGTTATTCATGTCCGGCGTGGAGTAGTCGTTTCTCTAACTCCTTCCATGTGCGTCTGCATTTTGTTAATAAGTTGCTATCTTTAACTTGAATTTGCACATTTCATATTTGCCAGTCTATAGTAAAATTAAAGGATTTTCAACTATCTTGAGCTGTAGGTAGAATAATATTTTCAGCATTCACTATACCAAGTTTTGAGCTGGAATTGTGTAAAATCAATTTATTATGTGAATTAAGTGTCTGCTATGCTTAACTTATAATTATCAGTTTATAGTAAATAAATTATTATCAGTTACATTGAAGTGTAGCTGTAACCGTTATGACTAATTTGAACAGGGAAAATTAAGTTTCAAAACTTGTACCTTCCCATTGAATAATCTGATTTTCTAAGGTTCGGTTAGTCACATATTGCCTTGTATGATATACAATTATCTATTATTCATTAAGTTTAATATAACTTTGAGCTGCCATATATTAGTCTGAAATTGGAAGCAAATTAAATACACAGTTACCTTATAGGCCATGCAGTTGTAAATTTTTCATGAGAAAAATAGAAGTTTCAATACTTTAACTTGCCCTCTTATTAATCTGGTTTTCCAAGGTTAGGTTAGCCATATATTGCATCGTATGCTATACAATTATCTGTTATTGATGAAGTTTAATATAACTTTGGGCTGCTGTATATTACTCTGAAGTTGGAAGCAAATTAAATACACAGTTACCTTATAGGCTGTGCAGTTGAAAATTTTTCATGAGAAAAATAGAAGTTTCAAAAACTGTAACTTGCCCTCTTATAATCTGATTTTCCAAGGTTAAGTTAGCCACATATTGCCTTCTATGGTATGCAATTATATATTATTCATGAAGTTTAATATAACTTGGACTGCCATATATTAGTCTGAAGTTGGAAGCAAGTTAAATACACAGTTACCTTATAGGTTGTGCAGTTGTAAATTTTTCATGAGAAATATAGAAGTTTCAATACTTTAACTTGCCCTCTTATTAATCTTGTTTTCCAAGGTTAGGTTAGCCATAATTGCCTTGTATGCTATACAATTATCTATTATCTGTGAAGTTTAATATAACTTTGGGCTGCCATATATTAGTCTGAAATTGGAAGCAAATTAAATACACAGTTACCTTATAGGCTGTGCAGTTGTAAATTTTTCATGAGAAAAATAGAAGTCTCAAGACTTTAACTTGCCCTCTTGTAATCTGATTTTCCAAGGTTAGATTAGCCCCCTTGTATGGTATACAATTGTCTATTATTGATGAAGTTTAATATAACTTTGGGCTGACATATATTAGTCTGAAGTTGGAAGCAAATTAAATACACAGTTACCTTATAGGCTGTGCAGTTGTAAATTTTTCATGAGAAAAATACAAGTTTCAATACCTTAACTTGTCCTCTTATTAATCTGGTTTTCCAAGTTTAGGTTAGCCACATATTGCCGTGTATGCTATATTGTTATGAATTTTGAATGAAGTCACATAACTTTGGCCGTCACATATTAGTCTGAAGTTGTAAACTAACTTAACTTCTCACTTACCTTAGACTTTTGCTGTTGTGGCCTTTTTTTCATAAGAAAAATATAGTTCTAGACTCTTCTGGCCATCCTTATATTCTGACCTTGAAAGGCAAAGTTAGATATTGAGTACCTTGGATTTTGCCTTGATTTAATTAGTCGCGGGATTCTGAAGGTCTTCATATCATCTTAACTTAGTTGTAATAATCAAGTTTAAAACAAGATTGTGATAACTTTGTATTGAGCTATACTCATAATAATTATTAGTCATTTGGGGTATACTCAGTTTAGGTTTTTTTTAAAACTTCTTTGCTTGTAGGGTGTAGTATTGGATTTAGATGGCTATATTTAGCACTCTCCCCCTATAAGTCTTAACTTAATCTGTGTATGACATTAAATATTCTGGTGAAAGATTTTAGAGAGTTGATATATTTGCTCATGTGCATATGTGCCCTATGTGAATTTCATTTCGTGTTATATTTAGTGAGCTTGTGTTTTGAATTTTGCTCTACTGGTTTCTTGACATATCGTTACTTGAGGAGATTGTACAGAGATATTTATGGTAAACAAATATACTCCCTGGTAAAATGTTTAACCTTGCGATATGATTCCTTTTGTATGTACCCTTCCTTCTCCTTGAGGCTGAATTCGATCATGTACGGACCTCGGGTAGCAGTGTATTTTGGCAGTGTAGCTTCCGTTGTGTGTATTATAAATTATTTTTTTCTGCAGTCAGTATTAAATCCTTAACCTTTGAGAAATATATTATTCTTACTTGGAAATATTTAGTATTTCAGTTAAATCAGAGCGGACCCTAGAGAGTTAACGCATTTCACCACTTCCTAACGTTTGGCAACAACGAAGCATTACACACGTTGATATCCAGGTAACGTTCTGAATTGCTACGACTGAATGTTGGGTCTTTACTGTTGTTAAGAATTGTGAGATTATGCTCGCAACACAAATAATAAATCTTTCTTCCTCATTTATCATTTACTGGACTGTGCCATGCACTATGTTTAGCATTCATGTCACCGACAATTATAAACAGGATTCCTCTCATGTCATCACAGAATTTGTCTAATTTATCCAGTTCACTATCAATGTCAGACAGGGGGTCGAAGTACAAGTTACAAATATATATATCCTTGTTTCCTAATTTTGTGCTGATTACAACACAATCAGGAGAGTTATATTGTGATAGCTGCAGTACTGAAACTTGTCCAGTAATAATGGCAGACCTTATTGATAAATTACCAGAGCTTGATGCAGATATGTTACCATAGTTAAAGCCCGAGACCTTGGCTCTGGGATACACAGAATATTAGAATGTGTAGAAACTTTGGCCTGATATGTATTAAAACCCGCGGTCATGAGTAATTCCTGTGTGGGAAGTAAAGATTTCTGCAGGTTTTGCTGGTAAATAGTGAGCTCAGCCATAGTTTATCTTTGATTTTATTGTATTCACAATGTTTAAGAAAGCAGGGCAATCACGTGAAGTAGCCGGGTGATCCACTCTGGACGGATGAATTTTTTTTTTCTTCCAGCCATGTTTTTATTATAAGATTTACAATTAGCACATTCGGTTTTTTCATTTCTGCATTCTCTTATTCCATGTTCTTCTGAGCATTGTGAACATTGCATTTGTGCTTTGCAGTCAGCAGCAATATGTCCAAACGCAGAGCATTTGTTACACCGTACTACATGAATATGATCTTGCGCATTGCATCTGCTTTAGCCGATATACAGCTTTTCTATGCTCATCATTGAACTGTAGATCCTTGGCGAGAGCTAAAGTACTGCGAACTGTGTTTGTCCGCTTCGTGAACGTTTCATGAATCTCTTTATTATTTGTTGACTGGGATCTACCAGGCACTGGCCTATGGAAGAATTTTGTTCTATTACTGCAGGAATCAGTTCATCCTCCGGAAAGTGAGCATCTATACCATGCACTATGATTCTTGGATTCCACTTTTTAGGAATAGTCACTATCAGATTGTCATTAGTAGCACTTAATGTCTCCATGAAGGACTTGCATTCTCCTTCATTCCTTAATTCTGTCAACACACTCTTGTTGCGGATTTTTCTTATCCCATTAACACCTACGTGTAGCTTGTTTTTGGTACTGGATTGTACTAGTTTTAGTGTTTTTTCTGCATCCACAACAATTTCAGACTGCTTTGGTGCTACAGTAACTACATTTTTAGTGTGTACCTTTTTTGGCGGGGTCTGTAAGACTTCAGAATAAGCTTGTGGACCGGTATCCAAAGGTCTTTCGGCACTAAGTTGTTTGTATTCCATATTCTTCTTCATCTGCTCTAGAGCTTTCTTAATTGCTTCTGCAGACTTTAGAACATTTTCCTGCCACTTCTTGTCAGTCCTCTTGTCCATTTTCATTACGTCGATTATGTAATTTACTTCATTTTCCGCAGAGCGGTAAATATCAACAACACTGCCATTCACGGCCATCTTGTTTTTTATTATAATTTACATAACTATAAAGAATCCAGACCCAACAGCACCCTGAGAACTGAAAGAGGAACTCATAGCTCGCGACTGAAGTGAACCGTGGTAATCCAGCTAGACCTTGGAGAAGAAACACTTCACAAGTAAGTACAGTGGATTTATATGATAGGACCGTATCAGATATTCACATCCAAAGAACATATGGTCTATATTTCCTATCTGCCCACACTCACAGTAGGGCGTGAGGGAATGTTTAATGATATATAGATATGCGGGAACTTGAGCTGATTTGAATTTTATTCTGTAGTAATACAAAATGGAACGTTGTGGTATAGTGCGTGCCTGCTTAAGAAATGTTTTTGTTGTTAGCAATTTAGTCGTTTCCAATGTACCAGGAGGAGTTTGAACAGTGAGATCTGAATCCTTCATTGACGAGGGAGTAGAGGAGGGATTTAAGTAATATTTCATACACCGAGTGTCGAGCAGAATAATGCTTAGATAGGGAAAGTAGAGTGGTTCGACTGTCTGAAAAATATGAATACGTTTGCATGTATTTTGTCGTGCATCTTTGAGAGCTGTGTAGATCGCAATAGTTTCTGCAGTAGTAATAACCATCTGGGGATGGAGTTTCCACGTTTTGCCTTATCCGTCATACCAGTTGAAGTAGGCACCTCCTGTATTATTCAAGGTCTTGTACCCATCAGTGAAATAAATTTGGGTGGGAGATTCTTTGTCCATCATGCTGGAATATTCTTTCCAAATCAGAAGGGGAGGGGTATTTGAATCCTGAAAAGTAGTAACGTCAATCAGTACATTTGGTGGAAGGGATTGTCGTTCCATAAGGTAAATAGGATTAACTGGGGTTCTGTAGATCGAGGGGAAACGGGTAAAGTGAACGTAAAAGTCTGCCAGATCGTCAATATGTGGAGTTGGAGTATGAGGGTAACGTATGCGTAATTCCGATAGATGTTGGAGTTTAGGTAGGAGGATGTTATTACCGGTTGTGAATAAGTTTGCCATATAGGAAGAGGCCTTCTTTCTACGGCGAAAAAGAAGATCAAAATAAGGAAATTCATAATGTAATAGTATGCAGGCTGGTTTACCATTAATGCGGAATATTATTTTGTAAATATTATACATTAAAGACATGTATCGATTAATGTTGGATTGTGTAAGTTGGGAATGGAACATAGAGCCATAATCAAAACGCGATAGCAGAAGGGGTGTCACGAGATTAAAACGGGTCAGAGGATCAGCACCCCAATATTTACTGGTGATGCGATGTAAGAGATTAGAGAATTTGAGGGAAGATTGTAGTATATGTTGAAAATGTTGATTGAGTCTGTTTCGATAGTCTAAATGGATGCCCAGGAAAGTAATTTCTTTGGCCGCCGAGAGGGTGGCGTTAGGTAAATGTAAAAATTGTTTTCGTCTGGGATATCCCGGTTGGAATATAATAAATTGTGTTTTAGTTAGATTAATATGTATGCCTAGATCGTTCAATGCACAAATACAGTCGGTGGCGTCAGATTGAAATTCTTAGAGATCAGAGTCCTGTGTGGTTCTACTAATTGGTCAGTACAGACAAACATCATCAGCATATTGTAGAATTAGGAAGGGCGTTGGAGTTGGTGGTATTATATCCTGGATATAGAGGGCGTATAGAAGAGGGCTGAGAGAAGAACCTTGTGGAATGATGTGGGTAGAAATCCGAGTGATGGGGTTGTGATATTTGGTGGTAAGGGAAAGTGTGCGAGGTTGCATCAAATGATATATAATGTGTAGCAAGGAAGCTGGAAAATCATACTTGCGAAGTCTATGGAGGAGAAGGGAAATATGTACTGAATCGTATGCCTGTGTGGCATCTAAAAATAACGCGGCAGTTCTTCGACGAAGTAAGAACGAGATGTGAATGTCGGTCATGAGAGTGTAAATGTTAAATTCCGGGTTATAGTGTTTTCGGAATCCGAATTGAGTTTTATAATTAAGGAATCGCGCACAATGTGCATTATCTTAACCTAAGACTGAAACTACTGACAAACACCCAGTCCTGAACCCGGGGAGGGGATCTTTCACTACTGAAAAATCCCCGACCCGGCCGGGAATCGAACCCGGGCCGCCGGCGGACTGAATTGAGATTTAGGCCACATCTGATTACGTTCCAAGTAAAATGTAATTCGATCAGCAAGAATTTTTTCAAATGTTTTACGTAATGTAGAAAGTAAGGAAATGGGTCGATAATCTTGTGGAGAGTATCCTGACTTGCCAGGTCCTCCACGCTACATCACGGCCCCCTACCGTCAGATGGTGGAAGAACTTTCTCACATAACTAACAGCGCGCCCGCCGGTGAGACGTGAAGTAATTAGTAAAGCCTCAGAAGCTCACTCTGGACTGTCCGCTGCCGCAGCACATTCTGCAGGTTAAAACTCCCATATACGCCATGCAGTCAAGGTTGAGCATGACGTCACAGCCGTCACGTTCACAGAATCCCACCATGGTGCCGGAATGGTAGTGAATTCACATTACCGACTATTGACTCCGAAGCTACCAGCTAAGAAATTCTCGCGTGGACGCGCCAAGTTCAAGATCTACGCAAAATAAAATATAATATTGCGTTTGAAAATAACATTATCAGACGAGCAGAAAACAAGCTGTGTGCTGCAGCACTGCAGCACAATAGGAGAAACCACCACTGATTGGACCATAAAGGTCTCCTCAATTTGTACTTTGCTTTTCCATTCTTTCTTATAATAGTTTACTCTGGGGACGTGCAACTAATATCAACAGAGTATTTATAATTCAAAAAAGAATGTTCAGAGTAATTTTTAATCTTGGCAAGATACTGTTTAAGAAAAGCTTTAAAAATCAAAATATATTATCATTAACAGGTATTTTAATACATAGAGCGGCCATGTTTTACAGAAAAAAAAACAAAATAAGTAACAATGAGTTCCATAGCCATGGCACCAGAGGAAGCAATATTATTCATATCTATAAATACAGAACATTCAAGTGTACAAAATCTCCCATCACACGATTAGCCTGGTTATTAATCAGAAATAATTAAGGTAAAATAATTAAGCTCATTCAAAAGAAAAGTGAAACATTATTTATGCAGTAAGACGAATTATACTTTAATGTTGTTTGTGTCATGACTTCAGGATTTCTGTAATTTTTCTGTTCTAATATTACTATTATATCTAAGTGCACTCAGTATTTTTAACGTATTTTATTGTTATTATCATTGCTTTTTTATGTTCATTGTATTGATTGTCATGTTATTTTTACAAAAACACTGTGTGTACTACTTTTGACTGTCTACCTATAAGTTGTATAGCTCACTGATGTAATAAAATAATGATAATAATAATAATAATAATAATGGATTTGGCGACGATGCTGCAATAGTTGGAAAAGAATCAGTCAGCCCTATTACTCTCTAGCAGTCTCATAAATATGGCCCGGGTTTTTAGGTTTTTATAAATTCTGTATTAGTTTTTTAAACATTTAAAAATTGTTTTATGTAGTTATTTTAACATATAACATATTACAAGTATTTTTTAAGTTTTACTTTAATAAGTTAAACACAATTAAACAAAATATATATTAATTAATGCTACTATTATACATAATTTCCATGGCTCTGAACCACAAAACTATAGTTTCAATTTTTGCTTAATTTTCAACAGTTTAAAAGATACAATTAACTTTAGAATTACCCCTGTCATTGCCAACTCCACCTGCCAGAATGTTTTTCAATTAATCAACCAACTTTTAGAATACGTGACTTTCGGCATCTTGCTGGAGCGAGCACTGAATAAACTGCGAGTGTAAACTTCTAAGGAATGCTTTTAATTTACTTCTAAAGAAACCGGGGATTTCGGTTCATTCACAATTTGTTTTACCGGCAGAATGGGGTACAAAATTACAAAGTGTAGTGCTATATTATATTCCCTTGCAAAAACGTGCAGTCAACAATGAGCAAGATTCAAAATGAAGGCACATGTTTGAAAAGTAATTGTTAGTAGAACTATAATGCGATTACATTACATTAATTCAATAGTCTTAGTTTGTTAAGTATTTTATAACTTTTAATTAAAAACCCTTTACCTATTTATTAGTTTTAATGTCTTATTTAGCAAGTTTTAGGTTTTATAAGATTGGACTATGTGACTGTCAAGGCAATGAAACGGGTAATTATGTTTAAAAAGCCACAATTAGCTAGCAAGGAACACAATATTTTAAAACCTAAAAATCAGGGCCCTTGTCATAAAGCAATAATCAAGGAAACTGATTACGTTTGAGTATGAAAGAGCTAAGAGCCATAGGATATGTATCGAAAAGTTTGCTTAACAGAACGAAACTTTGTAATCTCTTCTTGTATACTTTTCAGAAAACATAAAATTTAATTCTGCTAAAATTTTAAATTCTTAAAGGCCACTCTAGAGTTCCGAATTTTATAGTCTTTTTTTGGCAGGCCGATCACAAAACTAGTAGCCTATGCCTGAGTTTCCTCCACCCATTTCAAATAATAGTCTACCTCCAAAAAGTTCCCAATAATTTTGTAACCTCGACATTATGATCAGAGGAACACTTAAAAGATTATTTATGGGAACTTTGCCATTAGCAACTGACCTTGAAGGAGAGGATATCCAGTTTGTTACGTCAGCCATCTCAAAATCGCATTGAATGTTGTAAGTTATTATTGAATCTAATGCGGGCATTGCTCAGTGTTTCGTAGGATTCTAAAGTTAAAACACATAGAACGATGGATATTCATTCAGAGAACGATTCCAATGAAAAGTGTATTAGGATTTTTAAAGATAACCGTAAGTAAGGAGCTTCTGTTGATCTATTTCTACTTCTTCATTAAAGTTCAGAAATTAATTGATACTTAACAACAAATAAATCAGGAATGTCTTCCAAGAACTTAACATTGAACACTTTATTTTCACATCTATATGAATCCCACGTTAAGGAGCGATCGAAACGACATCATTGAATTCTTAATTACATACAGTGAAAATGTATGCGAGACGATTGTTTAATATCTCAAATTGGTTCTGCTGATACCATGTTTCTGTATTTTATTTCATTTTGAGCTTACACATTTTAATTGGCTAAATTTTAAAATTATGTCCTAATTTTGATGGCTCCTTAATGTGATATTAAAGGTATCATGATTATCTATATTTCATTTGTCATTATCAGCTTTTCTAGGCTAAATATGTGTGATTGTGTATAAATGAAGTAGCAAGCGAAATATTTTCCACTCCGGTTTTAAGTGTCGTTGTTGTTATTATTATTATTATTATTATTATTATTATTATTATTATTATTATTATTATTATTATTAATGATATTATTATTATTATTATTATCATCATTATTATTATTATTGCAATCATCATTATCATCATAGTAATTACTATACTTTTCTGTTGGAGTAAACATTTTAGCTAAAAAATCTAACGTTAAACATGCAACTTCCTCTACCCTTAATGTATTCCACTATACAGTACACGGCTGTATTGCAGTACTACGGATTCAATAGTTTTAGCCTCATTCAAAGTCACATTATTCGCGAGACAAGACCTAAAACCTAATATTGTGTATAAAATGAGTGCTTATAACTATCCTTCTAACTAATTTACCGGGATATTTTTAAAATAAGAATTTTAGTTTTAAAATATATTATGTATTGTAACATATTATAATAAGGAATATTTTAGGAAAAGAAAAAACTATTCCTCATATTATATGGAGAAATTTAAAGAACTTCGGAAACTAGCTAAAACGCTTGTAAAAAAGACGTACAATGAATACATGTTTACTTGTGAACAAAATATTAAACTTAATCCGAAATATTTTTTGAATTTTGTGAAAAATAAAAGAACTGAAAATAATAGTTCTAGCATCTTTCTGTCTTCAGATGGTGCAATAATGAATAATTCAAAGTCCATATCTGATGAGTTTGCTACTTATTTTCAAAGTGTATATCTTCAAACGCAGTCATCTTATAAAATAGTAGATACGGTTAATATGCGCACATCACATTCCTTATCTCTATACCCAGTAGACAGTGTGGAATATCGGAATGCTATTAACAAGCTTAAGCCAAAGAAATCAGCAGGTTATGATGGAATTCCTCCTTACGTATTAAAAGGTTGCGCAACGATATTAGAATCCCCTTTTCTATTAATCTTTAACCAAATACTTAGTTCTCAAATATTTCCAGATGTATGGAAAATCACTCAAATAACTCCTGTATTCAAAAGTGGTGAGAAAATAAAAGTAACGAATTACAGACCTATTGCTCTAATAAGTGCGCCAGCAAAAATTTTAGAACGGATTCTGTATGATAGAATATTTTATCATGTCAAACAATATATATCTGTTTTTCAACATGGTTTTTTTCCTCAAAGGTCGACTTTGACAAACTTAATGAACTTTATTCAAGACATATCAGAATCTCTAGATAAGAAGTGTAGGGTTGATGTTATCTACACTGATTTTGCAAAGGCATTTGATAAGTTAGATCATGATATTCTGTTGGCTAAAATGTCTATGTTAGGTATTAATACGATGTTTTTGAAGCTGATAGCTTCTTACTTAAAAGACCGTAAACAATATGTTGTTTTTAATCATTGTCCTTCCTTTGTTTATGATGTAAATTCTGGTGTACCACAGGGCTCTAATTTAGGGCCACTTCTTTTCCTAATCTTTATAAATGATTTACCAGATATTGTTAAAAATTCTAAAAGCTTATTGTTTGCAGATGACTTAAAAATATATAAAGAGATACGTTTATTATCAGATGAATTGGAATTACAATTAACAATAAACAAGCTTTTTGAATGGAGTATCCAAAACAATTTGGCGTTTAATGTTAGAAAATGCAATTTCATGAGTTTTCACAGATTTTCACTTCACCCGATTATTCAATACAGTATGAATTCGGAAACGTTAACAAGAATATTTACCATTAAAGATTTAGGATTAATTATTACGCATAATTTAAATTTTAGAAAGCATATTGATAAAATAATAGATGAAGCTTATGGACAGTTAGGATTTATTTTTCGTAATTCCAAAAATATTAAAGACGAACGTGTCTTACAATTACTTTATAATAGTTTTGTACGCAGTAAGTTAGAATATGCATCAGTTATATGGTCACCATTGTATAAAACTCATATTAATGACATAGAAAAAATTCAGAAGAGTTTTCTTCGATATATGTATTTTAAAAAATATGATAGATCTGCTTTAATTGATAGAATTTCTTATAATACTTTATTAAATGAATTTAAATTTGTTACTTTAATTGGTAGAAGGTTGGTAGCGCAACAGTTATTCTTATATAAAATTATCAATGGTAAAATTGATAGTAATGAACTTTTAAAACGTATTAAATTTAATGTAGTGCAATTAAATTTAAGGAATAGGGAATTGTTATATATTCCTGTCATTAAATCAAAAATATTAGAATGTTCATCTTTCATCCAAATGTGTAAACGATATAATTCTCTATCACTTCAAAATGCTCTTCTGGATTTTGACTTGTCAGTGAGCCGGCATTATCACCGTCTCAATTGTTTTTACTTACAGTCCGCCATTTTGTTTGTTTACGCCGTGGTGGCGCCGACTCGCGGCAATAGGTGGCAGTTTCCTTAGCTTCAAGTGTTTGGTTGTCTTTACTTTGCCGCTATCTGGCGGTAGTTTAGTAAAGTGCCGTTCCCGGTTTTGTGGTCACGTGATTTCCGTCATCTTCTCTTCCAATATGGCTGTCTACAGAGGTTAGTGCTCGGCTTATGGCCTTGTCAGACAAATCAGTCTAGTTTTGTCCCTTTGTTCACGAATGCCTTAATTAATGCAGTAATCTCTTTGTTGTTTGATTCAACGCTGGCACAAATGTTTGTGACGCCTGCGCTAACGTAGTTTCCTTCCAAAATGGAAAAATACATATAGCGTGGGGGACGCTTTTCCCGCTGTGCTTAATTCTTCCTTTTTTGAGTATTAGTTATTTCCTTGTCTTTTCTTTTCTTTCAGTCTGTCTTGTAGGTAGTTTTAGTAATTCTTTCTTTCTTTCTTTCTTTTTGGCTTTATGTAGATTTTCTCTGTAATAAGTTCTTTATAGTATTTCCCGCCAAGCTGTAACATAGCTTTGTTTTCTTGGGTCCCTTTTGCGCGCATTGGCGAGGCATCGTCCCAAACATTCTTGCCGCGTTTTAATACTTTAACTTAAAGTTTTACTTATTCATTTCTGGTTAGCCTTGTACAGTTTCTAATGAATTAATTTATTTACTAATTGCCTACCTCTTATTGGCCTTTGGAAGAACCTATGTTTTGGGGCGAAGAGGTACTCCAAACATAGTATTTCGGCTGTTACCTCTAACTAATGAAATTTTCCTTTTCAGGGTTTTAAGCATGTTTTGATCTATGTAAAATAAAACTTGTATATATAATATTTTATTTTTAACCATTTCATATCACGTCCTTCAGACGAAGCAACTGAATTTTTATTTAATTACAAATCAAATTTTATTTATTGTATTGACATAAAAGTGTGAATATTTATTTACTCATATAAATTTTTATTAATGTGATTAACTTGTACCTGAATCTAATCTGCGGATTTTATTGTAACTTTTAATGTATCATACTTTTGTAATGTGAAGGGAAACTTAGAAAAGATCAAAAAAATAACAACCAGTTCCAAATTATATCAAAGAGAAACTAAAACTGGATGTTGGACTCAGTTTTTTTAACTTGTTCTCCCCGGGAAACCCAATTATCCTCTGGGCGGGTCCATTATTCAATTTAGGTTAGCTTTCCTTGGGCGGGAACCTTGCACTTCCTTCCACAATTCCCGTAGGGGGGTTCAATGTGTGGTAGCCTCCGCTGTGGTTATTGATCCACAATTTTCTTTCATTTATATTGAGCCCTTAGCTTAGGTCTTTGTTTATTTATAAAACTCCTGTCCTTTGTTTCTGAGCAGCATCAGTTTTTGTTTCTCTCTGTTTAAAAAAAAAATGTAATTAATAAATTTTTCTTACAGCAAATTTAATTTAAATTTTTCTTTTTCAGGATATTGTGTCTTTATTAAAAAAATAATTGTGACTAAATCAAATTTTATTTCAGCAAATTATTTTAAAAAAATTGTAAAAAGGGAAACTGTCATATTGTAATGAAATAGCCTGGGTAAATTTTTTTTTTAACAAATTGTAACTTATGTTTCATGTTGACATGATGGAGTATAATGGTTGCCTAAAAATGATATTGAGGGAGAGCTTTGGCTGGTGTCGCCACGTAGAAATTTATCCAGTACCAATGCTGAGCGAGCTCCTGTTTAAAGTCTGTGTCAGTTCTGAGAAGATAACTTGAGAATGTGACTGCTGTTCCAGTGGATCTCTGTAGTATGGGTGAGTGTGGACCAGAAACTCAATATATTTTGAATAGAGATAAATTTTTTCATGGTTAGGATGATAATACATGTTTTCTTGCTAATTTAATAGGCCCTATGAGAAGTGTGCAGCTAAATTCAAACCCATGTTACTAATTAGCTTCAGTGACAGATGTCAGTGTTTTGTGTGGTTGTTTTGTGTACATGTGAGGAGTGAGTGTTCAGATTTCAGGAGACCGTCTGGTGGTAGAGCTGATGATCGTTTGTTCAGTGACCCTGATATCATGCGCACATCCGGACGTCACAGGCGTGCATAATATCAAGTAGAGCCACGATCAGCATCTCCAACCACTTAAGTCGGGTCGAACTGTTTGTAAATATGGAACTAATATATTTGTAAATAGTAGTGTATATAATTTTGTATTTAGTTTAGTGGCACCTGTCTGAGGAGTGTTAGTGTAGGCAGCGATCTTGTATATAGAAAGCCCATGGTATGATATGAGAAGGGGTAGGTAGGCCATGTTAGCAGTCAGTGTGTAGGCTGATCCTGAGACATGATTTCTGCTAGTTAGGTTTTGTCAACAAAGTGAGGTTAAGGTCTGTGTGTGTATGTGCAGCATCGTGTAGTTAGGCTCAGTAATTGTTTGTCATTGTTGTCTCTGTGATAGAATTGTATCCTCTTTTCTTGGTGGGGTTTTCAGTTCCGTTAGCCTGGGGAAAAGGTGAGGAGCTCAGCGGGGTATGCTGTTGCCGGCCTCTGTAAAGTTCTGGCTAAGTGTGGCGTTTGCTGGTGCATCCTAGTTGGATGTACTATGGGTAGGTGTAGCCAAAGGGAAGTGGTCATTTCTTTTCAGCAGGAGCGACTTGAGCAGATTGTACTATAGCCACCGGATGACTGCGTTACAGTGTGTATGTGAATAGAGGTTATGTTGACAGAAGTAAACAAAAGAGATTGAAATAATGTTATTTGAGGTTATGTTGATAGGGGCAATTAGAAGTATGTGTTATGGGCTAATAGCATCGATACAGTCAGAGATAGTAAACAGTAACAAGTTTAATATTGGTGTTGAAGTTTAAATAAAAAACTTCACTCAGTTTAAGGTTAGGTTGTACCCAGAGTTCATGTTTGATATTTTATGATTGAGTTTCTGTTTCCGGTCTCCTTGGGTCCACTGGAAAGTTGTTTCAGCAAGTGAGTAATATTTAAAAGAAGTGTTTTTGTCACTTATGTTTAAAGAAAACAGCTAGCATTTAATAAAAGCAGATCTTGTTTAAGGTAAAGTTTATCTGGTACTGATTGAGTCATTAAAGTGAAAGTTAATTGTATTATCTAAATTGAAACTTAATTTGAGCACAGACAGCTAGTTTATTTCAGA
This sequence comes from Ectobius pallidus, assembly GCA_964059195.1. NCBI lineage: Eukaryota > Metazoa > Arthropoda > Insecta > Blattodea > Ectobiidae > Ectobius > Ectobius pallidus. Next base: position 60,494,766 of record CAXKWD010000001.1, read on the forward strand.
GTTAAGTAAATACTTCTGTATTTTGTAAAAAATTGTGTAATTTGTAACTTCAAGATGTCCCCCCCCCCAGTATAGTAAAATTTTTGGAATTTGGTGTTGCCGCTTTCAAATTCATGTTTCAGTTATATGTATGTGTAAATCTGGTTGGGATCCACGCTGGCATGCTCTTCAAGATGGCGGGATGGTGAGCGACAGCAGAGAAAAGTCTACCCTAATAAATTGCACACTACTGTGAACATGGCTGAGCGCAGGCTACTCACGTGAAAACAACATCCAGAGATGTCTCGCCTTGCTGCCGCCTAAGTTTCACCATATCAGCACTGTGTTCTCGCTCAAAGTGTGGCTACATGGGACGGTCTAGTGTAAGTGCATCCTGCTGAGCCCGGTGGGACCTGACGAGATACCGGGCAGTGCAAGGTATGACACTTTCCTTTTGACCCCCGCATGAAGTAGCCCGAGTGATGTTCCAAAGTGCTAGTTCCTCCAGTTGTGTTGGAAATGCCTCCGTTTTCCTTTCTGGACCAAACGCCGTTTGTGTTGACGAGGCATCCAATAAGGCGCACCCTCTGGTTGAACGTATCCCTATGATGACTTCCCGGACAAGACAAGATTAGTGCATATTTTTGATGGTAATGATAAAACAGGGTAGCCTTGCAAAGTGTTAGTGACAACGCTAATAAGCTTCTGCAACTATAAAGAAGATTCTCAGTCACCAGTCAAAATCACCCTCTAGCATGTCCAGATCACAAGTTCTCCCACCAGAAGGTATATAAACTTTAATTTTGTAAATTCTCTGAAAGCAGGCAACGAAAAGATAGTTCTCTCTGCTTAAAACTGGAAGTTTTAAGAAAAGAGGGGGGTGATTTGAGCCGGCATTATCACCGTCTCAATTGTTTTTACTTACAGTCCGCCATTTTGTTTGTTTACGCCGTGGTGGCGCCGACTCGCGGCAATAGGTGGCAGTTTCCTTAGCTTCAAGTGTTTGGTTGTCTTTACTTTGCCGCTATCTGGCGGTAGTTTAGTAAAGTGCCGTTCCCGGTTTTGTGGTCACGTGATTTCCGTCATCTTCTCTTCCAATATGGCTGTCTACAGAGGTTAGTGCTCGGCTTATGGCCTTGTCAGACAAATCAGTCTAGTTTTGTCCCTTTGTTCGCGAATGCCTTAATTAATGCAGTAATCTCTTTGTTGTTTGATTCAACGCTGGCACAAATGTTTGTGACGCCTGCGCTAACGTAGTTTCCTTCCAAAATGGAAAAATACATATAGCGTGGGGGACGCTTTTCCCGCTGTGCTTAATTCTTCCTTTTTTGAGTATTAGTTATTTCCTTGTCTTTTCTTTTCTTTCAGTCTGTCTTGTAGGTAGTTTTAGTAATTCTTTCTTTCTTTCTTTCTTTTTGGCTTTATGTAGATTTTCTCTGTAATAAGTTCTTTATAGTATTTCCCGCCAAGCTGTAACATAGCTTTGTTTTCTTGGGTCCCTTTTGCGCGCATTGGCGAGGCATCGTCCCAAACATTCTTGCCGCGTTTTAATACTTTAACTTAAAGTTTTACTTATTCATTTCTGGTTAGCCTTGTACAGTTTCTAATGAATTAATTTATTTACTAATTGCCTACCTCTTATTGGCCTTTGGAAGAACCTATGTTTTGGGGCGAAGAGGTACTCCAAACATAGTATTTCGGCTGTTACCTCTAACTAATGAAATTTTCCTTTTTAGGGTTTTAAGCATGTTTTGATCTATGTAAAATAAAACTTGTATATATAATATTTTATTTTTAACCATTTCATATCACGCCCTTCAGGCGAAGCAACTGAATTTTTATTTAATTACAAATCAAATTTTATTTATTGTATTGACATAAAAGTGTGAATATTTATTTACTCATATAAATTTTTATTAATGTGATTAACTTGTACCTGAATCTAATCTGCGGATTTTATTGTAACTTTTAATGTCTCATACTTTTGTAATGTTAAGGGAAACTTAGAAAAGATCAAAAAAATAACAACCAGTTCCAAATTATATCAAAGAGAAACTAAAACTGGATGTTGGACTCAGTTTTTTTAACTTGTTCTCCCCGGGAAACCCAATTATCCTCTGGGCGGGTCCATTATTCAATTTAGGTTAGCTTTCCTTGGGCGGGAACCTTGCACTTCCTTCCACAATTCCCGTAGGGGGGTTCATCAGTGAATCAGTACATAGGACTTCTTCATAAACTGTTATATGTTCCATATGATTTGGCTTAATTTTTACATTGTCTTGTTAAATTAATTGTAGTTATTGCAAATCATTTATGTATTTTTTTTTCTTTATCCTCGCACATTCGTTCATTTATTGTATTGTATTTTTTTTATAGTGTAAAACATGTATTGGCGAAACTACGCCAACTGTAATTGGGATTTATTCCTGTAGTTGGCAGAATAAAATAAATAAATAAATAATGTATTGTATATTATATTTTAAGCATATTGTGCAAATTCCGTTGAGAATTTAAACGAAACGTTGAATAATTGAGATTTTTACCAGTTTTCGATTTTTCTTGCAGAAAGTTATGAACCGGTTTTTATCGTTTGGAAAGCAGTTTCTTCTTTTTAAAGCGCTATTTTCATACTTTCCATCTGTTTCTTTTTGATAACTTGAAATAGAAAGAAACACTTTTTCACACGTTTTTGCATTTCTTCCCCATGATGCTACAAACAGATTTTTTCTAAAGCATTAAATGAATGCCAACTATTTTTCTCCTAATTATCGCGTAGAAAAAGTGGCCACTATAATAAAAAATATAATCTATCTCGCCTAGTCATATGGCCAAGTGCATCAACAGTGATTAAGATTTGGATAAACAGTGTTTACCTACACACGTTTAAGATTTTAAACATGATTAAAAAGAAATGTGGTGCACCATTCCTAATCTCTGTTTACGGGACTGTGTTTAGCTGGCGGCTTGTTTAAACCACTGCCTTCTAAACTGTATTAATCGTGTATACACTGCCTGTCCTATACGGCTAATTTTGCGTACTCGGCGACATTACAGATGGCAGCACCTTTCACACCCAGACTGCTTCTTGTTTTTTGCTACGACATTGTTGATTATGTAGTGCTGTCGCCGCCGTCTCTTAATCACTGCCTTCTAAACTGTATTACTCCTCGAGACGGCGGTGCTCATAATATAGTCTATCAATGCGTCTAATTAATTTACATTTATTTTAATTATTGCTCCAAAATTCCATTTCAAGGTAAGTGTCATATACTGCAATAATATTACGTTCTAAACAAATAACACAAGTACCGGTATCTGTGTCTGTTTAATGCTTATTTTGATTAGTGATTGCTGCAATCTGGGTGTGAACTGTGTCGCCTCTACTGGATAAATTAGGCAATTTAACAATACTCTGAACTCCATGTTAAAATAAAGCACAGGACAGGCAGTGTAATTCTCGAGACGGCGGTGGTTTAAACACAGAGCATAAAATCGGAAAGCGAGCGTAGTATAATGAACGCATTCTTCTGTTCACGAGGCCATTACCTAGAGGAGGAAGAAGAAGAAGTTAACAAGAAGGCTGGCGGCCGAGGCCATAACAGAGGGAGAAGAAGACGAGCAAAAAGGCACAATGGAGGATCTTAAACGTAAAAGAGCTGCGAATTATTCGGAGTTCGAGATGGATATTCTCGCGGAATTGGTCCATAAATACAAAAACATCATTGAAAATAAGAGGACTGACTGGGTGACGATAAAGAAGAAAGAAGAGACGTGGGGAACCATCACCCAGGAATTTAATTCCATTGGAGGTAAGGTTAAGGTTAACTACCGGTGAAATTCACCTACCTAAATTTACAAATAAAATGTAGTTTGGTCGTTCTTTGGCATAAACCAAATATCGGGTGCTAAATAGGCTCCGCCCATCCCGCATTACGTTGCTATGGCGACAGCAGCTGTCGGCCGGCCGGCGACCTCTCGCACCGATCTCCCGAACGCACTCCCGACCGTGTTCGCCTTACTCACTCGACCCCTATTGAAAATACGATTCCAACGATGCGAGAGTGCCCCTTGTACCAAATATTGAAAATACGAGATGCCCCTTGTACCAAATATACCCACCTAAGTATTTACAAATTATATTTACGAATTACCAAGGCACCAGTCATGTATTACACGTCTCTGTAGTACAAAGGCTAGAAGTTTTCTCGATTTTTATTGCAGTGAGCCCTCGTGGTGTAGTGGTCAAGGCGATGGACTATGGCTGCGTTCGGGGAGCTCGCTTTCGCGCTGTGAGTACGAAACGCTCAGAGTGCCGTTCGGGGAGACTATTAGCTCCTCGCGCTACGAAGCTCCCCGAACGCTAACAGCAACGAAAACAATGGCGGTGAATATGGCAGCAGACGGTCGAAGGAAAGTTTTTTGACCGCTATTGCGCTAATTATAAGAGAAGAGATTGAATATTATCTCGCAAACCCTTCCATTGCATTTTTCTGCCACGGTCCAAACTTTACACGGGATGAGAATAATACCTTCAGCAGACGACCTTAAAATCTTGGCTTATAAAACTTTGCCCATACTCACTAGATGACATAAAACACCCAACTGAAAATCATTAAACAACATGACCAGATTTTACCGTTTCTGTTTTCAGTCTGGACCTTTTAAACCTTTAGACTTCTTAACTTCATAATAAATCCTGCCGGACCTAAAGCTAACGTAAAAAAAGCTTATCCTTTATCTATCTTTGTATTTGTTATTTTTCTTTGTAACATTAATTTGTATGGTATGCATTATTTTATGTATGTATTCTAAGGTATATATTTTATAAATATTAACAATGTTCAATGTACATGTATGTATTACATGTTTTCGTACATGTATGCATTATATTAACAATGTTCATGTATGTTTTGTACAATAAACTAAACTAAACCTGCAGACGACGTTCGGGGACCAATGAAATCGCTAATAGCGTTCGCAGCATCTCGTGCCTCACCTCTCCAGAAAAAGCGTTGTTAGCACGAGCAGTGACGTCAAACGCTTTCAAACCGTGACGTCACATACGCGCTCACAGCACAGTGAGCGAGCTCCCCGAACGACCAAAGCACGCTTTTAGCGCTGAAAGCGAGCTCCCCGAACGCAGCCTTAAACGCTAAGGGTCCCCGGATCGAATCCCCGTAGGTGCGAAAATTACTAGGATAGGAATAGGTCCCAAATAGGTAGGTAGGGTGAAGGAGAGAAAGGAAGTAATAGGGAGAAGAGGAGGAGAAAAGAGATAAAAGGAGAAAATAAAAAAAAATAATTTTCTTGTGTTTCTGCTATTTCCGCCAGATGTCTCTGCGCCGCTACTACTAATTCCACCATTACCTACTAGATGTCTCCCACTGTTTCATTTAGTTAGTCCCCGCCCTAAACCCCTCCTTCCCGGGCGGGTCCCGATAGCGAGTATGGGAGGAGCCTATTTGGCACCCGATATTTGGTTTTTCCCCGTTCTTTTTTAAAGCGAAACTAAAGAGCTGCCAAGAGCTTTACCATTGCAGCATCAAAACCGTTCTGTTTTCCATTTCGCTGCAGCTTCGACCCCCCACCCCGATTGCCCGTGCTGCAATCTCAAATTTCTCTTTACGAGTGCTGCAAGGTTTTGCTGTCATGGCGGAGTAGCTGTTCATCGAAAGTTTCCTTGATGACTTTAACATCATTGTTCAAATTCCAGAGTACCATTTGATTTTACCTGTAGCCTACATCATATTGTACAATCCTGGCACAACTGTTATTTGCACGTGTCTTGGGGATGGTCCAGCTCTCTACTTTTAGTGATATTTTCATTTTAAAAGCACGGAAAACGACAAAATTTGATGTTATATTATCCTTTAAAACCTATAGATTCCATTTATAAGCACCATACATTTGTTCAAAGGTCCTAAATATAAGTAAAATTGTGAAGAAGTAGGGACAAAATTAACCTAAAATGGCGCTGAGAACTGCTGTCAAAACACGAAATCTTCATGCGCTGGCCGATGTTTTGTTTTCACACAATCGGTCACGTGCTGATAATCCAATACTGGAAACCTAACGGTACAAACCCGGTCTCAATGGCTCAGTCGGTATCACGGCCGAGGTACGTATCGTATACATAACTTCATATCTATCCCAGATTTCCCTCCTGTTTTTCTGTATTGGGGGCTTTGCCCCTGGACCCCCTTCCTGCTTTCCTCCAGAACCCTTCAACCGAGGACGGTAACTTTGTATCAGCCCCGGATCCCTTTCCTGTTTTTCTTTTTTGGGGGGGCTTTGCCCCCAAGCCCCACCAGGGGCCCCCCGCATAACCATTGCAACACGGCCCGTGGAATCCTAGTAGAGATCTGGACCATACCCCATGTCGTAACCATGTTGGAGGGCAGTACACAGTGCTGGTTTCATTGAGCAAGCTCTCAGCTGATCGACTTGGACGTTCTTTTTTTACTGCAGCAGTCGTAAAGCGATGCTGAAGCACTCGTAAAGCGCTTTACAGGTTTGCTTTAAAAAAGAACGCACTGGATTACAATACTAGCACTAGCTAGAAATACTTTGAGGGATGGTTTCGATGATGCCGCACAATAAAAAAGTTATTGTGTTCTTCATAAACCATTATATAAATTTACTTTTTCTGGAAATTGTCCGAAACTGGAATATGAGAATAAAGATGGGTCGCTTTATTAACCTATAAATGACCTGTCAGATGGCAGGAATTATGACTGATATCACGACAGGCTGGCAAACATCACAGATAGTGGGTGACTCGTTCGCTCAGACAACACAGGTATAACACATTTATGTCCTTTTTATGATTATGTAAATGTTCCTAACCTAACTACCAGCAGTGCTATTCTATATAATTACGGTACGTAGGCTTTCACAGCTGGAGTCTTTTAGACAATTCTATAGCCTACTAATATTACTGTTCCTAACCTAACTACCACTTGTACAGTCATGCCGCACTATGTGATTCGGAAACATTGAGTTGCCGGATCTAAGTCAACAAATGAAGTTGATTAAGCTTTCATGATTAAATCTAGTAGTTGTCCTGTAGCACGAGAGCACATAATTTGTAATATCTGAATTTCACTTAATCGGAATGATGACACTTGTTTTGGAAAAATAACTAGCTCTTTCAAAAAAAGGAAAGCTTGATCAGCATTATTTATTTCAAAAACCGTAAATTTCTGAATCAACTGTTCTACAGGATTTGGTAGTTCCAGAGTTTTAAAATTTAAATTTGAAAAGGAAACACCCTGATGTGAAATAATTTGGTCATTTTCAGGAAACCTAACCACATTCTCATCAACTGTAGTGTGAAGACCTTGTAAGGTTACCGAATTAGTTTGCCTGACGCCTTGAAAATCCAGGTTATCCTGCCTTACTGTATCAGTAGAAATAAGATTATGTTCCATTTTGAAAAAGGAAAGCAAAAACGTAGCCCAAAAATAAAAGGTGCAAATCTTAAACCTCCTAACAACAGTCAATAGCATAACGTCGGTTAATTAGCGTAACTTTCATAATTGAAAACCTGAAAACTGAATCTACTAGCAAAGCACACAATTCACGGCAAAATAACCCCAAAGTAGTATGTGGGGAGCTATAAACTAAAATGGCCGCCAACCGACGCTGCCCCCAGCGTCGCGACGCCATGACGTCATGGGTATCATATGAAAGCCCTCGTTGTGCCCTTTCGTCCTAAGGTGTTCCGACGCCGCCCCCGACGCCCTAGTTGTGCCCTTTTGGCAAAATGACGTCATGGGTATCATATGAAAGCCCGCGTTGTGCCCTTTCGTCCTAAGGTGTTCCGACGCCGCCCCCGACGCCCTAGTTGTGCCCTTTTGGCAAAATGACGTCATGGGTATCATATGAAAGCCCGCGTTGTGCCCTTTCGTCCTAAGGTGTTCCGACGCCGCCCCCGACGCCCTAGTTGTGCCCTTTTGGCAAAATGACGTCATGGGTATCATATGAAAGCCCGCGTTGTGCCCTTTCGTCCTATGGTATTCCGACGCCGCCCCCCTACGCCCTAGTTGTGCCCTTTTGGCAAAATGACGTCATGGGTGTCATATGAAAGCGTGCGATGTGCCCTCTTGTCCTATGGTATTCCGACGCCAACCCCGACGCCCTAGTTGTGCCCTTTTGGCAAAAATCCCCCCACGCATACTCAGGTCCTTTGCTCTATGACGTCATGGGGTTAGAATTGAAACATGTCACAGCATGCACCATCGTGACGCTATTATAGCTAGATAGTGTAATAGTGACATACGTACAATATTGCGCAAGGGCACATGATAGTTATGAAAAGATAAAATAGGTTTATACTTACATAACCAATTCTTCTTCCTTTCAGCATCCTTTCTTCTTCCAGATGAACACTGTTACTATTACTATCGACTAAGTGAAATGACTTTGTAAGGAATAGGAATTGGTTGAGGTTATAGTTTCATTTCAGAACGTCACAACCTTATCCTATAACATAAGGTTGTCACGCTCCTATGAAATAAAGTGTATAAACAAATGGCTTCACAGTAATAGAGCTGGATGATTTATTTCATCGCTAACCATGTCTAATAAAGACAGAATTTCACAACTTGCAGGAACACTTTGTTTGTTGTTTATATAGTTAAACACTTCGCTTTGCATTAGTACCTAGGCATTAACCAACGATAGGTTATATGCCTTAGAATTGGGGAAAGTTCCTTTATAAACCAGATCAACCCTGATTTCACCACTGTTTATTCCACAGATCTCTGTTTCGCTAAACACATCGGTATACTTTTTAGGTAAGAATACCGATAACAGATCTATACTTTCGCTCTTTCGGATATGTAATAACACGCAACGGCCATATTTTGTTTCCTTTATGGTCGCATAAACAATATTGTAAGGCACGTTCTCTACGAGCTCTGACATTCCTACACACCTTGGTAAAGACGATGCTGAGTTAAATTTCGCAACTAGAGAGACCATCTGTAAAAAACGAGAACGAAGTCTGATTAACTATTTATTTATATTAATAATAAAAGTATCACACAAAGCTGTAAAGATTATATCATAAAATAGTGTAGATGTAGTCTTACCTTATAAGTTTTTAAAGTAGGAGAAGAACAAGATGACTGAACAACTGTAGATCCGCTTACACACTTAACATAACCCTGTAAATACATGTCTTTTATACAAAACTCTCCGAGCAACAGTAGGATGTAGTCATGCTTTCTAAATAACTTTTCGATGACGTGTATAGATACATGTTTCCGTACATTCCTAAGTTAAGATAAGATCTTGTAAATACATGTCTTTTATACAAAACTCTCCGAGTAACACTAGGATGTAGTCATGCTTTCTAAATAACTTTTCGATGACGTGTATAGATACATGTTTCCGTACATTCCTAAGTTAAGATAAGATCTTGTAAATACATGTCTTTTATACAAAACTCTCCGAGCAACACTAGGATGTAGTCATGCTTTCTAAATAACTTTTCGATGACGTGTATAGATACATGTTTCCGTACATTCCTAAGTTAAGATAAGATCTTGTAAATACATGTCTTTTATACAAAACTCTCCGACCAACACTATGACATGGTTATGCTTTCTAAATAACTTTTCGATGACGTAGTAACAGCTACCTTGAGATATCTTTAAGTAAGTAGACAGATAAAACAAACATAGCAAATACGTTACAACACAGGAAAATTCCAAAGCTTCATACTTTCTAAAAATAACATTTCGACAGCTAGTATAAATAGACACATCTTACTTTTCACTTCTCAGTGTACTACAACGCTTTCTACATATAAGGTGAGTGTTAGTGTGCTTTTAAATACCATACATTTATATGTTAATTATACTGTTACATATATGAATATTTCTACTGTTTCCAGATTCATTCTTCATCTGTGTTTGTTGAGTTTTGATAATACTAATAACGTCTGCCCCTGTATATACTATCTCCTCGCAATCTGACAACGAGATGGACACTATTACGCTAGAGGATTCTGAACCAGAGGTATATACAGTGTCTAGTACGGAATCATCTAACGAGATGGAAACTATTACGTCACATGATTCCGAACCTGAGATTTATAATGTACCTAGTTCAGAATCCGATAACGGGATAGGAACTGTCACGCTGTCAGATTTCGATGTAGTTGAATCCGAAGAAGAAGAACTAGCTTCAGACAACGAATTAGATATAATGGATGAAAATGAGGAGGAACACGTACCTGTAGCGTCGACGTCACGTAATACTGACGAAAACGCTACGGGAAACGTCCCTACTTTGTTTTCAGTCCTTGAAAGTAGTCGTAAAGACTACAAGCGATTTAATTCCGTTGGTCTGCAGCTAGTGATACAGCTCAAAGAACCAGGTGCGAATGCAGGACCAAACCCTTTTGAACGTTCCCTTAAACAGGCAATAGATCATGCCCTAGTCGATACGAGAGACCATGACATGGTAGGGATCTCGATTTTCAATGAGGAAAACGAGGTCGATAAGCCGATTGGTATCTCCTTTAGGCGTAAAGATCAGATCAGTGTAGATGTGATTTCAGGCGTCGTAAGCAAAGTATGCCAATCGAACGCTCGTTTCAATGCCACCGACCGCTTGCGTCTGGTTGTGGACATTGTTCACATGCCCAACGGAAACGGTCGAGCTAGCGGTATACCTACGAAGGGGCGTACGGTTGGCGTACTTGCCCATTTGAAGAGAAGCGTAGTCTTCGTACAAGCAGTGGTGAACTGTTTAGCATTTGCTATAGTAATCGCTATTGCTAGACTTGGTGAACGTAAAATTTGTAAATCATATATAGATAACAACATGACGAGCAAAAAACTCAAAGCAGAGGTGGATGACTTGATCAGAAACTCAGCTGTCGATCTCTCGCGAGGTGGAGGTATCCCTGAGCTGGAGAAGATTCAGGCTCATATTAAGGATAGATATAGACTTGTAGTTTACAGCGGTTTTAATCTCGATTCTGTACTGTACGACGGCGGTAATGTGGGGAAAGAAATACTTTATCTACTCTATAACCGAGACACCCTTGCATTACCATACCATAACAAACTTGACCTCTGCAATGGCTAAACGTTTCATATGCCCAGGGTGTCATAATGGTTTCAGAAGAGGAGCGCAACATTCCTGCGATTACGTCTGCTTTTGTTGTAGATCGGTACCTCCTTGCAACCCTTGCAAGGACTTGGTGAATTGCGACGTTTGTCATAGATATTTTCGCGGGCAGACATGTTTCGAAAATCATAAGCGTACCAAGATTCAAGGGCGCACTGTATGCATGGCTCTGCAGAAATGTCTAAACTGTGGAAAGTTTACAACATTTCAGCTGAAACATGAATGCTTCAAAATTTTTTGTAATATTTGTAATAAATTTCAAGCAGAGACAGGACATGAATGTTACATGGCACCGCTGAAAGAGACTAAGCGTTCAAACAAGGTATTGTATGTGATATTCGACATAGAAACAACACAGAATACCCGTATCAAAGACAATACCTTTCTTCACGTCCCCAATCTGATTTGTGCACAGCAGTTTTGTTCTCTTTGCGAGACATCGCAAGACGAAGAGTGCGCCAGATGCGGGCAACGCAGTCATTCTTTCTGGGAAGATCCCGTCCGTGGATTCATGGACTATCTGAGAATGGATAGAGCGTTCGATAGGATCATTGTTATTGCTCACAATGCTCGAGCGTTCGATCTCCAATTCATTCTCGACTACGCTATTAGGCAACAGTGGACTCCCGACTTGATTATGTCTGGATGCAAGATCCTTTGCATGAAGATGCACCATCTAACTTTTCTAGATAGTCTGAACTTCATTCCGCTGCCTCTGCGTAGTTTCCCTCAAACCTTTGACCTAAAAGACGCTGTTAAGGGCTACTTTCCACATTTGTGGAATACGGCACAGAACCTCAACAGTATTCTCCCACATCACCCGAACCAAGATCTTTACGGGCCGGACACCATGTCTGAGAAAGATAGAGAAGCTTTCAAGACTTGGTTCGAGACCGTTAAAGATCTGGCGTTCAATACCCGTGTAGAACTGGAGAGGTATTGCCAGGCCGATGTTACTGTACTGAGAGAAGCCTGCACTCTCTTTAAAAATCTGTTCAAACAAATTGCCAATATAGATATTTTCCTAGAGTCTATTACTATTGCATCGGCCTGTAACAGAATATTTAGACAGTTATTCCTTAAACCTCAGACCGTTGGCATTGCTCCCTCCTGTGGCTATAGAAAAGCAGACAGGCATTCTAAAAAATCGTTGATGTGGCTTATCCACGAAGCCAAGGAGAGGAATGTATTTATACGTCATGCAGGTAACGGACGCGAGGTACGGCTTCCCGAACTTCCCCAATGGAAGGTGGACGGTTTCTGTGATGAAACAAGAGAGGTTTTTGAATTTCTCGGCTGTTATTATCATGGCTGTCTCTGCCAACCGAACAGAGATGTACCCTTGATGGATTCTTCAGAATCCCTTGCCGAGAGGTACGAGAACACCATGGGCCGACTGGACATGATCCGATCAAAGGGTTATACCGTCCACGTGATGTGGGAATGCAAGTTCGATGTTATTCTCGAACAGTTCCCCGCACTGAGAGACGACCCCTTGGTCTGTGATGTCCCTCTGGTCCTTAGGGACTCTGTCTACGGAGGACGTACAGAAGCCATGCGGCTCTATCGTAAGGCGGATGAGACAAAAGAAGAGAAAATCCTATACAGCGATATAATGTCCCTATATCCATCCGTCTGTAAATACAACAAGTTTCCTATCGGTCACCCCACTGTTCACGTTAGTGACCAGTGTACAGATATAGATTCAATGATAAAGAAAGAAGGCCTCATTAAATGTACTGTCCTACCACCGCAAGGGCTCTACCATCCCGTTTTACCTTTCAGGTGGAATGGTAGGCTCTTGTTTCCCCTTTGCCGCACCTGTGTTATGACTGTCGAACAAGGTAGCTGCAAACATGCGAAAGAGGAAGTGAGAGTGCTCACTGGTACATGGGTAGTTGATGAAGTGAGACTAGCTGTAAATAAGGGCTATAGGGTGATGGCAATCCACGAATTTCTAGAATACGATGTCACGCAATACTCGCGTGAAACTCGTGAGGGAGGGTTATTCGTGGATTACATCAACCTTTTCCTCCAGATTAAGACAGAATCCAGCGGATACCCTGGTTGGGTGAAAACAGAGGCCCAGAAACAGGAATATATCGATTTGTTTTACGAACACGAAGGTGTTAAGTTAGACCCCAAACAAATCGTGAAGAACGCTGGAAAAAGGACCATTAGTAAGCTTTGTTTGAATTCCTTCTGGGGAAAGCTCGTCCAGAGGTCTAACCTGGGTAAAACAAAGCTTATTACAGAGCCTAAAGAGCTGTATAGGTTCCTCACGACACCCGGAATTGAAATTCAGAGACTACTTTTTGCAAATGATGAAGTCGTGTGGATTAATTGGATCCCTATAGAGGAGGAACAGGACTCTCTTCCTCATACTAGTGTCGTTCACGGTGCTTATGTGACAACGGGAGGTAGAATGAACCTCTACGGCTACCTGGACAAGCTAGATCGTCGAGCCATCTACTGTGACACTGACAGTGTGATTTATACACAGACACCTGACGACGCTAAAAGGTACACAGTGCCTTTAGGCGACTATTTAGGCGACATGACCAGCGAACTCACAGACTACGGGGAGGACGCGTACATTTCGGAATTTGCAAGCGGGGGCCCTAAGAACTATGGTTTTAGGGTTACCGTTCCTTCCATCAGCACCGCAAATACCTCTGTGTGTAAAATCAGAGGTATTACTCTTAATTATAAGACGTTTCAGGATGTCAACTTCGACGCCATTAAAACCATGGTTTTAAATGGTGATCCTGCAGCGACTATCTCTGTGAGGACAGAGAGGAAAATTAAGAGAAAGCCAGGCCCACAGATCGTGTCTGAAGCCGAGAATAAGATATACCGGCTCTGTTTTCGAAAAAGACGCAGAGTTAGCGGAGGGTTCGATTCCCTCCCGTTTGGGTATAAATAGAAACGAGATGAGAGCACCATCTCAGTATGGACTCGTCGTCGTCTCTGGAGTGTGCGTCAGTTAGAAAATTATTGGATTTTAGAACGTATTCATCACACAGGTGAAGAGTTGGAGGTGTTGTCCCCTGAACTTTTAACGGCATGCGGAGCCGAGAGCATATATTTAGTGTATCATAAATTACCTGAAAGTGTGCAACGTAACGATCTTGTAAAAAAGTGTCTTAGTTGCTTTAAACATTACCCTGATTCTCCTTACGATTGCTTGGATGGACCCCCACCTATGATTAAACATTGTTATGGTTGTAATAAAATTTGACCAACCATTTTCTTTGATTGTATCAGGTCCGTCATTCTCAGGGAAGACAACTTTCTGTGTAAAACTTATTAATAATTTACACCATTTGTGTAACGTGAGCAAATACGAAAGTATTCTGTGGTGTTTTAGTGAAAGTAACACTGTCCCTCCCCAGACAAAATTCAATACTACCGTGACATACCACGAAGGTCTTCCTGACTTTAAACAAGAACATTGTACTAAACCCAGACTCGATATTCTAGACGACTTACTGGACAAAGCTTATTCGACAGAAGTGAGTTCTATATTTACAAAAGGTTGTCATCATAGAAACATTTCGGTTATTCTCATAACACAAAACCTGTTTCACCAGTCTGCTCACAGCAGAGACATCTCTTTGAACACAAAGTATATGGTTTTGTTTAGAAACCTGAGAGATAAAAATCAAATTACTTTTCTAGCAAGACAAGTGTATCCTGAAGATTGGAGGTCTTTCTATAAAGCTTTCCAAGACGCAACAAGAAAACCTCACGGTTATTTACTAATAGACTTTTGTCAAAGAACAAACGATTTACTTAGATTTAGAACTAAAATATTTCCCTCGGAGGTTACAAAGGTTTACGTCCCTGTAAAGGATGAAAAGGATAAAATCCAATTACCATATGTTACAAGTTCTTAAAAAGGCAACTCCCAAGGTACGAAACGTTATTCTAAAAAGTGCAAACAAAAACCTGATACTTGCTATTATAGACTGTGTTCTTAATGTTTTGAACGGTCAGTGTAAATTATCTTCGTGTTCTAAACGTAAGCTGTTTAAACATAAACATTCTTTAAGACATCTTCTAGATAGGAACGTATCCTTGTCTGAGAAAAAGAAAACTTTGGTACAGAAAGGAGGATTTTTAATTCCTC
Organism: Ectobius pallidus; assembly: GCA_964059195.1. Classification (NCBI taxonomy): domain Eukaryota; kingdom Metazoa; phylum Arthropoda; class Insecta; order Blattodea; family Ectobiidae; genus Ectobius; species Ectobius pallidus. Next base: position 60,510,022 of record CAXKWD010000001.1, read on the forward strand.
TCTTGTCCTCCGTGTTATCCGTCTTGGGATCTTTAACATAATGTTACAGAAAATGTTTCTGGTTAGTGCTAAAGAGTACAAGAGTTTAAAACGTTGTGTCGAAGGTTCAAACCCGGCAGTTGATGTTACGGATCCGTACAAAGAGTTGGCTAAAATACGCGAGAGTGAGGATCCTATATTCAAGAGAAAACAGAACAGAATACTGGAACAGGAAGTAGCTGAATCGAGGAAAAGAGTTAGAGATTTATCACCCGAGAAAAAACCTATCTTCGAGGACGAAGCTAAACGTAACGTTATAGGTGATGTAACAGGTAAATTTTTATCGGCTTATGTAACATCGCCAAAGTTTGTAGACACACAGTTTGGAATCTATAAAAATAAGGAGACGGGAGAGTACATGATAGGTAATTTTAAAATTTAATTGTTAAACAATAGTTTGATCATTAACGGTATAAAATACGATGCGAGTGCAGGTTTATGGGAGTTGCTTACTAGGAAGAAGGTGGATATGAATCTTGTTACGCAGGAAGACCTTGACACATACAAAAACATTTTAACTAGCACTGAAGGACACAAGAGCGATATTAAAACCGCTAAAACAGTTAAATATAAACAAGTCATTTCAAAATTGTTTCCACCGAGAGAGATTAGGTGGAGTACCTATAAACAGAGAAAATGAAGGACACATTGCGCAAACTCTATTACGATCCCGAAGCAGCAACGGGATTTTCCACTGTTAGTAAACTTTCACAAGCTTCTAGCATTACAGATAAAAATATCGAGGAATGTTTAGTTGAGCAGGATGTTTACTCCTTACATAAACCCATCAGGAGAAAGTTTCCTAGGAATCCGTATTCTGTAAATAACCTTTACGACGTGTTTGAACTTGATCTAGCCGACGTACAAAGCATTGCAAAACATAATGACAACGCAAGATATTTACTTGTTGTTATCGATGTGTTTTCCAAATACGTATGGGTTGTACCTTTAAAATCTAAAAGAGGTAAGGATGTGACAGAGGGATTTAAACAGGTGTTGGAGAAGTCCGCTAGGAATCCTGTCGCTGTAAGAACCGATAGGGGTAAAGAATTTCTAAACAAATCTTTTCAAGACTTGTTAAGGAAAGAAAATATCGAGTTTCAAGTGTGTAGGAATCCCGATGGTAAATGTTCCGTCGTGGAAAGGTTTAATAGGACTCTAAAAACTAAAATGTACAAATATTTTACTTTCAAGAACAGTTACAAGTATCTCGACGTGTTGGATAAGTTTGTGAAGGGATATAACGATAGCGTACACAATACAACAGGAATGGCCCCTAATATGGTTAGCGATAAAGATGTTTTGAAAATATGGCGACGTATGGCAAAGAAACAGATTCGTGTGAAACCGAGACCTGTAAAGTTTTCGGTAGGGCAAACGGTAAGAATAGGTAGAGAGAAAATGAAATTCGCTAAAGGTTTCGAGCAAAACTATTCTACAGAAATATTCAGAATCGTCAATGTCATTAAACATTCTCCTCAACCTGTATATGAACTAGAAGATCTCAAGGGCAGTCCTATTTTCGGACAGTTTTACAGTTATGAGCTCACACCAGTAACTATTGGGAAAGACACTGTTTACAAGATAGATAAAATTCTACGCAGACGTAAAGTAAGGGGTAGTACCGAACATCTCGTTCGCTGGAGAGGTTACGGTCCTGAGTTTGATTCCTGGGTTAAAGCTAAGGATTTAGCGTAATGGGAGAAGAAGAATTTTACGTTACTCTCCTGAGCGATGCATCGTACAAATCATTTCCTAGTAACACCCTTGCTAGTTTCCAGGTGCAGTTGGCACAGAGCATAAAACTGGAGAGGAATCATTGGGATGTGGGTTTGTGCGAAATTAGTTACTCTCAAGGGAATGTATCGGAAACGACAGCTTCGACACCAAATGAAACATTGGAATCGAAATCTGTGAAAACAAATCTAAATAGGAAAGAACTTGTTTTTATATACTGTAATATAATAAAACCGCAACTTGTAGGAGATGCGTACGTTAAATGTCTTAGAATTATTCAGTTTCCTTTAAATACAGCAACTCATGTCTTTCCTGAAGTTTATTATGTTCCTGTCGAATCTTCCGAATTTCAGGTGATAGGTATAGAAATGACAACAAAACTAGGAGAACTAGCTAACATAACGGATAGCACTAAACCTACGATGCTCGTTTTACATTTTAAAAAGAGAAGGCAGATGGTGTTATGAATTAGTTTGCGATGGACCACCTTACAGCATACTACGTGAATCAGTCGGGAGGGCGTCTGGGCAATGTTGGTCCTTTCTACAGCGGCAGCCCCTATGTTCAACACGGTGGTGGAATAGGTAGTTTCTTGGGAGGATTATTTAGAATGATAAAACCAATTCTCTTTTCGGGTGCTAAAGCGGTAGGTCGTGAAACTCTTTCGGCAGGAGCAAATATTTTAACCGATATAGCAAGTAGAAAAGAAGGTGATAAGGTAAAAGATATTATTGCTAATAGAGTAAACTAATCAACTCAGAAACTCGTGAATAAAATGAAGGGTAGGGGTAGAAAGAGAAAAAGGGCGTCTCCTAAGATGCGAGATATATTTAGCGATGTAAAGAGGAGAAAGTAGTCAGTCGTGTAAAGATGTTTGCCGTGACAAAGTCAGAGTTCGACCTTTTCGAGAGGAGCCCTATTCAAACATCGGTGGTGGGAAATGTTACTACATTATGTAAAGCCATTACTCCTGTGGAACAGAGCGTTCTCGAATTCGTGGTTGCTGCAGACAGCGAACATTATACAGATTTAAATGTACAACTCATGGTGGAGGGAAAATTCGTTAAAAGCGACGGGGCAGATATAGGTGAAGGCGATAAGGTTACAGGAGTAAACAACTTGCTTCATTCACTTTTCAGTCATCTCAGCGTTTCCTTGAACGGGACATCAATCACCCCTTCGGAGGATTTGTACAATTACAGGTCTTACCTCGAAACATTGTTTGCATACGGTGAGGATGCTTCTAAAACTCATCTGACAAACGGTTTTTGGTATGCCGATAAAGCTATCGAAGGTTTGACAGAACCTAAAGAATTGGCGGCATTAAACGGAACGTTGGGAGCAAATGTTAAAAACGACGGTTGGACCGAAAGGTACAACAAGTCTAAGAATTCTAAAGTATTAGTCATGATAGGTAAACTACACGGTGATATTTTCAATCTGTCTAAACTTTTACTGCCTGGAGTAAACATGCATATAAGACTTACGAAAGCAAAGAGAGAGTTTTATCTCTTGGGTGAAAACGACAATTCAAAAGTCTTCTTTAAGTTTCTCGATGCAGGTCTGTACGTGAGGAAAATTAAAGCTTCGCCCAGCATTCTACTAGCACACATCAAAACTCTAGAGAAAGGTCATAATGCTCACTATCCTATCACAAGAGTGGATTTGAAAACATTTACGTTTAGTTCAGGAGCAAGCTCCATTTCTATAGATAATGCATACATTGGTACTCTACCTAAGCGTCTTCTTTTCTCCATGGTGAAAAGTTCTTCTTTCTCCGGCACAGTGGAGTCCAATCCCTACGAGTTTCGACATTTTGCTTTGAGTTCTTTTGCTTTGTACGTTAATGGACAACAGATTCCATCAGAAGGATTACACATTTCCACAGATCATGAGAAGACTACTACTCTAGCTTACGATACACTTTTTAAAGGTTCGGGGATCCATCATAGCAATAGCGGGATGCTAATCACTCACGATATGTATATAAATGGGTATTTCACACTGATGTATGATCTTACGCCTGATGTTTCGGCATCGCATGGTCAAAAAAGTTTGCCCTGTAGTGGGAACATTAGATTAGAAGCAAAGTTCGATAAGGCTTTAGAACAAGCCATCACTTGTATCCTCTACTCCGAATACGATAACTCTATCGAGATCACTAAAGATAGAAGAGTGATTACAGATTTTTAGAATAATGAATAGTAACCAAATAAACTATGCTTTACGTCACGTAGAAACATTCGGTGGGGTTTACCCTAGCGATATGTTACCATCTGTTGTAACGCATAAACCTAAGATTTATGTCATTAACTTTGATCCTCATTCTTCGCCTGGTTCTCATTGGGTTGCCGTGCTTTTCAAAAATCAGAATTTTGCCTATTACTTTGATTCTTTTGGTCTACCACCCATCATTCCTGGGATAACAAAATTTATAAAACAAAACTCTATACAATGGCTGTACAACACTCAAAGACTCCAGGGACCGACAACGGCAGTATGTGGACATTATGCCAGTTTGTTCACATACTTCATGAATAATGGAAGGACGATGCAGGAGTTTGTAAACATGTTTACTACGTCTCCAGACATAGAGGTCGTCCGCATCTTCCACAAATTCCTTGGAACTCTCTGTGGAACGAGGAAGGTTGGAGGTCAGAGATGTTTTCCAGGACATGTGCATTGTAAGTATTTATCTACATGGATTTATTGTTAGCTTAGAAAAGTAGGTTGTGCTTAAGTTAAAACCTTTACTTTCTGATTTCAGAACGAAAAGATATAAAGCAGCTCGATTTCATCGGACTAGCTCAGTTTCGTTGCAGTGTCTGGAACGAGAGGTCCTCCTAGTTCTATCGTGATGTCTTCATCATCAGAGACTACTACTACTAGCAAGAGCAAAACCAGCAAATGTAAAAAGGTATGTATATTCATTACTCATATGCTTGTATTGTATTGTTTGTTTGTTTATTTGATTGTTTTGTTTTCAGGTTTCATCATCACGCCTTGTATAAAATTAGATTTCTTACGGGTATTGTTTTATGTGTTTCAGGTTTCGTCATCAGGATCTGTAAAGAAACAGAAGAAGATGATGATCGACAAGGTTGTGAAGGAAGCTGTGTCGGCAACACTCCCAAGAGTTGCTCCTACAGTGTTAGCCCGCAGAACCTATTTCCTCAACAACAGAAAGGACCGATACATCAGTTTCGGATTCTACTCCATTGTGAATTACACTGGATGTGCGGAGATTGGAACTTCTAAAGGTGCTTGTGTTATTTTGTCGCCCTACCTCCTCTCTTCGTTCTTGTTACATTTACCTAAAATGTGTGAAAATATGTGTTATTCTAAACCTTATCTGTTTAAAGAAGACTCTTTCAAATTACAGACACGTAAAGACTTGAAAGAATGTGTGATGCAATACGATAGTGCTCGTATTGTTTTACGTAATGTTGACATTACTTACCTCGTTATGAACTCTATCATAATAAATGACATTATGAATAAGTTTGTACTAATGCAAAGCGAAGTGTTTAACTATATAAACAACAAACAAAGTGTTCCTGCAAGTTGTGAAATTCTGTCTTTATTAGACATGGTTAGCGATGAAATAAATCATCCTGCTCTATTACTGTGAAGCCATTTGTTTATACACTTTATTTCATAGGAGCGTGACAACCTTATGTTATGGGATAAGGTTGTGACGTTCTGAAATGAAACTATAACCTCAACCAATTCCTATTCCTTACAAAGTCATTTCACTTAGTCGATAGTAATAGTAACAGTGTTCATCTGGAAGAAGAAAGGATGCTGAAAGGAAGAAGAATTGGTTATGTAAGTATAAACCTATTTTATCTTTTCATAACTATCATGTGCCCTTGCGCAATATTGTACGTATGTCACTATTACACTATCTAGCTATAATAGCGTCACGTTGGTGCATGCTGTGACATGTTTCAATTCTAACCCCATGACGTCATAGAGCAAAGGACCTGAGTATGCGTGGGGGGATTTTTGCCAAAAGGGCACAACTAGGGCGTCGGGGGGTGGCGTCGGAATACCATGGGACGAAAGGGCACATCGCACGCTTTCATATGACACCCATGACGTCATTTTGCCAAAAGGGCACAACTAGGGCGTCGGGGGCGGCGTCGGAACACCTTAGGACGAAAGGGCACAACGCGGGCTTTCATATGATACCCATGACGTCATTTTGCCAAAAGGGCACAACTAGGGCGTCGGGGGCGGCGTCGGAACACCTTAGGACGAAAGGGCACAACGCGGGCTTTCATATGATACCCATGACGTCATTTTTCCAAAAGGGCACAACTAGGGCGTCGGGGGCGGCGTCGGAACACCTTAGGACGAAAGGGCACAACGAGGGCTTTCATATGACACCCATGACGTCATTTTGCCAAAAGGGCACAACTAGGGCGTCGGGGGGCGGCGTCGGAACACCTTAGGACGAAAGGGCACAACGCGGGCTTTCATATGATACCCATGACGTCATTTTGCCAAAAGGGCACAACTAGGGCGTCGGGGGCGGCGTCGGAACACCTTAGGACGAAAGGGCACAACGCGGGCTTTCATATGATACCCATGACGTCATGGCGTCGCGACGCTGGGGGCGGCGTCGGTTGGCGGCCATTTTGGATTATACGCCCACTATAACTACTCCCCAAAATAAAGACCGAGTGCGCCTGCTACCACAATTTTGTACCGGGATTTAGTTTACCCATGATAACCCAGAGGAATAAATAGCATCCAAACAAGAAAATTCAAATAACATTACAAATATTTTATTACTGTATGCAGGTTTACAGAAGACTGAATATTATGGATAGAATAATGAACTTTGTAACTGATTAATGTTTGCTAAATAGTATTAACTGTTGCTGAAAAAGGGGCGTTGTCGGGTCGTTCCATCTCTAAAATTATATATGTAACTCAAAACGAACAAAACGATAGCATATTCGAAACAAAAGAAAAAGAATCCTGGCGAGCGAGAATTAACAAACTAAAATTAGAAAACAGATTTTAAATGAACTAAACTACTCGCCAGGAAAAGAATGGTGAAGCCAAAAACTAAAGATGAAACATACCTGAACTTAGAGGCACATGGATCCCGGACAGAGGAAAGGCCTCAGGATAGAAGAAGAGATGTTACTCGTTAAGCTCCTAGCTGCAGACTGAGGGCCCGCAGAAGCGCACGCGAGGAGGTAGAGAAACAGCAAAACTAAACATTAGAACGCGCCCGGAAAACAATACTCATGTAAGCAAAGATGAGATAGAACAAGAGAGCAACGAAAAACGTAAACAAACAAAACGAAAACAAGATGGAAAGACCCGTAAAACGTAAGTACCTGAATAAAAGCAATATTAATATAAAAAACATACTAATGTGCCAGGCATTCGGCACAATGATGAAATATAGTTTTAAGTCGTTAGCTACCATATTTATAAAAATTTATGGAGGCTTAAAATATCGCTATCTCTACACTTCCGATCTCGTCTGATAATAATAATAATAATAATAATAAATTAAAGTGATCCCTATACAGGGCTTGGAGGCCCAGAGGGTTCCAGGAGGTTGAGGCTCCCAGATTTTGGACAATCGGTACATGAAGGTGACGGGGTTGTCAGCCTTAGGCATCGGCCGCATTTACTCCAGGATTCTGTTATTGGCTGAGTCGATCCCAGGGTCATAGTAAAAAATTAATGTAATAGAGAAATATACATCTTATGGATAAAATTGTATGATGAAATATAATTATAAAAAATACATGAAGGTTTCAAATATATGCTATCGTAATATATTTTAGAATTCGATGTGTAAACAAAGAAATAATATCAGTGCTTTAGTTGGAAAATATTTTATGGGGGTACTCACCTTACTTAAAAATTTTCCATATCGCCTCATAAAAAGAGTTTTAAAAAACCGAGCATCTTATCAGGATAGCCAACATGTAATCTAAGGAGAAAGTAATTATTGTAGAAATGCGCACGAAGGTGAAGATTAGAACGCATATTTATTGCGAATTTAATAGTGTTTGTCATTATTAACAAATACACTCTGGTGAATCGGACATTTAATAAGTATTTTAGGACAATATCGTTCCTGTACTGCCAGTACGACGTACCGGAGCACATATTTTTCCCGGTATGGTAGAAGGAAAATAATTTTATACCGGTACGCAGTACCGGTGCGTACCGGCCCAACTAAAGCACTGAATAATATGATAATGATAATAATAATAATAATAATAATAATAATAATAATAATAATATGTACGTTAAGGTTAACAGCCTTACGCACCGGCCACCTTTACCCCAGGATTCTGTTAGAGGCTGAGTCGATCCCAGGGTCATAGTAAAAAATTAATGTATTAGAAAAATAGACATCTTACGGATAACATTGTATGGCGAAATATAATTATAAAAATACTGGGAGGCTACAAATAATGATGACGTATTATTGCTTCGTAATGTAATGTGAAACCTACTTCCGGCCACGCGCCGCCATATTGGATGACGTCAGCGGTAGACTTTGACCCCGCACCACACGTTGCGGAATGGACTTTGACCCGTCCCACCATATGGTGGGGCTACCGGCAAAATCACACTACTGATGCAGTTGAACACTCACTTCCAACCATATTCACATTTAAGGTTAAGGCTGTCCTTATCGAGAGCAGAGACAGAATACGTCCTTTCACCTCTGTGCCTCACAACGAATCCCTCTCTACATTCAATATCACTCCACCTAAGAAATTAATGCACCAAGCTGTCACGTGTACAGTGAGGTGTCATGCGCCAACCAGGAGGATACTAAACTAAAGTAGTAAATCTATAGATGAGAAGGAAATCAGCGACTTCCAATCTAGAGTAGTGAACCAAAGAAGTAAACAACTAAAGAAGTAAAATCTTTATTTACTCCCAGAGTAAATGAATTTACTCCACATGTGTTGGAGAGCACCAACACAGAGTATGTTACTAACTAGTAAGTTGTGGAGTAAATAAGGTGAAAATTTACTCCTTCTCAGGGGGTAGAGTAAAGTTGTTTAGTAAGTGTGTTCAGTCACAGTTTGCATGAGTTATGAGTTACATATCATATTAAATGGTACGGTATAAATAGATTATATTGAGGATACTGAGATGGAGGGAGAAGTTGATATACCATGAAAGAGAGTAGTTATGGAGAGAAGAGACCCATTTACATTGTAGAATGCTCACAAATACAGAGAAAGGTTTTGGTTCCATAAGAAATATATAGAAATACTGGTTGATATGGTGGGACCATTTCAACACAATTCTGACAGGAACTCTATCCCTAAGACTACAATATCTTTGTGGACTGCAAATCTTCTGTACAGGCGTTATTCAAATTGTGGCAGGTGATTTAATAAATATTAATCAAACCACTTCTAGTAGGGTATTTAATAATGTGAACAATTGAGCTCATAAATCCTTACATGAAATACTGTATTGTGGAATGTACATTTGGCGTTTTCAGATTCTCACTATGTCTATGAGATTTGAGCCAGCCAAATGTGAACATATCTTTGTGGAGAGTGGTCCTACTAGGAAGACGTCCACCAAAGATGAGGGGGAGAGTGAATGGAAGGGAAGTTTATCATTGCATTGCATGGTATCAAGAGCGCATGCATGCTCAAATATCTTCCTAGCTGGAGAGCACTTTAGATGCTGCAGTTCTCCATAACTTTGGGTTAGAAGTCTGTGATGTATTTCAAGCTAATCCTATGGAGGCAGATAACGGCGAGTACGACGTTCAACAGGTATAGTTTATTCCAATACATGAAAGCTTCGTTCTTGGAGCTTCCCAAATAACACTTCTCCCCTGCTACTTAACCATAGAGATTTCTGAACAATAGGTGACCCTCATTAAAGACCTAGAAGCAATACTGTCCAGTTGCTCTCTTTTCTGGGGATTGTTCAGTCCAATCATAAAACCCTATTTAAGGACTTTTATCATTTTGCTGTTAAATGATTTATTATAGTTTTTTTTTAATTTTATTATATTATACTTAAATAGCTGATCTTAAAGCACAAAATTGCAATTGCCAGAATTATAATAATAATAATTATTGCAGCTAAAAGTTGAATAGTTGCACCCACAGTGTTAATGTGTAATATGTCCTTTTTCCTCACCCAGGTGTTAGAATGGTCAATAACACCACATCAGAAGAAAATTTGACTGACTCTGGGATTAGCAAACAATGAGAAGGGGACACATAGCAAAACCATTCCTTAAAGGCTCCCCAAATCTCGAATGGTGGAGTGAGATGAGGCATTAATGTTTGGGAATAAACTATAGCGGCTGCTGCAGGTCTATATTCTACTGCTAACTATTTGAATTAACCCTGTGGACAGGAAAGTGGGACGCATTATAAACTATATAGAAGAAAAATGCACAACATGAGTGCAGAAAGTAAATTCCGAGGTGCACTGGAGGTTGAAGATGCACAGGAGCTAGAGAAGTAGTCACTGAAATTATTTTTAAATACACAACCACCTACATCATTATTATTGAAGTTCATAGCTTGCAAAATATTGTACCACCATCTTTTGTTTAAATATTACATTTCTCAGTTGTAATATTATTATTGTTATAAGGTAATGATTTCTAAGTAAATGTAGGCCTACCATGTATCTGAAAAAGATCAGCAAGATAAGGCCTTTTATTAGTTTTGTTTTTATTCTTTTTATTCCCTTGTTTCCATGATTTTCCCTAATATAATTTGTTACGTAGTAGTGCTATGATGTAAAATAGCAGCTGAGGCCAGTTGGCTAATAAACATTAACACAGCCAGAAAATTCCCCTTGATTTCAACCAAGGAATACATATATAGGAATAGGCCATACTACGTGTCATATATCAAAGGAAAAGTGGAAGGTACTGGATATAATATTCTTTTTTAGCCCACAGACATTAATCAAATATTAATATTAATGAAAGATGAACCTTCTGAGATAATAGTTTTATTACATCAATAGCTTGTGACTTTAACATTTCTAGTGTGGCAGATCTTTGCCAAATATACAATCAAAGAAAATACTTTTGTATAAATATACAGAAAATAAGAAAAATATTTCTCACCAATGGACATTTATAATAATACTTTGAAACATTTAAGTTAATTCTCTTTATTCTATTAGCATATACTTTCTTTAGTAAGATTAGTAGCATGGGGCTGTAACAAACTAGTCTGACTTAGAAATGCCAACTCGGCAATACGGCATGTATTAGACATAATGAGATGTCATAAGAAGTGGAGAAGAAAGGAAATGAAGAATGAAAACAGCTGAGAAGAAGAAGAAAGAAAGGGTTGACGAGCACATTCATCTGCATTCATACCTAACATTCATACTGGCTGCACACGTGGCAGACAAAAAGTAATTTAGAATGCAGGCCGAAAATAGTTATGGTGGCGAGATCAGTCGAGCAGAAAACTGGTCACATCTTAATAAGTTATAATGCAAGAAAATAATACAAAAATAAAGTACTTACTTAATCCAAATATAAAGCTTCAATATTAAACCAAGAATTTCTGCTCACCTGACAACGCAGCCACGTAGATCAGTCCCAAACACACAATACATGTTCACAAGAAACAGTTCCACTCGTCAACACAGCTGAAGGAAGAATAGAATGAAGCTAGCGCGAGACAAAGGCAAGGCAGCTGGTGCATGACGTCAGCGGCCAGGCAAAGCCAGTCGCAAAGATCAACATGCCAGCAGACAGAAAACCAATTAAGTGCGTCAGACAAACTAACTCTTATAAAAAAAATAAACTAATTGTACCCAATTGTTCAAATAGCTAAATGAAATACTGAAAATACTCGTACAAAATTACCATATTACATTATATATATTATACATTATTTGATTATTTAGTATATATTATTTGGTATTTTATACTTTGGTGTAAGAGAAAAATTGTGTACTCCACGCAATAGTCCTTCCTGGTACTGCTCGAATTTAAATATGCCTGTAGCGGTGCTACAGACTCGCCCCCCTAAAGGCCACTCGTGGCCCCAAAATTCAAAACAGTCACTGAGAAGCACAGTAGTGAATGCAGAAGAAATGTTATACAGATTATGAACATTGTGGAAGATGTGTGATAGTAGGCTCGTGTATAGTTTGTTTTGTTTGGTATACTTGTCTGCTGCTGAACAGTGGAGGTCCCAGAGTCCATTTCCAGGAAAACACTCACTGATACATCAGTCCATCGCAGAAACAGAAGATACAGATAGTCATTTGCTTGCATTTGAGTTGTATAATTTGACAGGAGCTGATTCAACACCAACACAATGCCGGACCCGTTAAGGTCAAGATGAAACAAGGCGCTAGCATACCCATGCAAGGTCGGAGCGAACCAGAAACTTCTTTTCAGGCTGTACAGATGAGGTCCCATGGTGAGAGGGCTGAAAGTGCAAAGCACTCGCACAGTACCAAAATTCAGTGGAGCACACTTACACTAGTATATATATATAAGGCACTCAACTTTATTTCACAAAAACACAAAAAACATATTTTAAATTGACTTTAAGGTTTTAATTAGGAATTCCTTTATTTATGTATTTAGACTTCGGTGTGCACACCATCGATAACAGTTTAAACAAAGGAAAATATATATTCTTTATTTCTTAGAAAATTGACAATATTTCTTTTTTAAAGTTATTCTTAACATTTTCTTTTTCCTTAAAGATATATTGGGTATTTCCTTCCTACAGAACTTTACTTCATTAAAGTTTTCAATGTAACTAATTTTGTATTCTAATACATATATATTATCTTTATAACAGCCCCATGCACAACCAAAAATGCATAGTAGCCCCATGCTCTAGAAAATATTACAAATTGTACAACACTGTAACTTTACCAAGATTACACCAATCATGGTAAACCATATCATTTACTTACTGCAGCAGGATGATACCTTTTTATTTGAGAAACGTGGGCTCTATGGGTAATGGAAGGATCACTTACATCAGACAGTAAGTAGGATACAGGAGAATGCTGTTCAGTAATAAGATAGGGACCGGAGTATCTTTCCGCCAATTTAGCAGAATATTTATTGTCCGCACTGCTCTTAGGATGGTTTAACAGGAAAACTTGTTGACCAATGGAAAAAGTAGGAGGACGATGGGCTTGGTCATACTTCTCTTTGTTTCGTAGATGAGTGCTGAAGAGATTATTCTTGGCGCGTCGCCAACGATCTTTGATATCAGATCCCACAGAAGCATCAGGAAGTAAAACATCCAGTGACCAAAGATTTGACAATGGACACTGAGGAGAGTATCCAAAAAGTAACTTGAACGGCACAAAACCATGAGCAGAATGTCGAGATAAATTGAACGCTAGCTGTAACCAATCCAATTGGGTATCCCATTGAGTGTGACTAGAGGAATGGAACGCAATGAGAGCAGATTTAAGATTTCTATTTACTCTTTCCGATTGATTAGCATTGGGATAGTAGGGTATCGTAGTTACATGCTGAATGCCAGAATCTAAACAGAAACCTTTGAACTTATGGGAGGTGAACTGTGTCGCATTATCAGAAACCAAAACTTTTGGATAGGCAAAGGATCCGAAAATGGAACGAAGGACAGCAATAGTGGTTTTGGATGTAGCTTCTCTTACAGCGCGCAACCACACAAACTTAGAGAACGCATCTATAACAACAAGAATGTATGTGTTACCTGCAGAAGAACGAGGAAGTTTACCTACGTAATCCACGAAAACTTTCTCCATCGGCCTACATGCAATATTAGAAGAAAGTTGACCCCATAACTTAGTTTGAGCAGGCTTGCTGAGAGCACGTACCTTGCAGGCACGAATTCTAGCCTTGATATCAGCGAACATGCCCAACCAAACAAATTTCTCTCTAATTGTAGAAATGGTTTTGTGAATACCCAAGTGAGCACCCACAGGAGAACAATGGAAATATTGAAATACTACATCAATCAGACTATTAGGTAAGACAATTTTAGGAGAAGTGGCACGCCTAGTCTGACAACAAAGCATCTTATTGCGAACTACATAAGGATAGACTGCCTCGCCAGACTCGATCCGCTGCTTGACAGCAACAATAGTAGGATCTCGGTCCTGCGCCGACAATAAACCCTCATGAGCCCATGGCAAATCAGATAAAATGGCTGTGAGAATAGGAGGGTCAACAGGAGTAGAAGCAATATCCTGAACCTTAGAATAACCGTCATACATACGTGATAGAGTATCAGCAACAATATTTTGAGAGCTACGGATGTGAGTAACAGTAAATGTGAAAGCTGAAATACGAAGAGCCCAACGAGCTAAACGACCAGATTTTCGAGGACGAGCAAGGACCCAAGAAAGTGCCTGATTGTCAGTTTCTAATTCGAAAGGCACATGCTCCAAGTACATACGGAACTTCTCAATCCCAAAGAGAACGGCTAGCGCCTCAAGCTCATAGATAGAATATTTACTTTCCTGCTTGCTCAGAGTACGGGACGCATAAGCAATAGGCTTCCTACCAGCATCAGACTGTTGGAGAAGTACTGCCGCAACAGCAGAGCCACAAGCGTCGGTTTGTAGTACGAAGGGACGAGAAAAATCAGCGGCAGCTAACACAGGCGGATTGGAAATAGCCATTTTAAGAGTTTCAAAAGCACCCTGCTGCTCGGGTCCCCAAACAAAAGGTTCCTCTTTCCTACGGAGCTTATTAAGAGGGAAAGCTACTTCGGCTAATTTAGGCACAAATTTACCAAAGAAATTGATCATCCCCAGGAATCGAGAAATGCCTTTGACATCCTTAGGCGGTGGAAAGTCTCTGATCGACTTGGTCCGATCAGGATCGATACGGAGACATTGAGGAGTAAGAATATGGCCAAGAAACTTTAACTGGGAGGTAGCGACACACAACTTGGAAGGCTTGACAGTAAGGCCAGCGCGGCTCAAGCGAGACAACACTTCTTGTACATGCAAGACATGCTCATCGAATGAGTTCGAGTAGACTACCAAGTCGTCTAAAAAATTAAAGACTTAATGAAACTTGATGTCAGAGAAGACATTATCAAGCAAGCGAGTCAAGACTTGGGCACCAATAGCAATCCCGAATGGAATTCGCGTGTACTCGAACAAATTCCAGTCACAAGCAAATGCAGTGTACTGACAAGAATCCTCTGACAAAGGTATCTGGTGGTAGGCACTGTTGAGATCAAATGTGGTAAAGAATTTCGCCTTGGCGAACCAATGGAAACAAGAGTGGATGTCGGGTAATGGAACTGACTCGACCAACAATTTGCTATTCAGCACCCGATAATCAACTACAGGCCTATAATCATCTGAGCCTTTAGGGACAAGAAAAATAGGACTCGAGTAAGTGGAAGTAGAATGTCGTATGATCCCTTGTTGCAACATGGAGTCTATATGTTTACGAAGAATAGCCATACGGGGCGGAGCAAGCCGGTACGGAGGAAGTTTAACAGGAGAATAATCCTTAAGATCGATCTGATATGTAAGTACATTAGTTAAACCCAATTTATCGGTCAGAACTTCAGGAAACTGATCAAAAACCTGATATAAAGAGCGTTGCTGTTCAACAGAAAGATGGGATAAATCCAGAGACTCAGTGGATTGATCCTGATCCTCAACCATTAGAAAATCCTGAACATTATGAGCTTTAGCAGATACATTATTAATAGGCCTATGCTTAGACACCGAAATTGGCTTAAACTCAAATGAAAGTTTGGAAGTGGGAGCAAATTTAAAAAATGCAGCCGAATACTGCAAATCAAGCAACATGCCAGTCTTGGATAGAAAATCAACACCCAAAATTACAGGTACCACAAGTTCCTTCACTACCAAAAATTCAAAATGCCAAGAAAAATCTAAGATTCGAATTTTAATCCTAGCACGTCCCATGACTTGAAGTGGCTTATTAATAGCTGAAGAAATAGTAGTATGAAAAGGAATTAATGTAAGTTTTAGTTTACTAAACAATGGGGCACTAATCAGTGAATAACTACTACCAGAATCCAATAAAGCAAATGTAGGATATTTATGCAGAATCAAAGAAATATATGGGAGTGACATATTAGAAGCTGCGCACACCATAGGGCAGTCAGGTACAGCAAGCGACTCTAGTCATAAATTACCAGACTGGGATCTACGAAAATTGGGCTGCGCACGAGATCTCTGGAAACAGTTACTCTCATTATGTCCCACCTTACGGCAAAAATTACAAAATAGTCTGGACCTATTAACGGCATGAACATTTGAACTCTGATTTGTTGAAGTACGAGAAGCATTATTCTGTCTTGCATAACAATACTGAACTGAGTGACCAATTTTACCACAAAAACTACACTGTATAGGACGACGAGTGGGTTGCGTCTGCACAGGAGGAGGTAAAGCATTAGAAATGACTGTAGGAAAAACTGGTGTCTGACACGCTAAGTTCATTTCAGTAAAATTTGAAATCACTTGGTCAAGCTGAAAAAATGTAGTAGGGGGTGTTAAACTTAGGAACAGAGACCGAATTTCTAAGTGACTAGAACCAAGACCAACAGTTCTCACAATATAACTCTCTGAATGAGATAATCTTAATAGCTTGGCATACAATTTAATGTCCTGAGCAAATTCAGCAAACATTTCATCCGAACGTTGTGTTCGATAGAAATATTTTTGTTCCAAAACACCAAGAACGTGCTGAGGTACAAAATCTTTCAAGAGCAGGGCATGAAATTGTTCAATAGACATAGCAGTTTGAATCGCCCTCAAAACATACTGCGTAAGCTGACCACTTACATAAGGAAAAACTACTTGTAATAACTGAGTATCTGTCATATACAAAACCCTACCGTGATGAGATAGGTAAAACAAAAATTTCAAAAATTCCAAAATCTTTTCTAATGTATCGACAGAAAACTGGGGATTCCCCTGAAGTAACATAGCAATAGGGTGAGGCAGTTTAGCAAACATGGAAATATGGGCATTAATATTAGCATTATTCATTGAATTTGAAGCAGAACTAATGACATTATGAGGTATGGACACACTCGGCTGAAGTGGGCCTTCCGCTACAGCAGTAACAGTAGATTGCCCCATATTAGGAATATTTAACAATGACACACCGGTCTGATCCACTGAAGGTGAATAGCCGTAAGAAATAACATTAGTAGGTAGAAATGCCCCGGCCTAACTCACTGAAGGTGAAACATCCGGCATGGGGTTAGCTTCTGACTGAAGTGTAACCAGATTAGAATTAAGACTCTTTAAATGAAGCAATTTAGTCTTATATTCAGAAAAAGCTTCAAGAATGGTCTTATAAGAAGCAATTTTAGGTAAATCACTTTCACTGTTCAAATAATCTTGAGTCTTATTAAAAAAATGAAGAACTCTATTAAAGATTCTTTTATAACGCTTACTTGAGAAATCATCCTGGAGATCAAAGACAGCTTCATCCAACTGAGCAAGCACTGCGTGCAGCTGATCGCACAGAAACTCATGCTCAACTTCCGGTATGGAGTACGTGGTAGAAGGTGTTTCAGTTTGTACAACCTCACGAATGGCAGTGAGAAGAGCTTCAACCCCCATGAACTGAACTCCAGAAATGCCACGGATGGTAGCCTCATACTGTAATTCATCCTTTCGAAGCAAATCGAAAGAGATTTTCTCTCGCACCATGGTTACATGAAAAATAAACAAGAGATATATAAGTACAAATAGGCAAAAATCACCCCCCCCCCAAAACACAACGTGCCGAAGCAAGTCGTGAAGACAGGCACATAGACACAAGCACTCAGATGGGCAATGGGCAAAAAGTGGGCAAAGAATTGCAGAAAAAGGAAGTACAGAGTGGAAAAATGCTGTACTGTATGAAGATTGGTATTGACTTGGCTACCAGGAAATTACTGGTCCACAACATCCATCCAACAAGTACGAGTAAAGCAAGAGAGGGCGGCAGGTGCCGCAGAACACACTGGAATTCCAGATCGATCTGCTAGCATGCTATGTAGTAAAGTGGGCGCCATGGACCGCAGAATGCTCTGCTACCATGTTACGTAGTAGTGCTATGATGTAAAATAGCAGCTGAGGCCAGTTGGCTAATAAACATTAACACAGCCAGAAAATTCCCCTTGATTTCAACCAAGGAATACATATATAGGAATAGGCCATACTACGTGTCATATATCAAAGGAAAAGTGGAAGGTACTGGATATAATATTCTTTTTTAGCCCACAGACATTAATCAAATATTAATATTAATGAAAGATGAACCTTCTGAGATAATAGTTTTATTACATCAATAGCTTGTGACTTTAACATTTCTAGTGTGGCAGATCTTTGCCAAATATACAATCAAAGAAAATACTTTTGTATAAATATATAGAAAATAAGAAAAATATTTCTCACCAATGGACATTTATAATAATACTTTGAAACATTTAAGTTAATTCTCTTTATTCTATTAGCATATACTTTCTTTAGTAAGATTAGTAGCATGGGGCTGTAACAAACTAGTCTGACTTAGAAATGCCAACTCGGCAATACGGCATGTATTAGACATAATGAGATGTCATAAGAAGTGGAGAAGAAAGGAAATGAAGAATGAAAACAGCTGAGAAGAAGAAGAAAGAAAGGGTTGACGAGCACATTCATCTGCATTCATACCTAACTTTCATACTGGCTGCACACGTGGCAGACAAAAAGTAATTTAGAATGCAGGCCGAAAATAGTTATGGTGGCGAGATCAGTCGAGCAGAAAACTGGTCACATCTTAATCAGTTATAATGAAAGAAAATAATACAAAAATAAAGTACTTACTTAATCCAAATATAAAGCTTCAATATTAAACCAAGAATTTCTGCTCACCTGACAACGCAGCCACGTAGATCAGTCCCAAACACACAATACATGTTCACAAGAAACAGTTCCACTCGTCAACACAGCTGAAGGAAGAATAGAATGAAGCTAGCGCGAGACAAAGGCAAGGCAGCTGGTGTATGACGTCAGCGGCCAGGCAAAGCCAGTCGCAAAGATCAACATGCCAGCAGACAGAAAACCAATTAAGTGCGTCAGACAAACTAACTCTTATACAAAAAAATAAACTAATTGTACCCAATTGTTCAAATAGCTAAATGAAATACTGAAAATACTCGTACAAAATTACCATATTACATTATATATATTATACATTATTTGATTATTTAGTATATATTATTTGGTATTTTATACTTTGGTGTAAGAGAAAAATTGTGTACTCCACGCAATAGTCCTTCCTGGTACTGCTCGAATTTAAATATGCCTGTAGCGGTGCTACAAATTGTACTACTCCTTATTAATATTATTAAACACTCAATAAGTATTAATCATTCATCTATTGCGAGTTGTTATAAACAACTGTGGAATAATTGATTTAAAGTTTTAGGGGAAGAATATGGCAACTTTAGCCAATATAAATACGGTATTTAAAGATATTTTAGAACTTTATCATTCTTATTATAGAAATAATTGTAATAATGACAGTGAATCAATGATGAAAATCAACTGGAAATTCCAATTGTTGGCATTATACTCGTAATACAAAAATAGTTTGCACAAAAAATTATAACTTAATCACACTAATAATGTACTAAACTGAAAATATTCAACTGAAGGAATTGAAATTATTAATAAATAAAATATCATTAATAGGCCTATTTAAAAATATGGTGATAGTCATTAGTAATAACTTGTACAATCCAAATTCATCTTCATTGTTTCAATTGTTTTCACTCTTGCACATTTTTAGAGCATATTTCACTATTGGCACATGCCTTTATCGTCCCCATTTTAATACTCCCACTCAGCACACATACGTAAAATATATGTAAAAATTGCGTTATCCCTAGATCTAGTTAATGTATACCACACATATTGGTTAAATAAAATCTACGTATAATATACGCTCAAATGTCCCACTTTTTGATGTATATCGTACGTCTATTCATGTCAATACAGACATATAATATATATCAATTATACGAACAATCGCATACATACTATTGATGTACAATATCTATACGTAAAAAATATGTCAAGATGATCTATCAAACGTATATTTTATATATAATTTATGTAGCCTATATAGGGCCTTTGGTTCATAAATGTACACTGCTCACATACATTTCACATATAGGCCTACTATCAATACATGAGATATCAATAACTAAAAATGTCATCAAGAACACTTTTTGTGCTTACTATCTTGCAGTTTTTTGGGACTTCTTGCTGAGGTATTTTGCAATTATTTATTGTAAGCAAAACACTGAGATCGCTCATAATACACACTGAACCAAGAATCTTCGGAACATCATCATTAACATCCATTAAGCACAGCACTAGCCTTTCTACTGCCATTATGCTAATCCACTGCCCTTTAAGTCCTTCTGTTACACTTAGGAAGTACTGCATCACACCTTCCAAACAATGCAGAGCTTGTCATTCAGCATGACTTTTAAGTTCTTTTAAGCTTTCTGCAACTGCTTGGTTTAAATTTTCTTCTTCTGCATCAATTAATCTTCTGCATGATGGACCTGGTCTTGACAAGTACTCAGGCAGATTAGGAAATATTGATGGTACTGCACCAAGTTTCAGTTTAGGGCAAGTTCTAGGAAATGTTTTTATTTCACCGTTAACTACAAATGTCTCTGTTCTTATCACACTCTCTTCAGGAAAATACTTCACACAAATAACAGGCTTGCTTACCCTTGTAAAGTCTGTAGGAATCTTTCTATGCCATGTCTTCTTAAGTTCTTCGTCTTTTGGTAAAGAAAATGTACTAACACTTTCATGTTGTGACTTGTAGTTACTTTTACAGCCAGCAACACTACAGCACCTAGGCATTGTGAATTCCTGAAACAATTAAGAAATACTTTAGCAGCGTTATCGTAAATTATTATGATCAGAGCTAATTACCACAGCATCTGTATTATAAATCAGTTTGCAACATCTACATCTACATCTACATCTACAAGTCGTTGAGGTTATGATAGGCCTATTTATGTGTGTGAAAAAATCTTGCACAGGGACTTACCAGTACTGTTTTCTGTGTAAATGTTTTTCTTCTGCCTCATTTAATCTTCTACATGAAGGACCAGATCTTCACAAACATTCAGGTAGGCCTACATTAGGAAACGTATTCTAGGGTAGCCTATTCACTGCACGTTGCGTAATATTTCGTCATCTTTAAATACACACACATGTACATTTATTCTTCGTTTCTATGTTATATACATAGGGAGTAGTTGCAACAGAGCAGTGCAATTCTCTCCACACACAATTTCTTGTTAATAAAACACTATAAAAGAGAAACTTATACACCACACAAGCACCCAACAGTCAGCCATGAACCAGGAGATCTACATTGCTGACGTCACAGACAAGATGGCCGCCAGTTATAAAAATAGTTCTACTGAATGTACGGATGTAATCATTTTAAACCATTTTTTAAATTAATTTCTGATTAGCATGAGTAAATTTTATTGCGTTCCCTTAATTTAACCAAATCGATTTACTAGAGTAAAACACAATAAACCGGTATTTACAATGTCCAATTCTAGACGTAAAATTTACGTATAGTTGGTACGTAAATTTGATGTTACAAATGAACAATCAAATCGATTTTGTTTTATATTTAATCTTACTTATGTAACAGTAACTTTAATTTTGATATATTATAAATATAAAGCAGGATTAAATTACAACAGTTTTTATACACGTATATATTGGACATAAAATATACGTATAATTTACGTTTTGACTTTGACCAATCGTAAGATATATATGTAGCTCTAAAATATACGTATATTATACATATCGTGCTGCGTGGGCTGGCAATTGAATTGCACATGTTCTGCTGAACTGCACTAACGTTTCTGACCTGTTCTGCACAGAATTTACCTACTTCTTTAGTAAAAATCATTTACTACTTTAGTTAGAACTAAAGAAGTAACTATAAATTGAGCTCTCCAACACTTACTAAAAGGAGTACATTACTAAAAGAGTAGCTTACTAAAGTAGTTAGAACTAAAGAAGTAAGGTTTACTAAAAGAGTAAATGACGTGAGTTTGGTGCACGCCACCCGGAATGTCATTGTTGCTACTGACTTTTCTCCTTTATTCCATACAACGCATGGACATTCCCT
Organism: Ectobius pallidus; assembly: GCA_964059195.1. Lineage (NCBI taxonomy): Eukaryota > Metazoa > Arthropoda > Insecta > Blattodea > Ectobiidae > Ectobius > Ectobius pallidus. The sequence continues at coordinate 60,531,983 of CAXKWD010000001.1, forward strand.
CTTCATTCTCTGTACAGCAAAATTTAAACTGCTATTTTTCCCTTACCTTACGCTTTCTTCACCAGTTTCATAAGCAACACTAATGGCAATTTTTACACCTGGGTCAGAAAAAGGACATATTTTACACTAACACTGCAGGTGCAACTATTCAACTTTTAGCTCTAATAATTATTATTATAATTATTGTAACAATCACAATGTTGTGCTTTAAGTTAAGCTATTGAAGTGTAATATAATAAAATTATAAAAAGTACAATAAATCATTTAACAAAAATCATAAAAGTCCTTAATACAGTTTTATGATTGGACTGAACAATCCTCAAAAAAGACAGCAACTTGACAGTATTGCTTCTAGGTATTTAATGAGGTTCACCTATTCTTCAGTAATCTCTATGGTTAAGTAGCAGAGGGCAAGTGTTATCTGGGTAGCTCCAAGACCGGAGGCTTTCCTGCATTGGAATAAACTAAACCTCGCTGATTTCTAACCCAAAGTTTTGGGTGCTCTCCAGCTAGGAAGATATTTGAGCACGCATGCGGTCTAGGTACCATGCAATGCAATGGTAAACTTCCCTTCCACTCACTTCCCCATTCATTTTTGGTGGATGTATTCCTAGTTGGACTGCTCTCCGCAATGATATTTCCACATATGGCTGGCTCAAATCTCATGGATGTAGTGAGAATCTGAAAACATTTCTTCCAAACGCCAAATGTGCGCTCTACAATGCGGTATTTCATGTAAGGATTTATGAGCTCAATTACTCACGTTATTAAATACCCTACCAGCTGTGGTTTGATTAATAACTGTTAAATCATCTGCCACAATTTTAAAAACACCTGTACGGAAGATTCCCAGTCCACAAAGATATTGTAGTCTTGGGGATAGAGCGAGTTCCTGCCAGAACAGTGTTGAAATAGTTCTACCATATCAAGCAGCATTTCTACATATTTCTTATGGAACCCAAACCTTTCTCTGTATTCGTGGTCATTCTACAATATAAATGGGTATCTTCTCTCCTTAACTACTCTCATTATTGTTATAACATCTTTCTTCATCTCAATATCCTCAGTATGATCTATGTAAACCATTTAATGTGATATGTAACTTATAACTCACACAAATACCACAGAACACATTTACTAAACAATTTACTCTACCCTCTGAGTAGGAGTAAATTTTGACATTATTTACTTCACAACTTACTACATTAGTAACGTAGGCCTACTCCGTCTTGGTGCACTCCACCACTTGTGGAGTAAATAGGAGTAGGCCTAAATAAAGATTTTACTTCTTTAGTTCACTACTCTAGGTCGGAAGTTACCGATTTCCTTCTCATCTACAGATTTACTACTTTAGTTTAGTTTATTCCTGGTTGGTGCTCGCCACCCTAAAAGATTGCACAGGCAACTGCCAGATGGGCTTGATAACTCAATTTTCGATTTTGGTTGACCTTCCCCTTTCTTCCCCTCTACCCTTCATATATCATTTTTTATTTATTTATAGTTGTCTTGTATTTTTAAATTACATATTCAAATAGCAATAAATATAGTTGCTCTGTTTGTAGTTTTAAAAATTTGCATTTTGCATTATTCGCGATTTTGAACTATCCATTTTTGAAGTCCCCAGCATGATAATCGAGAGTCGACTGTATTCAGCCTCTACAGGAAGGTGCTTATCGTCTTATGTCATGTGTATGACATCTGCCAACAGTCCATTCAAATACTTAGCGAATAACACTCATCCTCTTTGACAATGTTGCAGCAAATCATCCCCCTATGTCATCACCGCACTACAGTATTGCCACACTACAGTACCGCCACACTACACTATCGTCTCATTACACTAATGTCACATAACTTCTTTGAGTTGACAATGAACGCACATGGTTACAAATTTTACGCATTAAGAAATCACGTCACACAATCCACCTCACACATGGTGAGATTATGTATTCTCTAGTTTGTTTTAATCTTGTACAGAAAGAAACACAGATGAAGATTAAAAATCATGTGTCGAATATTGGTTGACCTTGAATTAGCAGGTTGTGTTGACCTGAGCATGGGCTATATGTAACTGAGTAATGTGTAAGCCTACTACTTTCCAGATGACGTATACATTATTTAATATAAAATTTCTTGAATTATGGTTTTCTATCTGTTGTAACAGGTATGAAGAAGAGGAAAACATTTTGATATACAATTATGTTTCTTCATGTGAGAATCCAATCACATGGGGACAGTACATTGGAAAAAGCATTGCTCACTACTGGTTGGTGCCTTTCTATAAATCCATGTGGATGGTGTTTTTAATGCAAACAAGAATGCACTTCACATACAAATTATATACTGTATTCCTTCATCTGCTGCCAGGGTTACTGATAGATATTACACTCTACACAACAGGGCAGAGACCCATGTAAGTTTCTTCTCTAGTGTACACTGTTTTATAGTTTTGGTTGTTTATCTGCTACTGTTTTCATTCACCAACATATTACACCAACCTTACAAAGCATTCACAGAACATGCCACTTATGTAAAAAATTTCAGATGTCTGCTTGCCGTAATTTTATAAATAAATGAATCAAGCAGAGCAGGCTAACAAAATTGAAGCGATCAACCATTCCATGTGTTACATTGAAAAAAAATTCAGCAATGCTCTTTCCTTCCCGAATGCCTTGGAGGCAGAGCTCACAATTATAATGGAATTGCAAAAACTGATGCTTTAAGGGTGTAAAAAATCAAATTTTTTTGCTCATAACACACAGAAAAAGTTAAAATTAAAATATCTCTTTGAGGTACATTCGGACACCCTTCAGTCCATGTAAGATACAAATTTAAGATCTTTACATACCCTAGATTTTGCTGGACATCACACGGAAACAGACAGACCAACCATCTCCTCTTATTACAATTTTATAGATACCGGTATTGTATTAGGACAGAAATAAAAATAGCTTAGTACATAAAACTTTTGTTTAAGAAGTATGTAGGCCAACAGAACTCTGAAAAAAACTTTGATAAAAGTTCCTTCAAAATCCACAGTACCGGTACTTCACCTAAGGCACATGGATCATTCAGAATATATTGTTTTCTTTTATACGTAAAGAAAAAAATTGTTTAATCTAGCCTCAAAACAATGAAGGAAGAATCCAGCTATTAAAATTCTGAATTGTCCTGTATAACAATTCGAAATTCATGGGCCTACGTTTAAATTATATAAGCATTGTGTTGTAGTTTATAATTTAGCATAACTCTTTATTCTTTTGAAAGATGAAACCTTGTTGTGAACTGATTGTCACTTAAATCTTGTAAGTGGTTACTTCTGTGCCCCAGTATTTTAAGATGAAATTTTAAGTCCTCAGAAGATACGGTAACTTGCCTCTGTTTAGCTTCTAGCTGATTCAGCATATCCATCTTAATATCTGCTGCCAAGGTTATAAATCTACCATAGGAGTGGATCATGAAGATCTTGGTTACAAGCTGTGGCTCAGAAAAAAGAAAATTTCTTTGTTTTAACAATTGTGATGTGGTTTTAAATCATGCTCGTGGATAAAGACTTTTTCTAGCCATTGACTCGTTGAGTTTCTCTTGCACACCAGGTATGTGTGAATGTGTTGTAATTGAAAAAGGAAAAATGCTCTGCAGTGGATGGGAAAGTGCCAGGATCAGCAATTATGTTGGCAACAAGCACTCCTTCTAGCAAAACAAATGAACACTTGTTTAAAAACTTCATTTTCCTATAAGGGTGACTATTTTGGATGTGATAAATATTCCACCTTAAACCCTTATACACTTACAGATCACTGGAGATATGAATGCTATGACCATTAAAAGTATGCTATAATTAATATTACAGAAATATTTTGATATATTCTGTTGACAGCATATAGTACAAACAGATTTTTTACATCATATTATAAAAACAAATAGAATAAAATAATGTCCAATTTGACAGTTTTTTAAATATGAGACAACAATATCTCAAGTCTATGATAAAAAACATTAATTATATTGTGACACAATTGCTGATAACAAGGTTCATAACAATCTTGAGTTCACTTTCTAACTTGAACATCAAAACAGTTTAAATTTTCTGGATTTGAAATTGAAAAAGGAGAACAATAGAATAAACTTCAGCATTTTTAGGAAGGATACATACACTGATACAGTAATTCATAACAATTCTAACCACCCATTTTCACAGAAAATGTCAGCTTTCAATTCAATGATTTATCAACTTATAAATATCCCTATGAACAGAAAAAATTATAACCAAGAGTTAAAAACCATATTACAAATAGCTAATAACAATGGTTATAATAATAACACAATTTTCAACTTAATCAAGAAACAAAAAGATAAAAAAGTGAAAAAACAAAATAAAACCACAACTTTGATTCCCTTTAACAAAACAAATGACAATAAAACAATCACATGGACTTACACTGATAATAGAATACACAGAATCACGAATCACTTTAAAAAAGACTTTAAAGTTACATTTAGAACAAATAACAACATCAGAACTAAATTATACAATACTAGTATACAAAAAACAGATAAATTTGCAAAAAATGGAATATATAAGTTAGAGTGTAATGGCTGTAAAAAAGTATACATAGGGCAAACGGGGAGACAATTTAGGTAAGGATTCAAAGAACATCAAGCCGACTATAAACATATGAAAAGGAAATCAGCATATGCGAAACACTTGCTAGATGAAAAACATACAAATACACCCATGGAACAGGCAATGTCAATATTACATATAGAAAAGAAAGGGAAAAAAACTAGACACGCTTGAAAATTTAGAAATTTACAAACACAGGAAGGAGATAATCAATAATGACATCATAAAACATAACCCCCTCTTTGATATACTAGTGAACACACCCACACCTAATAAACAGACTAACACACCTCTGTTCACGTCAGTACAACACGAATAGCAGAGCTATTAGTAGGCCTACTCAATCCAGGTAAGATACCTCAAGAATTATATGTTAGCTTACGTCTGATTTACAGTAATCTAATTTGTTTTTTTTTTATTTACTTTTTAAGCTGATGATGACTGAATAGTCGAAATGCATCCTCTCTTCATAAAGAAAACTAGGAGATATGCTTGCAAATTCCACAGAAAAACGAGAGTGTAAGATCACAATACACACAGCACACAAACATAGTGAGTAAATGTCAGAGCTAAAGATAGCACCAAAATAAGAAGATTAAGAGTGAGTAATAAAAACATTGTGTTGTACGTACTGTACGATAAAGAACATAAACTGAAGCATCCAGCTAAAAAGGATTCTCTTTGACTTGAAATTGTTCAAATGTGAGACTAACACATGATCAAATAATTTTTATGTAAAATAGCTGTTTTAGTAATTGTGTCATAATATAATTAATGTTTTTTATCATAGACTTGAGATATTGTTGTCTCATATTTAAAAAACTGTCAAACTGGACAAATCATAATTTATAATTTTATTTTAGTCTATTTGTTTTTATAATATAATGTAAAAAATCTGTTTGTACTATATGCTGTCAACAGAATATATCAAAATATTTCTGTAATATTAATTATAGCATACGTTTAATGGTCATAGCATTCGTATCTCCAGTGATCTGTAAGTGTATAAGGGTTTAAAGTGGAATATTTATCACGTCCAAAATGAACACTTTCTTAATTTCCCTGCTTTCTGTAATGTACACTACCTCCTCCAAAGGACATAACATTGACCATAGAGCTGTGTTGCCAACAGAAACCATTTCTTTTCACACTGTACCTCTCAAAATATATCATTATTACGGTATATTATATTATATTGAAACTAACATTATAGTCTAAGAGCGATAACAAAGAAAGTCACACCACTGGCATAAAGTACCAGTAGTAACACATGAAATCATGTTGCACTTGAGTAGTTATACAAAGAAAAGCTAGTATGCCTAACCGTTCGCATGATAAAGAGGTGAATAAATGGATGTAAATCTATAAAAATTAGGAGGCAAGTCACGTCATTTGCATAATGTTGGTGCTTTGTGCTCTAGTAACAGTGGTCTAATGTTGAAAAAAAGGAAGGCCGACTATTTGAATGTTACGAAAGTAACATGTAACATGTAATTTTTTTACATTTACGTTTTACCCACATCTGCCAGGGTGTTCGTCAAGGAATTTTAGCCTGCCTTTTTGGTTTGTGATGTCCTGAGACAAGTAGCGATTGATTCAAAACTATGCAAATGGTAGGTTCATTTTTTCGTGTTTTCAATTACTTCTGCCAATACTTCCATATCGTCCAAATGGTCTGCCTCACTTTTTTCGACATTAGACTACTATTACCTACTAGGGTACAAAGCACCAACATTATGTGAATGATGTGACTTGCCTCCTAAGTTTTATACATTTACGTTCATTTATTCACCTCTTTGTCACATGAATGAGTTGACTACTCAAGTGCAACTTGATGCCATGTGTTACTACTTTATGCAAATGGTGTGACTTTTTCTGTCATTGCCCACTTGCACAGACCTAGGTTTGGCCATATTTACATATCAAGTATATAGTTGGAAATTATTTGGATATTTAAAAATGTTAATGACTATAGCTAAGTTTGGTCAAAGCAAATGGCCTCAATTGCTATTTTAAAACTGTGCTTCCAACATATATTGAGAGATCTGCTGTTCTCTTCTATTTTGAACAAGGCTGTATGGCTAATACAATAATATGGCAAATATTTTTCAATACAGGATGTTAAGAACATATGAGAAGATTCACAGATTTCTTGAAGCAATTTCATACTTCAGTATTCGGCAGTGGAAATTTTCTAACAGAAATGTACAGCAACTTTGGCAGAAATTAAGTCCAGAAGATCAAAAGATTTTTGATTTCAGCATTAATCATATCAATTGGGATGAGTTTTCTCAAGTATCTCACATGGGAATTCGAACCTACCTACTGAAAGATGATCCCAAAACCGTACAGGATGAAATGAAGAGGAGATACAGGTAATTGTAGGGCTAGGTACATTTCCAAGTAACTCCTTGGATTATCAACCTCTATGAATTCTATAGAATATTTAAAACACATTTTTGCACTCCTTAGCTAACTAGTGGTACTTACGAACGTTGTTGACATGGATCGTAAGTTGACATTACCACATGCAATCTTGTTCCTAGGGGCGATAAGCCTTTTCCACCCGCAAACGCTTACGGCCCTCGGGCGGTAAGTGTTTGCGGGCTGTTATGAACAAGGCCCCCCCCATCACAAATATTCGGTTGCCATAAACAATAACAAATGCGAATCACTTTCTGAAATAAACATCAATCTTCAATAGTATATATCTATATTAATAAAAGGAAGTGTCTGTCCTCCGTCTGTCTGTCTTCCGTCTGTCTGTCTTCCGTCTGTCTGTCTTCCGTCTGTCTGTCCGCGATGCCCAGCGAAATCTACTCAACGCAGAGATCTGAAATTTTATACATAGGCGGACTAAAGGGTCGGAATGTGCACCTCGAAGCCGGAATTTTAATTTTCGCTTTAGTTCGTGAGTTATGAGTGAAAAACGGGCAGAAAACGTGTATTTTTTGCGATTTCGAAGCAACAGTTTCAGTAATATATTTCAATGTTAAATCAATTACAGCTGGCTTTGGCTATTTTTGTCATCATACCTCATAGCCTACCTTGGAAATAAAAGCATCGCGATCGCTTCATTTGGTAAGTCCATCGTGGACGATTCATTTGTTTAGAGTGTCAAGGCCCGCAGATATATGAAATTTTTAACCTACACGTAAAAAGGATATCAACATAGGCTTAATTATGGTCAAACATTGTTCGATTTGAACGAAACTCACTATACAGGGGTTTCCTGAGCCAAGGAACTGGAACCTGAGGTAGCTTTTTCTACCAGGGGACGCTACCTAATCGTGGAATACACTCCACGTGATTTAGGTGTTAATAAATATAATGATTTAACTATTATGCACTTAAGTTTTGAAATAATTATCGCGGGGGAAGCCGCGGGCACATGTTATCTTATAATAATAAAAGGACGTGTTTGTCTGTCTGTCCGCGATGCCCAGCGAAATCTACTGAACGCAGAGATCTGAAATTTTTAACATAGATGGACTGAAAGGTGGGAGAATGCACCTCGAAGCCGGATTTTTAATTTTAGCTTTCGTTCGCGAGTTATGAGTGAAAAAACTGGCAGAAAACGTGATTTTAGCGCTGTCGAAGCATCATATTTCAGTAATACATTTCAATGTCAAATCAATTGCATTTGGCTTTGGCTATTTTTGTCATACCGTGGAAATAAAAGCATCGCGATCGCTTGAATGTTGTAAGCCCACGCTGGTGCATTTGTTTAGAATGTCAAGGCCCGTAGACATACGAAATCTTCAACCTACACGGAAGAGGGATAATCAACATAGACCTAAATATGATTAAACTTTATTCGATTTGGACGTAACTCACTATACAGGGATTTTCTGGGTCAAGGAACTCGAATCTGAGATCGCTTTTGCCAGGCGACGCTATCTAATCGTGGTAAGTAGTCCACGTGGTTTAGGTGTTAATAAATATAATGTTTTAACTATTATGCTCTTAATTTTTTATTTTTGAAATAATTATCGCGGGCGAAGCCGCGGGCACATGCTAGTACATAATATTTTCAGGTAATATCACAATTAATATAATTCAATTGATATAAGTAATCATCGTGCAAAAAATAGCATGCAACACACGGGCCGTAGAGGCATTACGGATCTCGGAAAATTGAAAACACTCGGCGCAAGCGCCTCGTGTTTTCAAACTTTTCTCTAGATCCGTAATCATGTCTTATGGCCCTTGTATCGCAATATACTATTTAATATTACATATCCACTAAAAAGTAGGGTTGTAAACAACTCCAAAAATATTAGAGTTAAGTTATCTATCTAGATATTTAAGGCAAAGGGCTAATCACCTGTTCCTCTGTACTCTCTTGGAAGATAGTGTAACTATACTAGTCATCAGGATTGAAACCTCCAATCGGAGTCCCTATGCTCCCAGGGGGGAGATATACATACATCTATATTTGTAATTAAATCAAAAGAAAAAGTGAAAAACTTATATACTTTAAAAAAATATATAATCTAAATAACATTAAAACAAATACAAAAATTCAATATTATCACCAAAAGGACTCACAAAACTTGAAAGCCAAAGCTTAAAAAAATTAATAATTTTAAAAAAGTCAATAAAACAGCAGCTTTGATCAATGAAAGCAAGATGGACAAATCTGAAACCATTACTTTAAACATCAATGGGAATTAAATAGTAGACCAAGTTATTAAAGGTCAAAACTTTGATTATCTATTATTTTCTGGATGTTGTCACACAAAAATCAGGTTCCGATAAATCATTCAAACAGTTTCAACATTATGTCAAGATCCAGTAACATTTTATACAAGACCAACAATAGGAAACTGTTATAACAGTAACAATGCAACAATAGAACAATATACAATATAATCAATGTGGTTTTAGCCAAAAACAGCCCTGTTTATCTGCATTATCATTGAAGTATCTTTTTCCATAATAACAATGCACTGTTTTTCTGAATATAAAAAGTGCATATGTCACAATGACATTGTGAAAAAGTCCTCAATTGGACAGTCTTGGAGTACACATAGATAATTTAATGGTTTAATAAATATGAATAAATGTGATAGTTCAAACGGTTTTTTATGGTTAGGAAAATTATGCCAAATAAAAATAAGTAATATCAAATTTTCATACATAGAATGTCATGCAGTCACTATCAGATTTTCTAATGAATATGGATATTTACTAAAGATACAAATTTGCTCATAATACCTCATCCTAATAAAAAAAAGTTGGTTGGTTTATTATCTTGAATAAATGTTACATGCGCATGATTAGTTTACAGTTTGGTCAGGGGCAGTTAATAAATAGATATAAATGCATTAAATAAAAATAGCCTACAATCAATTACAAACATTTTCAATAATAATAAAAAGGAAATTTTAAAAGGAGTAATAAAGAAAAAGAAACACGAAAAGTAAACCAATAATAAAAATGATCAACTTATATACACTTATAGCTCTACTTATGTCTCATTTTTATGGACTATTTTCGAGGAAAACCATTATCCCCTTCCTTGGCTAATGGTCAACTGGCGATCTTGCAATCTATGGCTGGTAGTTCTTGTCTGTGTTGTGATGCCCTCTCTGTCCATACTGGTCATTTGATTATGTCATTAACTGGAGGAATTTAGAAATTCATAACACAGTCTTGGTTTTTCATTATAAAGATTTTTTCCCCAAGTACAGAGTTCCATTGGCCTTTTAACATGTTTGAGTAGTTTGATATCTTTTTTTTCCTGCGTATAACGTGATATTCTTCCTCTTCACCTCATATATTAAAATTATTCATTTCACAATTATTCATTAAAATGTAATATGTACAATTTTAAAATATAATATGTACAATTTTATTTTTGTCAGGACTTATCTGTTATAAGAGTTATATACAGTTTTTAGTCCTTAGTTTGTAATCATATCTTTAAAAGAAGAGTCGTAAATTATTTGAAAAAATACCATATGTGCACAATTATACCCTTCTGTCAATATTCAATTATTTAACCAGTTCTCACAGTAATTTATCTTAAAATCTAAAATCTATAAACAGTCTGTTATCATAGAAATTTTTGGAGCCACAGGATAAGTGTATTAATAATAGTCTGCTTGTAGTTGGTCCTATGTAGTTGTAGATTCTTCTTTGTCAACATTGTCTAGCAATGTCTGTATTAGAAGTATCTAACAACCAAGAAATCCACTATTTAGACCTGAACATTAAATTCCATAACAAACAAATAAACTTTAGTATTTACAGGAAGCTAACATTTTCTGATAACATAATTAGCAATTCATTCAATCACCCTCATTCTCAGAAAACCACAGCCATCAGAAATATGATTCACAAACTATTGCACATACCCATGAATAAAAAAGACTACTATAAAGCATTACAAACAATAAAACAAATTGCAACAAACAACAATTTAAAAAATCCCTTGTATACAACGTGCTCAACAAGAAAAAGAAACAACTATACAAAAACCAAAATTCACTCTCTCAGCTATTACCAATCAGCGATAGCAACAATAATAAAAATAAATTCATCATGTTCAAATACCCAGACTCAAAAATATATAAAATCATAAAACCGTTAAAATCTGATAAAATCCAATTTACTCTCAAAACTAACAATATACATTCCTACATATGTAATACAACAAATAACAATAAAAACCAGTTCTAACTATGGGGTGTCTACAAGCTAAAATACTCCAATTGCAATGCTGTATGTAGACTATAGGACAAACAGATAGATCATTAAAACAGAGGTTCGATGACACGTCATTTATTTTAAATACAACAGAAGTAAATCTGCTTTTGCTAAGCATCTTACAAATAATATACATGCCCTAAACACAATTGACATAACTATGAAAATTCTACATTTACACACAAAAAGCACGAAATTAAATACTCTTGAACAACTTGAAATTTATAAACATAGACAGTACCTATGCAGTAAATGAAAACACCATAGACCAGAATAAACTTTTTGAAACACACCTTCAGTTAATATCAAACCCTGACCCAGCTAATCAGGTTAGTAGTCCACCTGCTCACACAGAGAGTGCTTCAGGATAACGAGTTAATAAACAAGTAAGCACCATTCCCCAATATAGATAAAAGATTGCTCATAGAAATTTTATATTACTTAATACTCTTCTTTAAATCACCAATGTTCCAATTACTTGATACCTAGACTTTTATCTAAAAGAAACCTGGGCCCTATTTCATAAAAGTTACAATTTTACAGGTGACATAAAATTGTCTTACAGGTTTACATTTTGATAATTGTGTTTTTCATAAAAGCTGACAACTTTACATAAATGTCATGACAATTTTGTAGAATTGTATGACAATTTTACATATTGTTGTTTCTCAAAACTTTTGAGTTTACAGGTAAAAGTCTGACAAATATGTCAAATCTTAGGATACCTATCATTTATGAAACATTATTTTTTGCCGACATATTTACAAATTTACAAAAAATGTAGAATTGTCATTACAGAAGTGACAGGCAATCTTTCATATGTTGGCCAAGTCAGTAGGTTATGTAAATGTGTGACATAACTTTGGAAACTGTTTTTTGTTATTTAAACTTTCTTGTTAATAAAGTTGCTAAATTGTCTTGTTAATAATGAACACTAGTATTCGTAGTAGTGAAAGTGATAAAGAAATAGACATGAGTCCACCCAGTGTTTTTAGGCAATGGATTAACCTAACTTTCAATTTCAGTGACTTTGTATTAAAAGGGAAATATAATTCAATTATTTTCGATAGTAATAATCGATTGCTTAGGTATCATATTCGATGTTGAGACACGTATTTGAGAGCCATCTACACTGTACTAAAGTAATCTTTAGGTTTGACATAAAATTGTCGCGTTTATGAAATGGGTTCTTTTAGTGTGACAATTTACATTAATTTGCCTGTAATGTAAGGAAAAGTTGTAATATTTATGAAAAATACAATTGACGTGACATATTGACAAATTTGTCAGACTTTACATAATTGTCGTATTTGTCACACCTGTAGAGCTTTATGAAATAGGGCCCTGGTTATAATAACGGCAGAAATTATAATATAAATAGATGCAAGCTAATAATCATCTATTGCAGATATTTTAGAGGGTGTATAAAAAAGTAATGGGAATTATTTTTTTCTGTTTAAACGGGTGTGCGTCAAAATTCACCAATCATGGTAATGGACCTTGACTGACACTGGAATATGTGCTACACTATCCTTGTGCTGTTCAGATTGTCTGAGGGAGTCATTTTGTAAGCATGTGTTTTAGTGACCCAACATGGAGCGTCAATTCTGCTTTGTGTTCTTCTGAAAAAATCAGGAACTGAAATGCTGCAAATGATACAGGAAGCATATGGAGACCAAGCCTTATAAAAAACACGTGTTTTTGAATGGCATAAAAAATTTAAAGATGGTGAAACAAGTCTTTAAGACGCTCCACGTCAAGGACGGCCCTCCACAACAAAAACTGAGGTGAACTGCAACACCATTGACTCCATGCTGCAGGAAGATCGACAATTAACAATAGCAAAGATTGCAAACATGATGCACATTTTGTTTGGGTCAGTTGAAGACATAATTTGTAATGATTTGGGCTACAGAAAAGTGGATCCTCCACCAGGACAACGTCCCTGCTCATCAAGCCAAAGCAACACAAGAGGCAATCACTCAACTAGGTATTGAAATCATCCCTCACCCACCATATTCACCGGATATTGCACCCTGCGACTTCGTGGGCACCGTTTTCAAACCGATAACAAACTATATAGTGCTCTTTCGGGTATACTGAACAGGGTGTCAAACAAGGGCTTATCTGAGTGTTTTGAAAAATGGATACAACATTGGAACCTATGTGTAGCCTCAGAAGGAGAGTATTTTGAGAGTTTGTAATTAAATTTGAATAAAAAGAAATAGTGTCCAAACAAAAAAGTTTTCCTGTTACATTTTGATACACCCTCGTACTAAATACAACCATAATATTGCTCTACTAAATATTAATCTCCTATTTCTAGTGTTTTCGAAATGGGACTGAAGAAGTATTGAAATGCACCTCCATGAAATATACAGATATTGCTAGACTGAATGCTGATATAGAAGAATCTACAACTACATAGGACCAACTATAGGCAGACTATTAATACACTTATCCTGTGGTTCCAAAAATTTCTATGATAACAGACTGTTTCTAGATTTTAGATTTTAAGATAAATTACTGTGAAAACTGGTTGAATAATTGAATGTTGACAGAAGGGTATAATTGTGTACATATGGTATTCTAATTCTTTCTACATTCAGACAAGCCGTTGATATTCCAATCTGAAATTCGCAGAGCTTTTGCCATTTTATTTTCCATTGGTGATGGATGGCCTTGATTAGATAGAACATGTGATCCATTATTTTATCAATAACTTTCTCAAAGTTTTCTTAAAACATAGAGAACATTATTTCCATTTATGTGATTATGTTAATTGATTGTCTCAGGTGTGGCCACTGAGAATTTCCTTTATGACTTCTAGTTTTGTCTGAAGTACTAGTACATGGAAAGTCATTAGTTGGAACATGGTTAACATTTTTGTTAGAAGTTTTTTTAACTTCTAACATCTAACAATAAATAGACAATATTCCTTTAGCTTGCTTCGGAATTGTCTATTGCCAATTAGTAAGTAAGTCAGTTGTTTGGAGACTGTTTTTCCCCTCAGTGGTTCATATGTCTTTTGTTTGTATATTTTACATCCTCTGTAACTGGCTGGATGGTTTTCATTACAATTTACACAAAAATGCTGGAGTTTTGGGTTTTCGCGGCAAGATGTTGTTGGGTAGTCCATACTTGCACTTGAAGCATCTAAATGGCTCATTGCAGTGGTTTTCTGTATGTCCTAACTGTTGGCATTTCTTTCATTGCACAATTTCTCGTTTTTTTGTAAGGTGATTGAAAAGAGGATTTCTAACAACGAAAAATATCAGTGGCTATGTATTATTCACAAAACATTAACAAAATTTCCAGTTAAAAAAATGATTTTACAAGAGTCTCTGGACTTTGCATTCACCATTAATCTTAGTGCTTTAATTTTTTTTTTAATAAATAGACATCGGATTTATATGCACTAATAAAGGGTCAAATATGCATGCATCCATGCCAAAATATTGAAGAAATATGCACTAAAAACCCCTAATATGCATTAAATTAAGAATAATAAAATATGAATATGTTTGTTATTAGTTACTCACATGAAGTTGGTAATTGTTTCCATTTCAGTCCTGGTTGTAGTTGGCTTTACAGTATACGACCATGAGTTTTTCAAGATGTTCTGGATTCAATTTTTGTCACTTGTTTGTGAGAATAAGTTTGTATGTGGAGAATGATTGTTCAACATCTAGAAATGTTACTGAACAATACTTAAATCTGCACGCAATAGCTGGAGGTATTATAGAATCTATTGATTCATCGATGATGCCAAAAATAGAACAATTTCTTAACTCGTTCTGTATTTCTTAGCATTTCTGAATTAAAACTGCCACCTAGATTGGTTTTCCTAAGCGTCGATTTCTCTCGAATATTTCTATTGCAGCACTTTTCCAGAAAACTACGAAAAGTTTAAAGTTTATTCCAAGGGATATTTGTGGACACTAACACTTCACAAAGATCATAAAAAGTCATTTTTAGGGCTGAATTTTTGGGGTCAAAACGTCATTCGGAAGGTTTTGCATATTGTGTAAGTAAAGTTTGTTTAGAAGAACTTGTGCAGTTACTTGCTGCAAAGTGTGCACCTGTATTTGTATGTTATGTTAACTGATTTTTTTGTTTGCATGGAACTTCCTTACCGCATGTATGGCAAAACACCTTTACCATCTGTTGTATACTCGGAACTTCACTAATCTACTCTCTCAATAAATCATTTCAAGACAAGCTGCCTTCAGGCATAATAAAAAAAAAGAAGATTGTCACTTCACAACCAAATTAAACTAGGTCTATTTCCTGCCAAGCCCAACTGATGAAGAAACTCTTAATAGGTTCCCTTGCAAGTAACTTATTTAACTGAGTCATCTTCTTAAAGGGGAACTGAACTAAAAAATTACAAATATATTTTATTTACAAATGAGTAAGAGCTCTGATTGTGCATTACTATGGCGAAAATAAAAACTCGATCCAACTTACCATTTCCGAGTTGTAGCAGTCTATAGCAGCGCATCGTGATGTCACCTGGCTAGCTCGGGTCGGACAGGGAGCACGAAACAACCCCAACACAACATAATATTAATTTTATTTTTGCACTCTTTATTGTTGAGTACCCAGTGTTGTAATTACACTTCTCTCCTCCCGTAACTCGCCTCAACTTATCATATTAATTTATTTGTTTGCATTTTTCATTCACAAAGTTAATCCAATCCGAGAAAAGTACCTCTCTCTCATTTCCGCTTTTGAAGGTTGGTTTTGTGGAGTGAACCCATATTGCATGATATGTCATTTCGTTCAGTAACATCTGGTATTACATACGGACACTTCAGAGATGTGTGTTCATTAACATCATTGACAGTTTTCCTTACAAGATTTTGCCTCCACTCAAATGTTTTCTTGTCGTACTTCCTGTTATAAACCCAATCTCCACATGATTTAGAAAACTCCACTGAACCGCCCACGACTCTTTTTCCTTTATGGAAGTTGTGGTCAAGAGCTGCTATCATTGACCGTAAATACATGCCTTCAAATGAAAAATTGGTTCTTTTTGGTAGGCCTACATATTTAAGACGTTCACTATGATAGGATTCAAGACTTCCTGTTTGACATAAATGATTGAGATGAGTCATTTAAAAATCTGGTATTCATAATGATGTTATATAGGTCATGGTAGTCTTTCGAATGCTTACTGAGCCATTTAGTATTTTTAATTTTATCAGCACTTAGCACGTCGTGAGCACATGAATGGTATTTCTCATTACCCTCCCAACTATGAATGTTAACAATGTGATTGAGAATTGAGGTAAATTTCTCATTTAGCAGTATACTGTCATTCTCACACGTAGACGATGCCCACCATAAATGATTATAAATTGATTGTTTCCATTCATGAATGACGGAGGTTTTCGGCAAATTGTTAATCTTTTTCATTAGAGATTTAGCAAGGTGCCAAACATCAAATACATGGTGAAAGTGTGAAAATTTGTTTTTCATTAAAGCTCTAATACCTGTGTGTCTGTCCATTATGAACAACTTAATAGGGAGTTTCTCATTCATTGTGCTTATTTTTTTCACAAGCAGCTCTTTCAATATCACCAGCTACAGTTCCTCTTTGTACAATTACAAAATCTAGTATTTTATTCATTGCTAAACCAGGCGAGTCATATTGTCCATCTCCACATAAACGTAAATTTAAATCACTCATAGCATCTACATAGTTAGTTTCCTTTTCTTTTAACCACGTTTTGTATACGGAAGGAAATACAAATTTCTTTACAAGCCTATAGAAGTATGATTCTGAAAAAAAAATAGCTTAATAGAATTTGAGAAAGCTGATAAATAATTAAATATTAATCCGCATAGGTACATTCCTGAGGCTATGAACACATTACTTTTTAAACTTCCACCTATGCTTCCAGAAGACCACTCGTATGTCTGCCCATTCACACAATGAGTTTTTATTCGTAACATTACTCCTCTCCTTTCAACTTTACGTTCATTATCTGGAGCGCCACATGTATGGCATAATTCTGAACAGTGTAAGAAGGGCACTTACACAGACAAACACAAAAGAATATTTTTCCGACAAGTTGATATTTTCTATGCCATCTTCTTCTCCTTCGCTAGTGATTTCATCGGGGACGTAATCTTCATCCTTTTCATCTGAGGTGTCATGTTCATCAATGTAATTCATATAGACAGAATTTGCAGCTCTTTAAATTTCTGTGCCTATCTCACACTGTATTTCTGTGTCAGTCTTCAACTCTACATGCATTAGGGTGGCCATTTCTAAAATGTCAGAAAGGAGGACACACTTCTTCGGTAATCTAGCAAATGGACAGCTGGACAGTAGATATTACATGGTATAACCCTGACTAAGATGGCGCCGGATGTACCAGACAACGTTGAATGCGCTCGCTGTTTCAACCAAATTAAACTTAAAGATAGTAAAATAGAATGTAATGGAATATGTGGTAACGTTTTCCATAGTGGTTGTTTAAATCTAAAAGATGCGGAAGTGAGATTGCTGAACGGAACAACGAAAAACGAAGGCTTAATGTGGTGGTGTAGACAATGTCGCCAAACGATAGCGTCACTACAAAACATAAGTGCTGCGAAAGATAAAATGGAGAATGAATTTGAGAAAATGAGTGTGACACTGGAAAATCTGCAAAGAAACATAAAAGAACAATTTCAGGACATGCAAGTAAAAATGGATATGTTGAGTCGAGAGGGTAAAGAAGAAAACATGATAATACAAACAGTACACAAAGCTCAATTAGTTCCCGTACAAGTACCTAAACTGACGGTTAATTTACCCGAAGAAAGTGAAGAAGTAGATGAAATGAAGAACTCAAACACAGTGAGTAAACCATTATGGACGGAAGTGGTGCACAGAAAGAAAAATCCAATGGAGAAAAAGGTTATGGCAGGCCTCAGTAAGGCCACGGACATAGAAGTCGTAAAGAAACCTCCACCGAAAGCATATTAATAAAATTTGTATTTTCCCGTATCTTCCTGCCAAACCTGCCAACCGAAAAAAGCAATTTTTGTTAGCAGACTGGGTCCTCAAATTACAGCAAGTAATATCAAGGATTATCTTGGTAAGCAAAATATGAAGGCTGCAATCACAAAAATGAAAACAAAATTTGATACGTATTCCTCTTTCCATGTAGAAGTTGAGGAGAAGGACTTTCCAACTATGTTCACAGCTGAGGTCTGGCCGGAGGGTTGTTTAATTACAGAATTCTTCGGTAAACTTCGAGAAGAAAGAATCTTCAATCAAGAAATTTCTAGAACCCCGACACAAACCTGTGATTGACTAGAGGACAACAAAGAACAGTTGAGTGACAGTGATTCAAATAATGGGACAAAGAATGTCAAACAAAACGAGGACTACAATTTAATGAGATCTTTGAGTGTCGACAAAGTGTATGTGACAGATACTTTGATAAATAACCCAAATCGTATGAAGCCTAACATTGAAACCAATACCGGTATGCTGTTTTGTAATATTCAAAGTCTTGGGCATAAAATCCAAGAACTTGAGACGATCCTAAGATCCGAAAATTTTAAAATTTTGTGCTTTACCGGACACTGGCTGGAATTTGACAAACTCAAATCACTAAATATAAATGGTTTCTTATTGGCAAGTGCTTTCTGTCGAACTGAAATTAAACATGGGGGTGTTGCCCTATACATTGCGACAGAATTAGAAACTTCTTATAAAGAGATTGACGTTAAAACGTACTGTAGTGAAGTAGATCATGAGTTTACGTGTGTAATTCTGATTCCATTGAAAGTGATTGTCATAGGTGTCTATAGGTCCCCGAAGGGAAATATTGACTTGTTCTACAGAGCTCTAGAAGGATTGGTTATTTCACTATGCAGAATCAGGAAGGGAAACCGTATTCTTGAGGGTGGCGATTTTAATGTGGACATACTTAAGAAAGACAGAAAAGCAAATGACCTCAATAATTTATTAAGCTCCCTAGATCTTCATCTAGTTAATAACCAACCTACTAGAAGCATCTCCTGCCTTGACAATGTTGCCACAGATTTAAAACCCGAGCAATACAATGTGGAAATACGGTTGTTTGCTCTTAGCGATCATGATGCACTATGTTTGGAGGTTGTCCAAAATGCAAATATACCAGTAAACTCAAGAAATAAAATAGTGAGGCCAATAACGCCAGATAGGCTAACTTGGTTCAGACATCTGCTAGCATGCATAGACTGGCATGGTATCTTCATAGCAAACAATGCAGAAGAAAATTTCAATAGTTTTTTCGAAAGCTTTCTACATCTATATGAGAATTGCTTTCCTAGCAAACTGGTATGGCAGGATACTCCAAAAAAGCAAGCCTTGGTCTGCTGGTTCAACAGACAACTACAAAATATGAAAAATTCTGTAATGTTGGCATACAGTCTGTTCAAACAAAAAGGGACACCACAGTCGAAACGTGTATATGATGTGTTGAAGAAGCAATACAGGTCTGAACTTAAAAAAGCTAAATATGATGCCAATGCCATATTTATAGAATCGGCAAAGAACAAATGCTCTGCCGCCTGGCGCGTGATACACGCAGAAACTAAGCCCCCACAGCCTAGCAGTTGTCCTCTTAGTCCTGACGAATTCAACAATTTTTTCTTGGACCAGTTCACCAAGTTCGTCAAGACATCGTGGCCCCCTCCGTCTCCGCACATGAACTGTTAGCAAGACTACCTCGACCCGAGTGTAGCTTTGAGTGGACTCCGGTGACATGTGAAGAGGTGTATATGGTAGTGCACAGAATGAAAAACTCAAACAGCATGGACATTTATAACATGTCAACAAATTTCATCAAGAAAATAATAAGCAATATCCTGGAGCCCTTAACCTATTGTATCAATGAGTGTCTTGCGAGTGGAATTTTCCCTCCAAAAATGAAAGTGGCTAGGACAATACCAATTTATAAAAAAGGTAACAAAGAACTTGTTAAGAACTATAGGCCAATCTCTATTCTGCCGATATTTTCAAAAATATTTGAATCTCTATTGAAAGCACAGCTCTACGGATATTTAGAGGCAAATTCCCTCATCGCTCCTATTCAATACGGTTTTAGGTCAGGACTATCGACAGTTGATGCTGTTGATGAATTGCTCCGTGTGGTGCTGTCTGGATTTGAAAATAGAGGCTTTACTGGGGTCACCTTGTGTGATCTCAGCAAGGCGTTCGACACCATTGACCATAAGTTGCATCTAGACAAACTGAAATTCTATGGAATTTCGGACAGATCTTTGAACCTATTAAGATCATACTTAAGTGATCGAACCCAATTGGCTTGCGTTGATGGACACCTCTCTCAAATAAGGTCTGTTGTCCATGGTGTACCCCAGGGGTCAGTACTGGGCCCCATACTATTCTTGGTCATGATAAATGATATTGAAGTTAGTGGCAGATTAATTTGTTATGCTGACGACACTTCTCTAGTGCATGTAGCCGACGATGAATTAAAACTCCAGGAAGCTATGGCGACTATATTTGAAGAAGCTTCTATATGGTTCCGGGCAAACTATTCTGGCAATGATTCTGACAATGTAAAACTACTAGGTTTTACCCTGGACCGTAAGCTCACATGGAGTGCCCATATCGCCTCAGTGTGTTCTAGGCTATCTAGAGTTACATATCTACTCAGACATCTCATAACCTGTGTACCTAAAAATTATGTGAGGGCTTGTTACTTGTCCATGTTTCAGAGTATTATAATGTATGGACTTATTCTGTGGGGAGGTCCCGCTGAAGTTATACATATACTCTTATTGCAAAAGAGGGCAGTGAGGATTCTTGCAAAAGCTGTGTATGATGCCCATTGTCGCCCAATATTTAAGACTGAAAAATTAATGACAGTATTTGGTCTGTATATATATGTATGTCTTGTAAGGGCAAAGAAAGAAATTTACTCCCTGCCCAGTAGATCGACCATTCACAATCACAATACTAGGAGTCAGTCCAAGTTGGACGTGCCTTATACTAGGCTGCACAAAGTTAGTAGTAATAGTTGTCAAGTTAAGCTAAAGTTGTTTAATGCCTTGCCATTCTCAGCTCGTAATTTACCACTTGAATGTTTTAAAAGGCGTGTGTGGGATTTCTTACTACAAACAACGATGTACTCAGTGAAGGAATACTTCGAAGTGTCAACCACTAGAATGTGTGGCTATTTGTAGAGACTCTTTTCTTATATTATATGTTGTTTTAGCTTTGTTTTAGCTTTGACGATACCAATTGCATATCCATGCCTAAAGGTAAATAAATTATTATTATTATTATTATTATTATTAACTTTACTTAATAACTGCATTTACATACAATAAATTATAGTATGCTATCATCGTACGGACAGGCGTACCATCCTTAAGAATAGATTAAGATTTTTCCGCGGCACCAACTAAACAAATGATAGTATCAACAAGCGTTGGCAGGTTTGGCAGGAACATACGGGAAAATACAAATTTTATTAATATGCTTTCCCAATCCATCAGAGTCTCGAAAAGGGGGACAAATCAACGTCCGGCATAAAGCCGCGCCGGATGGGGGACTACTTAGCAAAAAGCCTTACAGTCCGGCCACCCTAACATGCATACATTCATAAACTTGTGTAGCTTCTCTTTCTTGATTAGAATCAGTTATTGAATTATCAATTAATTCCAACACTTCCCTCTTTTTAAAGTAATTAGGCTTCCTTTTCTTGGGAGAAGGAATTTCTTTACTTGCTACTAAAATCTTTGAAGGTACGGTACCGCATTGTCTTTTAGTCTAGGGCACCTGAATTTTTAATCCTTCAATATTCTGAGTTTTAAAATATCCTATTCATTAAAATCATCTTCTTTAAAATGCTTTCCACATACTCTAGAATTTTTTGTTAGAACAAAATTTTTACGCTTCATGCAAGAAACCCATTTGTTGTACAAACCTCTGTTCTTATTTTTATCAGGGAATGCATAGTAACCAACATTCCTATGGATACCAGAATTATTTGAACAACCGTAAGCACTGCACGCAGGCATCTTCACTTACACTACACAATAAACAATACTAGGGAATTCAAGATCGGCACCTTTCACACAATACCAGAGCAAGCCAAACTGAAACAACTGATGGCGCAGCGCGTTAGCCGCATGACGTCACAGCCTTGCAACAGTATAACTTAAATTGCTCACAGAATGAGAATGGGCGAACAAAAAAAGAAACGGTTTTTGACTCTGCACTTAGCGAGAATCATATTTTATTTCAAGATAAAGTAAAAAATTTGGTTCAGTACCCCTTTAAAAACATATTTTTTTTCCAAAATCACATTAAGAATGCTTGATATGCAACAAAATACTTGATATATTCACAGTGCATGCCAAAATCAAGAAATATGCACCAACATTGTAAATATGCAATTATATGCATTAAGAAAATACATGTACAGAATCAGAACAACATAAAACATGTTCTGCATCTTATTTGCATATTGTACACAGAGTCAAACTAAATATGCATTTGCATATAAACCCGATGTCTAGAAATAAAAAAAATTTGCTGGCTATACATGAAATTTCCCGAAACACAATTCCATACTTCATAATTGAGCTAAGTAGGCATAATACCTAGGTATACGATTTTAGGTGTAGCAAAGTCTGCAATCTTTTAGAGAGAGCTGAACTTAATTTGGTAACTATTTCTTTTATATGGTTTTTCTGGTGAGTTGGCTGAGGTTGAAGGCATAAAAATCAAAATTCTTCTATTGCATTAAGATATTCACCATCCCATATTACATTTTATTGTATAACTTAGTAGAGTTTTCCATTGCATACTCATGTGGCTTCGAAGGATTAAACCATTAAGTTGGTGTTTCTTTATGCTAATTGATCCGACAAGTCTGTTTTGGTTTTTGCTTTTCGAAACAAAAGCAATGTTGCAATATTCTCTCATTGTTATCACTGACCTCAGGTCTTCTCTCGGTTTAATAAATTTACATGTTTTATTGTTTACTGTAACTAGATCTTGCAAACCCGCTTTTGACTCCATGGGAAGTAGACGGGTAGCTGTCACAAAACATTCTTAGATTTTGAGTGGCTGAGGTAACTGTCTGATAATAATTGTGAAAATAAAAGCATGGGTTGAACTGGTGGCGAGTTTCTCCTCCTAACAAAATAAGCTGCCTGGATATGCAATGAATAACTATCCTATATACCTAGGTAGGTTGTGGTGTTCAATAAGATGCTAAGAATTCAATCACTTTTGTTGTATCTATATTTAATACTAACTTACTTACTACAGATCATTAGGAAGAAACACCCATACACTGTAGCAACCTCCTCTAATATGATTTGAATGTTTCAGGTTGTATTGGCTTCATCAGTTTGTGAAGTTTGTCATGATCTGTCTGATGTTGTGGGGAGTCTGGGGAATAGTGCAGTTTTTTGCATCCCTTCTGCATTGCGAAGAACCCCCACATAAGGTAGAAACTTCCTTCTCAGGAAAACAAACATCGCACAAACATTAGCAATTTAGCTTCCTTTTGTAATCGGACTGCCAACCATCAAGAATATTTCAGACTGAGCTATGCTAAACTGAGTTATGCTAAGCTAAGCTACATTTTCACAGATTGTATATTTCTATTCCATGTTTTATACTGACTAAGTTAAAATTCTATATAGATTGTGCAGCGAATAAATTGAATTGAATTGAAATACAAGGAGGCAATTTTCATGGCTGTAGCTCCAAAAAGCTGAATTTGTGCATTTGTATCATTTATTTTCCCCAGCATCTATCACATAGGATAGGCTGTTGTATTGCAAATCAGGATAGTTTGTCTTAATGCTCTGGAATGCTGCAGCACACAGCTTGTTTTCTGTTTGTTGTACACTGTTATTTTCAAAGGCAATACTGTATTTTATTTTACATAAATTTTGAACTTCTTGCATCAGGGCGAGATCTCATCTGTTGATATCAGTAATATGAATACTTTTCTTATCGATTAACAACTATCGATTTCCTTAACCAGATTCTGAAGAGCGCAATCAACATGTGCGCATTATAATTCTGACTAATGTGATGTCATGATGCCAACATTTTTATATATATGCCAATTTAACAGGAGAAAGTACTGTTGATATTTGCAGAGACTGAGCTACCAAGGCTTCACCTCACTTTATTTCATTTCCAGCACTAGTATCAGTGTCCAGTTCATTATCTGAAATCTTGACACAAAAAGACTTGTCGCAACATTTGTGCAACGATAGATTTGGGGTGTTATACTAGGTTTACTCTTTAATCAAAAGAAAAAGGTTTAGATAATTATTTAGTTAGTTATTTATAAACGTTGCTAAATAAAGAAAAACAGCAATAGGCCAATCCTATAACCTAACCAGCTACTGTACTTAATAATCTTCGAATACCAAATGTTAGATCAAGAGTCTATAGTTTTAGTGTTTTAAATTAGCCTCTGTGTTAATTGGCGCGAGCGCCATTAATTGCCGCGCTGAAATTACTCATTTCCTGGCTGTTGAGTACACCTGCTTAGGCACGCCAAGCCAGCGCAGTTTAGTTCAGATCGAGACGTGAAAGTGTATAGACCTGCGTTGCAGCTGCGTCTGATTTAGGCCAGTTTTCGCTCTATATTACTAATACTCATCTGCAACTCCGCGTATATCATGCTCCTGTAGTGAAGGCAGCTTTACGTGTGAAATTCAGGAAATAATATTGTATTTAGTGTCGCGTATAAGTATTTCCATTGTCTCTTAACCTAGAAGCCACGTGAAGCGTACAGGCTTTGTCTAGCGTTACATTCGCCAACGGGCGGGAGAATAGTTTTCTACTAGAACAGTAACTGTATTTATTATTATATTTTATTGTGTAAAAGTGTTGTATCAAATAATTCAGAATTCAGGTTTCTTGAATATATACCGTTGCAAATTACACAGGTTGAAATCTCTGTCCCAGCTACCTACAGTCCATTGTCTCCCTTCGATTAGTTATTAATTGGCATAATTGCCTGGTCCTCCGAAAATACCTAAATTGTACCTGAGTTCCCTTCATTTTGCTCCTCACGGACCTGATACCAGACATTTTGGTTCCTCCGGGCATGATCTGTGATATATTTGCAATGGTTTCTGAATGTTTGAGCAAAGTGCGACTCGTACTTGATTTTCATGTGTGACGCGTTTGTGCGGACTTCGTGTCAGATTCGGTTCGGTTCGGCTACGTTGACCTTCCTCGGCTCCAGCGAGCTCGGACATCTATACTTGCTTCTCTTCGCGCGCACCAGCTGGCTGCCGCTCCACGTGTTATATGGTACCCGCCTTCAATCACACGCGAGAGGAAGACTACCGCCTCTCCGACCACCCCCAGTGCAGCTGACTGTCTAATCTCTTCCATTGCAAAGTGAATTGTTCAACATGGAAGCAGAAATTAAGGCTTTAATCCGACGTCGAGGTGTATGTAAAAGAAAGTTTACATTGATACAGAACTTTCTCAACGACGTGCCTGAAGATGCTAGTATATTTGTGATTAAAGCGCATTATGAGAAACTGTTAAATGAAATTGAAAAGTTTGAGGCTGTGCAGACGCAGATTGAATCTATGGTAGAAATTGATACAGAACTTGATAGCCACATACAGTATGCAGACGAGGTATCAGCAGTGTACATTAATCTAAAAGCTAGGTTAAGTGAGTTGATGCATGCTCGTGAGCCTACCTCAGTTAGTGTCAATTCAAATAACAGTGGCACACGACAATCAGTGAACTCTAGTGCTTCACAGTCAAGTAATATGATAAAGTTACCTACGATTCAGCTTCCAGTGTTTACAGGCGATGTAACTAAATTCAAACATTATTTTGACACTTTTTCGAGTTTGATTGTAAATAACAGCAGTTTATCACCCATTCAAAAATTCCATTACTTGATTGGTTCGCTAAAGGGCGAAGCTAAAACATTATTGGAAAATTTGCCAGTGACGAGTGATAACTTCCAAGTTGCATGGGACCTATTGTGTGCAAGATATAACAATAAGCGGTTAATTGCCATATCCCATATTAAGCATCTGTTGTCCCTACCTGTAGCGAGACAAGAGACAGTTGCAGACTTGAGAAATTTGTTGAATCAATTCCAAAACAACTTGCATGCCATTGAAGCGTTAGAATTAGAAGTGCCACTTCATGAAGTCATTCTTATGCAATTGTTATTAGAGCATTTGCCAGACAGTGTGCGACGTGAATGGGAATCTAGAATCGATTCTCAAACATTTACTTCATTAGGTGAACTTGTGTTATTTTTAGAAGCGAAATCTCATTCTCTAGAGGTGCTGTCGAATAATTCCTGCAACAGGGCCAGCCCATCAAAACCTAGAAATGAACGTCGTGAGCCTAGAAATCAACATAATAATAGTCGTCAGTCATATGTGTCGACAACTGAACAGTTATGCCCTCAGTGTCAAGGCGGCCATAACCTGTTTAAGTGTAAACAATTCCGTCAGCTGAGTGTTGAACAGCGATGGAAAGTTGTGAAGAGTAAAAATCTGTGTTTCAACTGTTTTTCTAATACTCATCGAGTAAATCAGTGCAACGCATCTTCCTTCTGTAACTGTGGTAAACTTCATAGCAAGATGTTACACAACAGTGATCACAGGAGAACGGTTTCGCACTCGAGTGAAAGCAGTGATACAGTAAATAGCAACAGGACTGAGGCTCCTGCAAGTTATTGTTCAGTGAAAATAAAGCCAGTGCTTCACGTCTTACTTGCGACTGCAAGAGTCGAAGTGCAAGACAAGCATGGTAACTACATACAGTGTAAGGCCCTTCTAGACTCTGCCAGCCAGGCCAGTTTCGTGTCTGCGGATCTAGCTAGGCGTCTGCAACTTCCTACAAGGACAGCTGATACGCCTGTCAAGGGTATAAACGGTACTTCATCGAATGCTAGTCATAGTGTAAACATAAATGTGAGATCTATGGTTTACAACTATCGAAGGAATCTAGATTGCCTAATCCTTCCTCGCATAACAGGGAAGCTACCTGCAGTCCGAATTGATCCCTCCTCTTGGAATATTCCCTCTGACATTCCATTAGCCGATCCTAAATTTAATATTCCTTCTGAAATTGATTTGCTAATTGGAGGAGCATTATTCTTTGAACTTTTCCATGGTAAGATCTTGACCAATCCTGGGTTTCCTGCATTGATCAGTACAGAACTCGGTTGGATATTGTCTGGAACCATTCCTAAGTCCTCTGCGAAAGGCAATCTAGATACTGGTTCCCAGCACAACTTCTTCATCTCTACGGACAATGTGGACAAGCTACTGCGACGGTTTTGGGACCTCGAAGACTTTCCACAACAGATATTAACACAAGAAGAGAGAAGGTGCGAACAGCATTATGCAGAAAATACCTCTCGCAATGATGATGGTAGTTTTATGGTACGTCTGCCCATGAAACAGGATAAAACTTCATTGGGTGAATCCAGGCAACAAGCAGTTAAGCGTTTTAGTTACCTGGAGCGAAAACTTCAGAACGACTCTACTCTAAAGGAAGACTATACTAAATTTCTTGTAGAGTACGAGCAGATGGGTCACATGAAAGGGGTTTCGCCTCCGCAAGAGAATGAAATATGTTATTACCTGCCACATCACGCAGTAATAAAACCTTCTTCATCTACGACTCGCACACGAGTAGTGTTTGATGCTTCTGCAAAGACGGACACAGGGTGCTCTTTGAATGACATCCTAGAATGTGGTCCTACAATTCAAGATGATCTGTCATCAATTATTCTTCGCTTCAGAACATATCGCTATGCATTTTCAGCTGATATATCTAAAATGTATAGGAGGGTACATATGCATCCTGAAGACCAGAATCTCCAACGTATTGTATGGCGTCCAGACAAAAGTGAGCCACTACAAGATTATGCCTTGACTACTGTAACCTATGGCACTAAGTCAGCATCTTTCTTAGCCATACGGTCTTTGAGTCAACTCGCTCAAGAAGAAGAGTCTAAATATCCTCGTGCTGCAGACGCAGTAAGGACCTCTTTCTATGTGGACGATTGCCTGTCAGGTCATGACGATCTACAGGAAGCTCTACAATTGCAAAGTGAACTTATACTCATGTTAAACAGTGGAGGATTTCCACTACGTAAATGGTGTTCAAATACCGAGGCTATCTTGGAAGCAGTACCCGTGGAGCACAGAGAAACGCAACTTCCTTTGTCCCTCGACAACAGTGAAAATGCTCATGCGCTTGGACTTCTGTGGCATCCCAGTACTGATTTGCTACAGATACAATCACATTCCTCTCTCCAAGAACCTCCTCCTTACAAGTTTACCAAGAGAAATATCCTTGCTGTTACATCCTCTATTTTTGATCCTCTAGGCCTCATAAGTCCTATCGTAATCCATGCCAAGATATTCTTGCAATCTCTGTGGCTAGCTAAGCTTAGTTGGGATGAGGAGTTGCCATCTCACCTAAGGGAAAAGTGGATGGACATCTGTGACATTCTTTCTACAATTCATAATGTTCGCATTCCACGCCATGTGTTAACAGCAGCTACGGTTACCGACATACAGATACATGGATTCTGTGATGCCTCGGAGAAAGCCTATGGTGCCTGTGTGTATGTACGGTCTACTGAGAGCAGTGGTCTTGTTACAACTAAACTACTTTGCTCCAAGTCCAAGGTTTCGCCATTGAAGAAGCAAACAATTCCGAGACTCGAGTTGTGTGGTGCCTTGTTACTTGCGAAACTGTATCAGAAAGTTGTCACTGACTTGAAATTGCCTACATCACAAAATTATCTGTGGTCTGACTCCATGATTGTGCTCTCATGGATCAAATCTAATCCCCATAAATGGAAAACATTTGTGTCTAATCGCGTATCTCAAATCCAGGAGATGTCAGAGACGGCAGCTTGGCGGCATGTGGCCACCCAACACAACCCGGCTGACATGATTTCGAGAGGTGTGGTAACAGAACAAATGTCAGACATTGATTTATGGTGGAACGGGCCTGTGTGGATTTCACAGCCTATTGAATCATGGCCCAAACAGCCTCAGCAATTTGAGCTGCAGGACATTGGTGAGCAGCGTGACACAGTCTGTCTAGTCACACATGCTGCAGAAGACTGTGTGCTACGTTTTTCCAAGCTGACATGCGTCCAGCAAAACATTCAGATTGATACTCTTGTGCTCCTGAAAGAAGATAATTCTCCACCGCTCCAGTGGAAGCTGGGAATCATCTCATCAGTGCATCCTGGTGACGACGGTTTAGTGCGTGTTGTGACAGTGCGTACGTCCAATGGTGAATACAAGCGACCAATTGTAAAAGTGTGTCCCTTGCCTATTCAGTAAAGTGTAAATCTATTAGTAAAGTAAATCTTGATCTATCCGCAAAGTGTTATGTAAAATCTGTCGATTTTAGGCGGGAGTTATGTTAGATCAAGAGTCTATAGTTTTAGTGTTTTAAATTAGCCTCTGTGTTAATTGGCGCGAGCGCCATTAATTGCCGCGCTGAAATTACTCATTTCCTGGCTGTTGAGTACACCTGCTTAGGCACGCCAAGCCAGCGCAGTTTAGTTCAGATCGAGACGTGAAAGTGTATAGACCTGCGTTGCAGCTGCGTCTGATTTAGGCCAGTTTTCGCTCAATATTACTAATACTCATCTGCAACTACGCGTATATCATGCTCCTGTAGTGAAGGCAGCTTTACGTGTGAAATTCAGGAAATAATATTTTATTTAGTGTCGCGTACAAGTATTTCCATTGTCTCTTAACCTAGAAGCCACGTGAAGCGTACAGGCTTTGTCTAGCGTTACATTCGCCAACGGGCGGGAGAATAGTTTTCTACTAGAACAGTAACTGTATTTATTATTATATTTTATTGTGTAAAAGTGTTGTATCAAATAATTCAGAATTCAGGTTTCTTGAATATATACCGTTGCAAATTACACAGGTTGAAATCTCTGTCCCAGCTACCTACAGTCCATTGTCTCCCTTCGATTAGTTATTAATTGGCATAATTGCCTGGTCCTCCGAAAATACCTAAATTGTACCTGAGTTCCCTTCATTTTGCTCCTCACGGACCTGATACCAGACACCAAATAACATATAAAGCCAAAACCGAAAGATAGAATAATATTTATATAATGCAATAACTTATAGGATGCCTAATATGCTACAGAAGAGCTCGGGGAAAGCGTGAGGAAATGCCCTCAGAGGGAGATCGACTTCTTTTGTACCAGGCAGAGTAGAGGGCAAGTTTGCAATACCACATAGAAAACAGGTAGGATTCAACCAAGTAACAAGTTTAATAAATATCATGGAACATCTCTCATAAAAGCAGAGTACACATCAACAAGTAACAATAATTACCCATATTAAAAAAAATTTATATATCATATCAAATAAATATACCCTAACCAGTATATGTTTGTCTTCAAGTTTATTATACCTATATTGAAACCTCAATTCTAAATAATCAATCTTCTATTTAAGGAAAGCTGTACTAAATACCTGATCCCAATAATCCTGGACTAACAACTATAAATGATATAGTCGAGAATAATAAGCTGAAGGCTAGATATCTGAATATGTCAGAGGAAGGCTAAGTAGGCAACAGTGAATATAAGAAAGCCTCAAGTAAATTGAGTCAATATATGTAGGCCAACATTAAACAAGCAGAAAATATCAATACCGACGAGGCATCAAATATACTCACTACGAATGAATAAATGTCCAAAATAATTTTAGAAATGAGACTAGGACAAAATGTAAAGTCCAAAAACAATGAGGCAAGAATAATTTTAGAAAAATGAAAGGAATCAGGAATTCTAATGTTCCAAAATAGTAGGCCTAGAATAACTTCAGGAAAATATATGGTATCAGAAATACTAATATTAGAAAACAGAAGGCCTAAAATAAATTTAGAAAAATGTAAAGTACCAGCAATACTAAAGTTCCAAATGAATAGGCCTAGAATAACTTCAGGTAAATATATGGTATCAAAAATACTAATATTAGAAAACAGAAGGCCTAAAATAAATTTAGAAAAATGTAAGGTACCAGCAATACTAAAGTTCCAAATGAATAGGCCTAGAATAACTTCAGGTAAATATATGGTATCAAAAATACTAATATTAGAAATCAGTAGGCCTAAAATAAATTTAGAAAAATGTAAGGTACCAGCAATACTAAAGTTCCAAAAGAATAGGGGTAGAATAACTTTAAGTAACTTGACCAAAGACTCAGACTGAAAAAGCAGTATATAATAATCGCACATTCAAAGGGCAAATATAACTGTATACATATATAAAAGGGAGAAAAATAGAAAGCCAGCAAATCTAATTAACTGAGGCGACCGAAAGCTCACGCAAAATTAGTAAATGAACTACTAAATATCAAAGGGTAACTATAAGAGCTTAACCAAAAGAAATGGAATGTACTAGAAATGTATAGGCCTACCGGTATCAAATTCAAGAACAAATTTACTAGGCATTAGGCCCATGAAACCATCAATAGAACTCTCGTAAGTAACATAACAGGCCACAAGAAGTTAAATTTAAATATACAATAGCTTCACAATTTCAACGACAAGACGGAATAGGCCTATCCTAATTAGTGGGAATTTTCCTCAAATACATTCTCAACTTATACTCAAGAATTTACCTGTATCAGAAATTCTAATGTTCCAATATTCATTTTAAGTACATAAGCGTGAACATTAACCTCCTTAAGAAAATATAAGGCCTACTCTTTCCACAATAATGGGAATATTACATTATATGTCTCATGTGCCTAGTAACAAGAATTATCTCTGGACAAAACTTTAACATGGCGTCGATGCGTGTACAAGAAACGCCCCTTTCTTTGATCATAAAACATTGCATGAAAGTAACATATCATTACAAAAATCTGCAGCCTAAGAAATTTCACCCTTTCGATCAAAATGCATTATAAGAATTAGTAATAATCATTTATAGAAGTAGGCGTTACCAAAACTAATGAAACATGACTATCACGCCACTGAGCTTCTACGTGAGTAACATGTCTATTTGCATATAGATTAATTTCCAGGATCTTTCTGAAACATTGGTTAACTGCGCTGATATACTATCAAAACTTGAAACAGCATATGGGTACCCTAATATTGCTTCACCCATAGATTACCTACTCCACAAATTATTTAACATTATAATGGCAATTAGCCAATCATGAAATAAGTTTTCTGCTAGACCTGAATCTTTTACATGGTCACTGAATTTACTGCCTATAACTGACAATAGGTACTTTAAGGCTTGCTCTCTCTCTTTTACATAAATGAGATGGGTGCTGAAGGCACAAAAATTGAAATTAAGGTTACGCCATAGTAAAATGTCGGTACTCACATACAGGAACGAGAGAAAATCTCCAGGCGACTCCCCCACAACCGTGCACTTTAACTCACTCGGCGGATCTGGCAAAGGTCGTCGCCAGGCTCAAGATGCTCGAGCTCCCCACTAGAGCGCGACACCGAACTAAAGACGTAACCGCAAAGAGCTTAATAAGCAGAGAGAGGTAATATATATTTCAAGTATTACCATAGCAAAGCACTTAGACGGAGCAGAGAGGAAATATAAATTACAACCATTACAATACTCCCCTCTGTCCCATAAAAAAAAGTTTTACCAAAACTTTTTTTTTTACTCAAAAATTAGTGAAGTAGTATACCAAGCAATAGATAAGTATAAGTAATCCCCCAAAATATTAATACTAAGACAAAAGACACTTTACAGAATTAGATCATGCCATATCTATACACAACTTGCATATTTTAGTCTTTCAAAATCCTATAATAATATATCTTGATAAATCATTCTCTTGAAAAGTTTTTCTTCGCACAGGGCAATTTTAAGAGCACACTTTATACATATAGAAATGTTTATAGATTAAGTTACCAAATTATTGTCCAAAAAAAAAAAGGTGTCTAAATCTTGAATGACATAGCCAAAAATAGTTCTCTTCATGATTCTGCAATAACACATACAGCGCACACCAAAAATGCTGCCAAATGTCCATATTCGGCGAAGTGACAAATCAGCAAGGTCCATACTTAGCTGACACACAAGATTATGATGAGCTGGAGATGACGAGGGCGAGGAGTATAGAACACCACATGTAGTTCTATGATCGATGACTGCTGGGCGAAAATGTGAGGATGTCTCCGGCCACCCACACTGAGTGACAAAATGAAGTAGGGGTTGCATACCCCCATGAGGCATCCATAAGGAGAGTGTGCAGAGGCATGACGTCATATACCTTCACACAAACCAGCAGGAACTTGATGGCTTCCAGGACCCAGAAACACATGTAGAATACATCTCCACGGAGCAGCTCGAACATGCAACAAAATGTTCAGAATCATGAGCGAGAATCACACATGGCCACAGGGGGGGGACTAGTACATCCTCTGCGAGATGGGATATTTTGTTGGCTAAGAAAATGTCTTAGGAGGATCACTCATTTTGGAAAAGAGGTCCAAAATTCCAGGAGATAACTGATAGTTTCCTTTTTGTCCAATATCAGTTAATATAGTCTTGTACTTGAAGAGAAACTAGCACCACTTTATTTTTATAAAACTGCTTAGAGATTTTCTTCTTTTATTCCAATTAAAATGTATATATATATATTCTTCCTTTTTTTTTTGTTTAATCAGTTTATTGCTGTTACTTCTTTTTTTTACAATGGAATTGTTTTTTAAATGCCTTCCTAAGCATTACATGATTACCGCCGGCGGTTTTCTTTTGTTTTGAGTATTTTTTTTTATTGAGTCATTTTATTTTTAGTGATTTTCTTTTTAGGGGGGGCGCCCCCATAATACTTAGTTGGGTAGGAGACCGCCGAGGAGGAATTTCTCAAGTTAAGAGTAAGTAGCGACAATTTACTAAGGCAAAAAACTTGAACAAGCTTATAGAACATATTACAACATTATAAAAGAGAGTTAACAAGACAATTACAAAATTACAAACATATGTATTAATATACACTCACATCTCATAAACATCATCATTTACCTAATTAATACTCAATACTGCAACCATTGCTCAGAAAGATCCAAACCTTAAGAGTTAACATTTTTTGATTTGAGAAATGTGGCAACGCCTAACAGATTTGTCCAATACATGCTCCACTAAGAAGGTGACTCCACCGCCCAAAATGTCTACAATCCTATATGGGCCAACGTAGCGGGGAGCCAGCTTCTTGGCAAACTTAGAAATGGCTTTACTTTGAGTGTAATTCTTGCACATGACCTTGTCATCAATAGAAAATGGGTTTGGAATTCTACCTTTATTATATGTCGTAGCACGTTTATCATGAGCTCTCAACAAATTCCTTTTTGCAGCTTTCCAAGTCCTGGCCAGATCATCAGGAGATGGAGAGTCGGGTAACAAATCTGCAATACCCCAGATGTTACTGAGAGGGTGATTCGGTGAGAAGGAACAAAGCAGAGAAAAGGGAGTGAAACCATGCGACTCGTGAATAGCAGTGTTAAATGCGAATTGTAACCACGACAAATTCACGTCCCACTGTGAATGATCTTTGTGGTGGTACGCAATAAGCGCATTTTTCAAATTTCGCATCACACGCTCCGCATGGGAGGGGTTAGGGTAATATGGCGTGGTGGTAATATGAGAGATACCAGCACGGAAACAGAAGTCTTTGAATTGTTTAGAAATAAATTGAGGTCCATTATCTGAGACGATAAACTGAGGAAAGCCAAAGACCTGAAAGATGGAAGATAAACTGGAAATCACCTTATCGGTACGAGAGTCTCGCATGGGAAATAACCAAGAAAACTTGGAAAACGCATCGACTACCACAAATATAAAAGTATTTCCTTTCTTGGAACGTGGAAGTTTTCCCAGGAAGTCAATGAAGAGTTTTTCAAATGGCCTTTGGGCGACAGTAGATGATAAGAAACCCATGCGAGTATTGAGAGAAGGCTTAGACATGGAACAAATAGCACATGATCTGACTCGATCACGGACATCCAAGAACATGCCTTTCCACCAAAAGGAGACTTTAATTTTGGCCAAGGTTTTCTTTAGACCTAAATGGCCACCAATCGGGGAAACATGAAAATATCTGAAAACCATGTCCTTAAGCGAGGAAGGCAGAACAATCTTGGGACGCCTACATCTCCCCACCTGAATCTGCAAGGTATCTCTGACCAGAGAAAAGTTGCTAACAGCAGATCCACCTTTCAACTTGTCAATGATGACCGACAAATCGGGATCTAACAGTTGCTGCTGCGCAACATCAGAAAATGCCAACGGAAAATCTGTTAACAGAGGAGCAATAACTTCCTGAGGGGGCATAGATGACACCGCAGAACCCTGAATAGGAGTAACTTCTTCCACAGAAGCTCTAGGAGTACCCTCAAACATGCGAGACAAGGAGTCAGCTAAGATGTTTTCAGAGGAACGAATGTGCACCGTGGAGAATTTAAACGCAGATAGGCGAACTGCCCATCTAGCTAGTCGGCCCGTCTTGCGAGGTCGAGCCAAACACCAAGACAACGCTTGGTTGTCGCACTCTAAGATGAAATTGACGTGCTCGACATACATGCGAAACTTCTCCAGGGCAAAGATAACTGCCAAGGCTTCCATTTCATAGATGGAAAATTGTTGCTCTTGGGCAGTCAGCGAGCGCGACGCATACGCAATTGGCTTCCGTCCTTCAGGAAACTCCTGAAGCAATACGGCGCCTAGCCCAGCAGCACAGGCATCAGTTTGAACGATGAACGTACGCGAAAAATCCGCCATGGCCAATATGGGCGGGTTGGAGATGGCACTCTTAATATCCTCAAAAGCGAGGCGGTGCTCCTCCGTCCACTTGAATTCGACACCCTTGCGTCGTAAACGATTCAAGGGAGCCGCCCGAGCCGAGAAGTTAGGGATGAATTTTGCGAAGAAATTGGCCATTCCAATGAAACGCGCCACTGCTTTGACATTGCACGGAGGCGGAAAATTCCTGATTGCCACCGTCCTCTCTGGGTCGATAGCGACACCGTCTGGAGAGATCAAATGGCCGATGAAACTAAGTTGCGGTCGGGCAAACTGCACCTTAGTTGGCTTGACGGTAAGGCCAGCCTCCTGCAAGCGACGAAATACCTCCCGAAGATGCAACATGTGGGATGCAAAATCCTTGCTGTAAATAACCAGATCGTCGAGGTAGTGATACACATAGATGAATTTAATATTAGAAAAAATCTTGTCCAACAATCTGGTCAGCACCTGCGCCCCGGTTGCTAAACCGAATGGAAGTCTGCAGAACTCAAAATGATTCCACTCTGTGGAAAAGGCTGTGAGATGACGAGAAGACTCATGTAAAGGGATCTGGTTATATGCACTATTAAGGTCCAGAGAAGAAAAGACAGTAGCTCCCGCAAACCAATGGGCGGCAGAATGTATATCAGGTAATGGCATGGATTCAATGATAATTTTCTGGTTAAGAGCACGATAGTCAATCACAGGTCTAAAATCCCCTTCGCCCTTAGCCACCAAGAAAATCGGACTAGAATAGGCAGAAGTGGAGGGTCGAATTATACCTTTATCCAACATTTCATTAATTTTGGATCTCATGACCATCAACTTGGGCGGTGAGAGTCTGTAAGGAGGGAGACGGACAGGCACCCTATCAGTAACCTGGATTTGATACTCCAAAACATTGGTAACCCCGAGCTTGTCACTTAATACTTGATGGAAATCAGAAATGATCTGAAGAACTTGAGTACATTGATCAGGACGTAAATGCCCTAAATCCACTGGTTGATCAGGAACATCTTTTGTACGGAGCAAATTTTGATCTACAAAAGCACTAGAGGACTGCACTGAGGGCTTTAAAGAAGATATAGCAAAGCTAATTTGATAAGAGGGCTCGAATGGAAAATACACTACACTGCGTTGAAAATCTAAAGTCAAGCCAGTGAAACGGGCAAAATCAGCTCCCAGAATCACCGGAAACACCAATGAGTCAGCTACCAAAAACATGACTTTCCAAGAAAACTTAGCTATTTTCACCTTAAGAAAAATTTTCCCTAATATAGAAATAGGGGAAGCATCAGCACTAACTGTACTATCATAGTAAGGCAAAAGTTTAGAAAAAGAAATGCGGAGATCAGCTAACGTCTGCCTACTGATACATGATCTAGCAGCCCCAGAGTCTAGCAAAGCATTAGTAGAAAATTTCTTTAAAGAAATAGACAGGACTGGCAAATGACTGGGGACACGACCAGAACAACCCATGGATAATAATAATTGTTTATCACGCTCTCTGGGATGATCAGAAAAAGGCATAGTCACGGAAGAAGGTTCTAGTCATGGGCGGAAATTCGTCCTAGGAGCAGAGGCGGAAGATCTACGACTCATATCAGCAAACTTCTTTCGACAATCAGCAACCAAATGGCCCGATTTATCACAATAAGTACACCTACGGACGATCCTAGACTCGGTAGCAGAAGGAGAAGGCCGCTGCTGTAATTCCCTAATGCGAGTAGAGCAATTTCTAACTAAATGCCCGGGCTGACCACAGTAATGGCAAGAACGCACATCACTATTGAAATTAGATTGGACAGAATTACGAGAATCTCTAGCAAAGGTGACTTGAGGACTAGTTCGAGGAGGAACCGGCTCTAACAAAGATACAGAATTAGATGCAACCCGACAGGCATCACTGCTCTCAACCTCAGAAACAGTCGCAGCCAGACCAAACAAATCCGTAAATGTGCGAGGTCGTGGAGCAAAGGTCAAATGTGAGCGAGTGATGGGATTCAACCCAGATATAATGATCTCCACAATTTGGTTCTCTGAATCAGGGATTTGAAAAAGAGCAGCGTGAAGTCTAATATCTAGCACATACTCAGAAAAATTTTCGCCTTCACGCTGGGGTCTGTAATAATGAGAAGCCACTAAACCAATGCGGGGTCTGGAGGGAATAAACTGTCTCAATACCTCAGAATGAAACGTGGCAATAGATTTTGAGGCGGCTAGAACCGATTGCAAAATATCTAATATACGACCAGAAACTAAGCTGAGTAACATTTGTAAGACAATAATTTCTTGAACAGCAAATGACTTAGCCAAAGCAGATAATTCTACCAAAAACCTAAGAAACTTGATAGCTTCCTCCATAGTAGTGACAGTAAACTGAGTTTGTAAATCTAACATCTTTTGAAGAGGATGGGGCATTTTTAATGGAGAAAATGACGCCTGAGAAAAGGTCGGCACTAAATTTAAATTTTGCGGAACAGATTCTCTAAGCTGTGTCTGAATTAAATTCCCATGTTGAGAAAACGACTGACAATTTGAAGCAACAGTATTTTGAATGTTTCCTTGAAGAGGCTGCAAGGGAGGGGTAACAGTTGGTTGAGTCATAGCCGGAGAATTATTCTGCACAATCGGAGTATCCAAGTTAACTAACAAATTAGATGAGGAGGCCCCACCCTGAGCTGCGCCCTCAATAACTACAACCTGATCGCCATCATCAATATCCCAAATAGAAAAAGGAGCTAACAAGATTTCCCTCAATTTATCAAGTTCTCCATGATCCAAACCAGAATCCGAAATCTGCTGCATAAGAATAATCCTGTTTTCTATGTGCATTACTCTATGCTTAAGTCGTTTCTTCTGTTTGGTAGAAGCTTCGGGATCGGAAAATATTTCATTTACAGAATCTACTACTTCAGTTACCTTACGTTTCAATAAACGAAATTCATTATCAGGATCCTCAAGAGTTAATAACTGAGCAGAAGGAGTGTACTGAGAAGCTACTTGCTTAAGGCGAGATAATAAGGAGGCCGCATCAGCAGTTTCATCAACTGAAACGCCTCTAGCTTTAATTTCAAAAAGAATTTCATCTTTTCGGAGAAAATCCCACGAAAGTTGCAAATTCAAAGACATGGTGAGTGAAAAAGAATAGCAAAAGAAATTAACAATCAATACCAATATGTGTATATATAATAGCATACACCTATATATGAAGGCATATATAACTTCCCTCGCCTCGGACAAAAGAGTTGCTACCATGCAACGATAGATTTGGGGTGTTATTACTCTTTAATCAAAAGAAAAAGGTTTAGATAATTATTTAGTTAGTTATTTATAAACGTTGCTAAATAAAGAAAAACAGCAATAGGCCAATCCTATAACCTAACCAGCTACTGTACTTAATAATCTTCGAATACCAAATAACATATAAAGCCAAAACCGAAAGATAGAATAATATTTATATAATGCAATAACTTATAGGATGCCTAACATGCTACAGAAGAGCTCGGGGAAAGCGTGAGGAAATGCCCTCAGAGGGAGATCGACTTCTTTTGTACCAGGCAGAGTAGAGGGCAAGTTTGCAAAACCACATAGAAAACAGGTAGGATTCAACCAAGTAACAAGTTTAATAAATATCATGGAACATCTCTCATAAAAGCAGAGTACACATCAACAAGTAACAATAATTACCCATATTAATAAATATTATATATCATATCAAATAAATATACCCTAACCAGTATATGTTTGTCTTCAAGTTTATTATACCTATATTGAAACCTCAATTCCAAATAATCAATCTTCTATTTAAGGAAAGCTGTACTAAATACCTGATCCCAATAATCCTGGACTAACAACTATAAATGATATAGTCGAGAATAATAAGCTGAAGGCTAGATATCTGAATATGTCAGAGGAAGGCTAAGTAGGCAACAGTGAATATAAGAAAGCCTCAAGTAAATTGAGTCAATATATGTAGGCCAACATTAAACAAGCAGAAAATATCAATACCGACGAGGCATCAAATATACTCACTACGAATGAATAAATGTCCAAAATAATTTTAGAAATGAGACTAGGACAAAATGTAAAGTCCAAAAACAATGAGGCAAGAATAATTTTAGAAAAATGAAAGGAATCAGGAATTCTAATGTTCTAAAATAGTAGGCCTAGAATAACTTCAGGAAAATATATGGTATCAGAAATACTAATATTAGAAAACAGAAGGCCTAAAATAAATTTAGAAAAATGTAAAGTACCAGCAATACTAAAGTTCCAAATGAATAGGCCTAGAATAACTTCAGGTAAATATATGGTATCAAAAATACTAATATTAGAAAACAGAAGGCCTAAAATAAATTTAGAAAAATGTAAAGTACCAGCAATACTAAAGTTCCAAATGAATAGGCCTAGAATAACTTCAGGTAAATATATGGTATCAAAAATACTAATATTAGAAAACAGAAGGCCTAAAATAAATTTAGAAAAATGTAAGGTACCAGCAATACTAAAGTTCCAAATGAATAGGCCTAGAATAACTTCAGGTAAATATATGGTATCAAAAATACTAATATTAGAAAACAGAAGGCCTAAAATAAATTTAGAAAAAAAGTAAGTTACCAGCAATACTAAAGTTCCAAATGAATAGGCCTAGAATAACTTCAGGTAAATATATGGTATCAAAAATACTAATATTAGAAATCAGTAGGCCTAAAATAAATTTAGAAAAATGTAAGGTACCAGCAATACTAAAGTTCCAAAAGAATAGGGGTAGAATAACTTTAAGTAACTTGA
Organism: Ectobius pallidus; assembly: GCA_964059195.1. Lineage (NCBI taxonomy): Eukaryota > Metazoa > Arthropoda > Insecta > Blattodea > Ectobiidae > Ectobius > Ectobius pallidus. Next base: position 60,572,924 of record CAXKWD010000001.1, read on the forward strand.
CCAAAGACTCAGACTGAAAAAGCAGTATATAATAATCGCACATTCAAAGGGCAAATATAACTGTATACATATATAAAAGGGAGAAAAATAGAAAGCCAGCAAATCTAATTAACTGAGGCGACCGAAAGCTCACGCAAAATTAGTAAATGAACTACTAAATATCAAAGGGTAACTATAAGAGCTTAACCAAAAGAAATGGAATGTACTAGAAATGTATAGGCCTACCGGTATCAAATTCAAGAACAAATTTACTAGGCATTAGGCCCATGAAACCATCAATAGAACTCTCGTAAGTAACATAACAGGCCACAAGAAGTTAAATTTAAATATACAATAGCTTCACAATTTCAACGACAAGACGGAATAGGCCTATCCTAATTAGTGGGAATTTTCCTCAAATACATTCTCAACTTATACTCAAGAATTTACCTGTATCAGAAATTCTAATGTTCCAATATTCATTTTAAGTACATAAGCGTGAACATTAACCTCCTTAAGAAAATATAAGGCCTACTCTTTCCACAATAATGGGAATATTACATTATATGTCTCATGTGCCTAGTAACAAGAATTATCTCTGGACAAAACTTTAACATGGCGTCGATGCGTGTACAAGAAACGCCCCTTTCTTTGATCATAAAACATTGCATGAAAGTAACATATCATTACAAAAATCTGCAGCCTAAGAAATTTCACCCTTTCGATCAAAATGCATTATAAGAATTAGTAATAATCATTTATAGAAGTAGGCGTTACCAAAACTAATGAAACATGACTATCACGCCACTGAGCTTCTACGTGAGTAACATGTCTATTTGCATATAGATTAATTTCCAGGATCTTTCTGAAACATTGGTTAACTGCGCTGATATACTATCAAAACTTGAAACAGCATATGGGTACCCTAATATTGCTTCACCCATAGATTACCTACTCCACAAATTATTTAACATTATAATGGCAATTAGCCAATCATGAAATAAGTTTTCTGCTAGACCTGAATCTTTTACATGGTCACTGAATTTACTGCCTATAACTGACAATAGGTACTTTAAGGCTTGCTCTCTCTCTTTTACATAAATGAGATGGGTGCTGAAGGCACAAAAATTGAAATTAAGGTTACGCCATAGTAAAATGTCGGTACTCACATACAGGAACGAGAGAAAATCTCCAGGCGACTCCCCCACAACCGTGCACTTTAACTCACTCGGCGGATCTGGCAAAGGTCGTCGCCAGGCTCAAGATGCTCGAGCTCCCCACTAGAGCGCGACACCGAACTAAAGACGTAACCGCAAAGAGCTTAATAAGCAGAGAGAGGTAATATATATTTCAAGTATTACCATAGCAAAGCACTTAGACGGAGCAGAGAGGAAATATAAATTACAACCATTACAATACTCCCCTCTGTCCCATAAAAAAAAGTTTTACCAAAACTTTTTTTTTTACTCAAAAATTAGTGAAGTAGTATACCAAGCAATAGATAAGTATAAGTAATCCCCCAAAATATTAATACTAAGACAAAAGACACTTTACAGAATTAGATCATGCCATATCTATACACAACTTGCATATTTTAGTCTTTCAAAATCCTATAATAATATATCTTGATAAATCATTCTCTTGAAAAGTTTTTCTTCGCACAGGGCAATTTTAAGAGCACACTTTATACATATAGAAATGTTTATAGATTAAGTTACCAAATTATTGTCCAAAAAAAAAAGGTGTCTAAATCTTGAATGACATAGCCAAAAATAGTTCTCTTCATGATTCTGCAATAACACATACAGCGCACACCAAAAATGCTGCCAAATGTCCATATTCGGCGAAGTGACAAATCAGCAAGGTCCATACTTAGCTGACACACAAGATTATGATGAGCTGGAGATGACGAGGGCGAGGAGTATAGAACACCACATGTAGTTCTATGATCGATGACTGCTGGGCGAAAATGTGAGGATGTCTCCGGCCACCCACACTGAGTGACAAAATGAAGTAGGGGTTGCATACCCCCATGAGGCATCCATAAGGAGAGTGTGCAGAGGCATGACGTCATATACCTTCACACAAACCAGCAGGAACTTGATGGCTTCCAGGACCCAGAAACACATGTAGAATACATCTCCACGGAGCAGCTCGAACATGCAACAAAATGTTCAGAATCATGAGCGAGAATCACACATGGCCACAGGGGGGGGACTAGTACATCCTCTGCGAGATGGGATATTTTGTTGGCTAAGAAAATGTCTTAGGAGGATCACTCATTTTGGAAAAGAGGTCCAAAATTCCAGGAGATAACTGATAGTTTCCTTTTTGTCCAATATCAGTTAATATAGTCTTGTACTTGAAGAGAAACTAGCACCACTTTATTTTTATAAAACTGCTTAGAGATTTTCTTCTTTTATTCCAATTAAAATGTATATATATATATTCTTCCTTTTTTTTTTTGTTTAATCAGTTTATTGCTGTTACTTCTTTTTTTTACAATGGAATTGTTTTTTAAATGCCTTCCTAAGCATTACATGATTACCGCCGGCGGTTTTCTTTTGTTTTGAGTATTTTTTTTTATTGAGTCATTTTATTTTTAGTGATTTTCTTTTTAGGGGGGGCGCCCCCATAATACTTAGTTGGGTAGGAGACCGCCGAGGAGGAATTTCTCAAGTTAAGAGTAAGTAGCGACAATTTACTAAGGCAAAAAACTTGAACAAGCTTATAGAACATATTACAACATTATAAAAGAGAGTTAACAAGACAATTACAAAATTACAAACATATGTATTAATATACACTCACATCTCATAAACATCATCATTTACCTAATTAATACTCAATACTGCAACCATTGCTCAGAAAGATCCAAACCTTAAGAGTTAACATTTTTTGATTTGAGAAATGTGGCAACGCCTAACAGATTTGTCCAATACATGCTCCACTAAGAAGGTGACTCCACCGCCCAAAATGTCCACAATCCTATATGGGCCAACGTAGCGGGGAGCCAGCTTCTTGGCAAACTTAGAAATGGCTTTACTTTGAGTGTAATTCTTGCACATGACCTTGTCATCAATAGAAAATGGGTTTGGAATTCTACCTTTATTATATGTCGTAGCACGTTTATCATGAGCTCTCAACAAATTCCTTTTTGCAGCTTTCCAAGTCCTGGCCAGATCATCAGGGGATGGAGAGTCGGGTAACAAATCTGCAATACCCCAGATGTTACTGAGAGGGTGATTCGGTGAGAAGGAACAAAGCAGAGAAAAGGGAGTGAAACCATGCGACTCGTGAATAGCAGTGTTAAATGCGAATTGTAACCACGACAAATTCACGTCCCACTGTGAATGATCTTTGTGGTGGTACGCAATAAGCGCATTTTTCAAATTTCGCATCACACGCTCCGCATGGGAGGGGTTAGGGTAATATGGCGTGGTGGTAATATGAGAGATACCAGCACGGAAACAGAAGTCTTTGAATTGTTTAGAAATAAATTGAGGTCCATTGTCTGAGACGATAAACTGAGGAAAGCCAAAGACCTGAAAGATGGAAGATAAACTGGAAATCACCTTATCGGTACGAGAGTCTCGCATGGGAAATAACCAAGAAAACTTGGAAAACGCATCGACTACCACAAATATAAAAGTATTTCCTTTCTTGGAACGTGGAAGTTTTCCCAGGAAGTCAATGAAGAGTTTTTCAAATGGCCTTTGGGCGACAGTAGATGATAAGAAACCCATGCGAGTATTGAGAGAAGGCTTAGACATGGAACAAATAGCACATGATCTGACTCGATCACGGACATCCAAGAACATGCCTTTCCACCAAAAGGAGACTTTAATTTTGGCCAAGGTTTTCTTTAGACCTAAATGGCCACCAATCGGGGAAACATGAAAATATCTGAAAACCATGTCCTTAAGCGAGGAAGGCAGAACAATCTTGGGACGCCTACATCTCCCCACCTGAATCTGCAAGGTATCTCTGACCAGAGAAAAGTTGCTAACAGCAGATCCACCTTTCAACTTGTCAATGATGACCGACAAATCGGGATCTAACAGTTGCTGCTGCGCAACATCAGAAAATGCCAACGGAAAATCTGTTAACAGAGGAGCAATAACTTCCTGAGGGGGCATAGATGACACCGCAGAACCCTGAATAGGAGTAACTTCTTCCACAGAAGCTCTAGGAGTACCCTCAAACATGCGAGACAAGGAGTCAGCTAAGATGTTTTCAGAGGAACGAATGTGCACCGTGGAGAATTTAAACGCAGATAGGCGAACTGCCCATCTAGCTAGTCGGCCCGTCTTGCGAGGTCGAGCCAAACACCAAGACAACGCTTGGTTGTCGCACTCTAAGATGAAATTGACGTGCTCGACATACATGCGAAACTTCTCCAGGGCAAAGATAACTGCCAAGGCTTCCATTTCATAGATGGAAAATTGTTGCTCTTGGGCAGTCAGCGAGCGCGACGCATACGCAATTGGCTTCCGTCCTTCAGGAAACTCCTGAAGCAATACGGCGCCTAGCCCAGCAGCACAGGCATCAGTTTGAACGATGAACGTACGCGAAAAATCCGCCATGGCCAATATGGGCGGGTTGGAGATGGCACTCTTAATATCCTCAAAAGCGAGGCGGTGCTCCTCCGTCCACTTGAATTCGACACCCTTGCGTCGTAAACGATTCAAGGGAGCCGCCCGAGCCGAGAAGTTAGGGATGAATTTTGCGAAGAAATTGGCCATTCCAATGAAACGCGCCACTGCTTTGACATTGCACGGAGGCGGAAAATTCCTGATTGCCACCGTCCTCTCTGGGTCGATAGCGACACCGTCTGGAGAGATCAAATGGCCGATGAAACTAAGTTGCGGTCGGGCAAACTGCACCTTAGTTGGCTTGACGGTAAGGCCAGCCTCCTGCAAGCGACGAAATACCTCCCGAAGATGCAACATGTGGGATGCAAAATCCTTGCTGTAAATAACCAGATCGTCGAGGTAGTGATACACATAGATGAATTTAATATTAGAAAAAATCTTGTCCAACAATCTGGTCAGCACCTGCGCCCCGGTTGCTAAACCGAATGGAAGTCTGCAGAACTCAAAATGATTCCACTCTGTGGAAAAGGCTGTGAGATGACGAGAAGACTCATGTAAAGGGATCTGGTTATATGCACTATTAAGGTCCAGAGAAGAAAAGACAGTAGCTCCCGCAAACCAATGGGCGGCAGAATGTATATCAGGTAATGGCATGGATTCAATGATAATTTTCTGGTTAAGAGCACGATAGTCAATCACAGGTCTAAAATCCCCTTCGCCCTTAGCCACCAAGAAAATCGGACTAGAATAGGCAGAAGTGGAGGGTCGAATTATACCTTTATCCAACATTTCATTAATTTTGGATCTCATGACCATCAACTTGGGCGGTGAGAGTCTGTAAGGAGGGAGACGGACAGGCACCCTATCAGTAACCTGGATTTGATACTCCAAAACATTGGTAACCCCGAGCTTGTCACTTAATACTTGATGGAAATCAGAAATGATCTGAAGAACTTGAGTACATTGATCAGGACGTAAATGCCCTAAATCCACTGGTTGATCAGGAACATCTTTTGTACGGAGCAAATTTTGATCTACAAAAGCACTAGAGGACTGCACTGAGGGCTTTAAAGAAGATATAGCAAAGCTAATTTGATAAGAGGGCTCGAATGGAAAATACACTACACTGCGTTGAAAATCTAAAGTCAAGCCAGTGAAACGGGCAAAATCAGCTCCCAGAATCACCGGAAACACCAATGAGTCAGCTACCAAAAACATGACTTTCCAAGAAAACTTAGCTATTTTCACCTTAAGAAAAATTTTCCCTAATATAGAAATAGGGGAAGCATCAGCACTAACTGTACTATCATAGTAAGGCAAAAGTTTAGAAAAAGAAATGCGGAGATCAGCTAACGTCTGCCTACTGATACATGATCTAGCAGCCCCAGAGTCTAGCAAAGCATTAGTAGAAAATTTCTTTAAAGAAATAGACAGGACTGGCAAATGACTGGGGACACGACCAGAACAACCCATGGATAATAATAATTGTTTATCACGCTCTCTGGGATGATCAGAAAAAGGCATAGTCACGGAAGAAGGTTCTAGTCATGGGCGGAAATTCGTCCTAGGAGCAGAGGCGGAAGATCTACGACTCATATCAGCAAACTTCTTTCGACAATCAGCAACCAAATGGCCCGATTTATCACAATAAGTACACCTACGGACGATCCTAGACTCGGTAGCAGAAGGAGAAGGCCGCTGCTGTAATTCCCTAATGCGAGTAGAGCAATTTCTAACTAAATGCCCGGGCTGACCACAGTAATGGCAAGAACGCACATCACTATTGAAATTAGATTGGACAGAATTACGAGAATCTCTAGCAAAGGTGACTTGAGGACTAGTTCGAGGAGGAACCGGCTCTAACAAAGATACAGAATTAGATGCAACCCGACAGGCATCACTGCTCTCAACCTCAGAAACAGTCGCAGCCAGACCAAACAAATCCGTAAATGTGCGAGGTCGTGGAGCAAAGGTCAAATGTGAGCGAGTGATGGGATTCAACCCAGATATAATGATCTCCACAATTTGGTTCTCTGAATCAGGGATTTGAAAAAGAGCAGCGTGAAGTCTAATATCTAGCACATACTCAGAAAAATTTTCGCCTTCACGCTGGGGTCTGTAATAATGAGAAGCCACTAAACCAATGCGGGGTCTGGAGGGAATAAACTGTCTCAATACCTCAGAATGAAACGTGGCAATAGATTTTGAGGCGGCTAGAACCGATTGCAAAATATCTAATATACGACCAGAAACTAAGCTGAGTAACATTTGTAAGACAATAATTTCTTGAACAGCAAATGACTTAGCCAAAGCAGATAATTCTACCAAAAACCTAAGAAACTTGATAGCTTCCTCCATAGTAGTGACAGTAAACTGAGTTTGTAAATCTAACATCTTTTGAAGAGGATGGGGCATTTTTAATGGAGAAAATGACGCCTGAGAAAAGGTCGGCACTAAATTTAAATTTTGCGGAACAGATTCTCTAAGCTGTGTCTGAATTAAATTCCCATGTTGAGAAAACGACTGACAATTTGAAGCAACAGTATTTTGAATGTTTCCTTGAAGAGGCTGCAAGGGAGGGGTAACAGTTGGTTGAGTCATAGCCGGAGAATTATTCTGCACAATCGGAGTATCCAAGTTAACTAACAAATTAGATGAGGAGGCCCCACCCTGAGCTGCGCCCTCAATAACTACAACCTGATCGCCATCATCAATATCCCAAATAGAAAAAGGAGCTAAGATTTCCCTCAATTTATCAAGTTCTCCATGATCCAAACCAGAATCCGAAATCTGCTGCATAAGAATAATCCTGTTTTCTATGTGCATTACTCTATGCTTAAGTCGTTTCTTCTGTTTGGTAGAAGCTTCGGGATCGGAAAATATTTCATTTACAGAATCTACTACTTCAGTTACCTTACGTTTCAATAAACGAAATTCATTATCAGGATCCTCAAGAGTTAATAACTGAGCAGAAGGAGTGTACTGAGAAGCTACTTGCTTAAGGCGAGATAATAAGGAGGCCGCATCAGCAGTTTCATCAACTGAAACGCCTCTAGCTTTAATTTCAAAAAGAATTTCATCTTTTCGGAGAAAATCCCACGAAAGTTGCAAATTCAAAGACATGGTGAGTGAAAAAGAATAGCAAAAGAAATTAACAATCAATACCAATATGTGTATATATAATAGCATACACCTATATATGAAGGCATATATAACTTCCCTCGCCTCGGACAAAAGAGTTGCTACCATGCAACGATAGATTTGGGGTGTTATTACTCTTTAATCAAAAGAAAAAGGTTTAGATAATTATTTAGTTAGTTATTTATAAACGTTGCTAAATAAAGAAAAACAGCAATAGGCCAATCCTATAACCTAACCAGCTACTGTACTTAATAATCTTCGAATACCAAATAACATATAAAGCCAAAACCGAAAGATAGAATAATATTTATATAATGCAATAACTTATAGGATGCCTAACATGCTACAGAAGAGCTCGGGGAAAGCGTGAGGAAATGCCCTCAGAGGGAGATCGACTTCTTTTGTACCAGGCAGAGTAGAGGGCAAGTTTGCAAAACCACATAGAAAACAGGTAGGATTCAACCAAGTAACAAGTTTAATAAATATCATGGAACATCTCTCATAAAAGCAGAGTACACATCAACAAGTAACAATAATTACCCATATTAATAAATATTATATATCATATCAAATAAATATACCCTAACCAGTATATGTTTGTCTTCAAGTTTATTATACCTATATTGAAACCTCAATTCCAAATAATCAATCTTCTATTTAAGGAAAGCTGTACTAAATACCTGATCCCAATAATCCTGGACTAACAACTATAAATGATATAGTCGAGAATAATAAGCTGAAGGCTAGATATCTGAATATGTCAGAGGAAGGCTAAGTAGGCAACAGTGAATATAAGAAAGCCTCAAGTAAATTGAGTCAATATATGTAGGCCAACATTAAACAAGCAGAAAATATCAATACCGACGAGGCATCAAATATACTCACTACGAATGAATAAATGTCCAAAATAATTTTAGAAATGAGACTAGGACAAAATGTAAAGTCCAAAAACAATGAGGCAAGAATAATTTTAGAAAAATGAAAGGAATCAGGAATTCTAATGTTCTAAAATAGTAGGCCTAGAATAACTTCAGGAAAATATATGGTATCAGAAATACTAATATTAGAAAACAGAAGGCCTAAAATAAATTTAGAAAAATGTAAAGTACCAGCAATACTAAAATTCCAAATGAATAGGCCTAGAATAACTTCAGGTAAATATATGGTATCAAAAATACTAATATTAGAAAACAGAAGGCCTAAAATAAATTTAGAAAAATGTAAAGTACCAGCAATACTAAAGTTCCAAATGAATAGGCCTAGAATAACTTCAGGTAAATATATGGTATCAAAAATACTAATATTAGAAAACAGAAGGCCTAAAATAAATTTAGAAAAATGTAAGGTACCAGCAATACTAAAGTTCCAAATGAATAGGCCTAGAATAACTTCAGGTAAATATATGGTATCAAAAATACTAATATTAGAAAACAGAAGGCCTAAAATAAATTTAGAAAAAAAGTAAGTTACCAGCAATACTAAAGTTCCAAATGAATAGGCCTAGAATAACTTCAGGTAAATATATGGTATCAAAAATACTAATATTAGAAATCAGTAGGCCTAAAATAAATTTAGAAAAATGTAAGGTACCAGCAATACTAAAGTTCCAAAAGAATAGGGGTAGAATAACTTTAAGTAACTTGACCAAAGACTCAGACTGAAAAAGCAGTATATAATAATCGCACATTCAAAGGGCAAATATAACTGTATACATATATAAAAGGGAGAAAAATAGAAAGCCAGCAAATCTAATTAACTGAGGCGACCGAAAGCTCACGCAAAATTAGTAAATGAACTACTAAATATCAAAGGGTAACTATAAGAGCTTAACCAAAAGAAATGGAATGTACTAGAAATGTATAGGCCTACCGGTATCAAATTCAAGAACAAATTTACTAGGCATTAGGCCCATGAAACCATCAATAGAACTCTCGTAAGTAACATAACAGGCCACAAGAAGTTAAATTTAAATATACAATAGCTTCACAATTTCAACGACAAGACGGAATAGGCCTATCCTAATTAGTGGGAATTTTCCTCAAATACATTCTCAACTTTTACTCAAGAATTTACCTGTATCAGAAATTCTAATGTTCCAATATTCATTTTAAGTACATAAGCGTGAACATTAACCTCCTTAAGAAAATATAAGGCCTACTCTTTCCACAATAATGGGAATATTACATTATATGTCTCATGTGCCTAGTAACAAGAATTATCTCTGGACAAAACTTTAACATGGCGTCGATGCGTGTACAAGAAACGCCCCTTTCTTTGATCATAAAACATTGCATGAAAGTAACATATCATTACAAAAATCTGCAGCCTAAGAAATTTCACCCTTTCGATCAAAATGCATTATAAGAATTAGTAATAATCATTTATAGAAGTAGGCGTTACCAAAACTAATGAAACATGACTATCACGCCACTGAGCTTCTACGTGAGTAACATGTCTATTTGCATATAGATTAATTTCCAGGATCTTTCTGAAACATTGGTTAACTGCGCTGATATACTATCAAAACTTGAAACAGCATATGGGTACCCTAATATTGCTTCACCCATAGATTACCTACTCCACAAATTATTTAACATTATAATGGCAATTAGCCAATCATGAAATAAGTTTTCTGCTAGACCTGAATCTTTTACATGGTCACTGAATTTACTGCCTATAACTGACAATAGGTACTTTAAGGCTTGCTCTCTCTCTTTTACATAAATGAGATGGGTGCTGAAGGCACAAAAATTGAAATTAAGGTTACGCCATAGTAAAATGTCGGTACTCACATACAGGAACGAGAGAAAATCTCCAGGCGACTCCCCCACAACCGTGCACTTTAACTCACTCGGCGGATCTGGCAAAGGTCGTCGCCAGGCTCAAGATGCTCGAGCTCCCCACTAGAGCGCGACACCGAACTAAAGACGTAACCGCAAAGAGCTTAATAAGCAGAGAGAGGTAATATATATTTCAAGTATTACCATAGCAAAGCACTTAGACGGAGCAGAGAGGAAATATAAATTACAACCATTACATTTGTAGGAATGTAAATGAAACTATAGTTTTCATCTTAGCCATGAAAGGGATTACACTGACTGTTGTGTGAGATGACCACATGTTTGCTAACATAATCTAACCTTAGTGAGTGAAAATGAATTTGGTGGAGAGTTTGTTGAAGGCGTCATTTTCTTCCAGGAAATTGAAGAAAGAAAAAAAACTGTGTACCACAGATGTTTTAAATAAAATATGTGACATCTCTCACCAGAATGTCCTGCAGGACATGCATTTTACATGCCATAAATTAAACATTGGTCTGTTGCACTCAGAAAAAATTATTGTGGGGGGGGGCAAGAATTACATTTTTTGTAGTTATACATAAGCCTTATATGATAAGTTATGTTTGGGGGGGGGCAGAAATTACCTCGTGATCCCAGAGTTTGCACCTATGGTTGCATTTCTGCATAACTAAATATCTTTGAATTCACAAATCCTTTTAATTTTAATTGGCTATTTAAATGATACTTATACTACTTTAACCCTTTCACTGCTGAGATATTGGCAAGCTGACATATCATCCTTGCTGAGATATTTTCATTGTGAACATTCGGGCTGAAATTACTGGACTGCCATTGGAATAATGGAGGGCCAGTGTGTCGTCTCTTTGTGGGTTGCACAGGTTGTTGCGTAACACCTTCACTGTCACCACTCGAATCATTCACTTCACTACACTGATTTTTATTTAGATCGATACTATCACTGTCACTCTCCAATAAATCCGAAAAATCAGAAGGCAAAGATTCAAAATACGCCAGAATTTTTTCATCACCTAAGAAACGCCTTTCCTTGCTTGTGGATGCCATGACTGTGTTACCCTGGCCTTGACGTGATTCCCCGCATGTCACATGATTCTTCAGTTCATTGGCTTGTTCATACAACACAACATTGTGCAAGGCTTCACATTTTCGTCTACAGATTGCATCACAGGGCAGGGAAAGCAATGAAATTAAGTTTTATCTAACCCCAAGAGATGGCAGGTGAATAAGATCGCAGTAGGACGGGACTGTAATGAACACCATAGTATTAGGGGTGCTGCGATCCCATTCGAAATAAGAAATAAAATGCATAAAAAATAAAAAAACACAAACAATGCCTAGATTTATAAGGAAACAACTGAATAAAAATATAGCATAGCTCGTAGCCTGTTTAGAAAATATATATATTTAGAAAATAATAACACTTTAGAAATTTAAAAAGCACTGAACACTATAAAGAACATATAAAAAATATATAAAAGAAAAAAGGGAAAAGTGACATCACTGAGGTAAAACACTGTTGTAAAGAAATTATTTAAATCACTGTTTTGAAATATGTGCACTCTTGAAAATCTTGAGGCACTGTTCTCTTGCATGTTTGTTGTAAAGAAAAAATAATTAATTAAATCATCACTGATTTGAAATATGTGAACTCTTGAAAATCTTGAGGCACTGTTCTCTTGAGAATTCAATTTCTTGACGATGATTGCAGTGAATGTTGTGCAGTGATATATATAAAATACGAACGGTTGTCGTACTGCTGACGAACAATGTAAATGTAATGTAAGGTGTCTTCGTACTGCTGACGATGTGTGATATTGTCGTACTGCTGACGAGCAATATGAATGTAATGTAAGATGTCTTCGTACTGCTGACGATGTGTGATATTGTCGTACTGCTGACGAGTAATATGAATGTAATGTAAGATGTCTTCGTACTACTGACGAAATGTGATATTGTCGTACTGCTGACGAGCAATATGAATGTAATGTAAGATGTCTTCGTACTACTGACGAAATGTGATATTGTCGTACTGCTGACGAGCAATATGAATGTAATGTAAGATGTCTTCGTACTACTGCTGACGAAATGTAATATTGTCGTACTGCTGACGAACAATATGAATGTAATATAAGATGTCTTCGTACTACTGACGAAATGTAATATTGTCGTACTGCTGACGAACAATATGAATGTAATATAAGATTCTTCGTACTACTGACGAAATGTGATATTGTCGTACTGCTGACGAGCAATATGAATGTAATGTAAGATGTCTTCGTACTACTGCTGACGAAATGTAATATTGTCGTACTGCTGACGAACAATATGAATGTAATATATGATATCTTCGTACTACTGACGAAATGTAATATTGTCGTAGTGCTGACGAACAATGTGATTGTAATATAAGATGTCTTCGTACTACTGACGAAATGTGATATTGTCGTACTGCTGACGAGCAATATGAATGTAATGTAAGATGTCTTCGTACTGCTGACGATGTGTGATATTGTCGTACTGCTGACGAGCAATATGAATGTAATATAAGATGTCTTCGTACTACTGACGATGTGTGATATTGTCGTACTGCTGACGAGCAATATGAATGTATTATAAGATGTCTTCGTACTACTGACGAAATGTAATATTGTACTGCTGCCGAACAAGGTAAAATGTGAGTTTACTTTGAATTGAGTGGACACTGCACAGTCGGTTGAAAAACCACGTTGTTATGACACAAGATGGCGGCTGGCCCCCTGACCGTTTGACTTGATGGATCTGAACCGACTGGGGAGACTGGAGGCGGGACTTAGCTTATATAGTAATCGATAAGTGGGCATGGCTTCAACTTCTGATTGGTGGGTGACCACGCCTCCTGGCCAATCAGAGTTAGTTATGACGTCACATCAAGAATTGCCATAGGCAATGCGAATAAAACATTCCCTGAGGGCAACAAAGGAAATGGCTTCTACTGTTCAAATAATAGAATTTGTGATCTGAACATACCATGGGAATGAATGGTTTTGCTGCGTAGGTTAATTTGAGATATAAATTTCTAACTTCTATGCAGCAGTTGACAGAATATGAGAGTTAATTCGTTGGCTTGATTAAACGCGCGTTTTGATATAATTAATGAATGCGTGAATGGAAATGTTTGCATTTATGTACTGAGAGATTTACAGTAGGGACCTATATAATGGCATAATCAAAATGTAGAATAATTAAGCATGAGTATCTTAACTGAATTAATTATAAACACGTGGCTGGGGCAGTGATATTTAAGAGAGGTTGGTACACTGCTTATGTAGTCACTTGTCATGCAAAGAAGTTAACAGAGAAGACAGCCAGTTTAGTAAACTGTAGCCAGTCAACCTCCTGCAAAGAGCGCAATGAGAAATATAAGACAGTTTGGGAATGCTGCAAGCCTCGTGGTTTAATGATGCATGGAAGTAATATTCGTATAAATGCTACAAACGAAACAAAAAACATGATATTCATGAATCAGGAAGTATTTTCCTTGTATTTCAAGAGCAAATACAAGCATAGTGAACTCGGGTTATTAAAGGTGTAGGTTAAACTTCATAACCTCAAATTGTAGATACCACGCCTACCATTCGCGTAATTAATTAGAGATGTGATTAGGCCTTATTAAATATTAAAATGCCCTCTCTGCTCGCGTGACGTAACAGCAGCACACTATCCTTTCATTGAAACTGTATAAAAAATTCCATTCCATGTGCAATCGACTCATTCATAACACCAACTTCATGGTCGGAACTGCTCCATCGATAGCACACGTAAGTGCCATTCTTCACGCCAGAACTGCTCCATCAATAGCAGTACTCTCTTTTTAAGCCAGGAGCCGCAACAGCTGCCAATAATAATAAACTCAATTGAAGCATAACTGCAAATAAGGGTCTATATGGTATTTTATGAGTTTTGAGAAAACATGCTCCAATGCCATTGTTGCTTGTTGAGTCAGGATGCCTTTATAGACAGTAACATAGACCTTTGTTCCATAAAAGATACACTACTGTTTTCTAAAAAATATTACCTAGAGTACATAAGTAACTTAAGTTTTCGAGAGAGAAAATACTGGCTGCATGTTGCAGAATAGATGGACAATGTGATTTTTATACCTTTGTGCGAGGAAAGCAGGCACATTACTTTATGTTCGACATGGTCCCTTGTTCATGGTCCCTTGTTCATCAAAGCACGTTTTGCTTCATAATTTTCTGCATAGCGATGTCCTGTGTTATCATAAGGTAAACGTAAGTGCCTAGTAGATGAAAGAGGCATATTAGATCTTTGTTTGGCAAAGCACTTCATTTTCATAAAATTGTAACATAGACCCTTGTTCTTGGTTATGCTTCAATTCAACTTTTTTACCTCAAACATATAGTGCATTGTTGTATAATGTTGTTACATAATATTGTTGTGACTGTAATTAAGATTTAAAAAAGAATTTAATTTATACACATTACTAACAATGCAAATATTATAATGTAATAGACTTTTGTAAGTTGTAATCATTTCCAGCTATATGTTGACAAAGGATAAATATTAATTTACACAATAATGTTTAAGTGTCAGTGACGGCTTAAAAGTGAAGTTCTAATCCAGTCATTATTGATAGTGATTTTTTTAAATCTTACCTTATTTCTCAAAGGTTAGGTTGATTCTCCTCTCTTTTAGGGCAGCAAACCTATCAACAATGATGTCCAAAAAGCTAGACTGTTCTTGTAGTTACAGATAATCATATATACTGTATTAATTCAGGAGCGGTCGGTATTAATGTACTATTCTGCTTTAGCACACTGTTCATTTTGTTAACATAGATATTGTTTATGATTTAATCAATTAACATTATTCTGTAAAAGAAACACTTAAAGAAAATAATCTTAGCTTGCCAACCATTAGATACTATGCTGTGTCCCTGAACAGTGCATGGCAGTCAGCTTGAGTTGCTAAGCATTATACTGCAGTGTGCTAGATATCTCAGTAGCAATGCCCAGCTTTGTTGACCGGGCTTGCAAGTAGGCCTACTCTGAAGCAGAATATATTTTTTCCATAGTTAACATGAGAATCCTCCTTATTGTGCTATCATGTGGAATA
This sequence comes from Ectobius pallidus, assembly GCA_964059195.1. Classification (NCBI taxonomy): domain Eukaryota; kingdom Metazoa; phylum Arthropoda; class Insecta; order Blattodea; family Ectobiidae; genus Ectobius; species Ectobius pallidus. The sequence continues at coordinate 60,588,573 of CAXKWD010000001.1, forward strand.
GCAACTCACCCCCCCCCCATAGGTAGGCAGCATTCTGCACGAGAAATTGCAGTTTTGAATATAAGTGTTTGAGAGGTGGAGGGTTAACAACCTTAGGTGATGGTTGATTAAGTTGGTTAGGTGATGGTGGGGTGGATTCTTTCAAGGTTATTTAGCGACACTATAGGAACTTTCCTTGGTAACACATCTAACGATGCAAGTATGACAGTTTTTAAACCATAAAATGATGGTGCGACATTAGCCGCCAATGAGTCCGATGTATCTGCAGTCATCTTCATATACCTGTAATACTTAAAAATATCGTATGCAGGTATTACATAACGTTTGTACAAACTCAATTCCTTTATGACTGTATATAATGTTTTATTATATAATACTAATTACATAAAAAATAATATTGATATATTGATCCCTTTTCAACATCTATCCAATTCTAACCTTCCCACATTAGTGCATAAGGTGGAAAAAATAACTATATAAGAATATCAATAAGAACTAGCTGAAAATATGAAATTTATTAATTCATATACCTGGCCACCGATGGGGCGGATATTTCTTTTTCATGTTACAATGTTCATTGTCGTATAGCGGCGACGACTTTTCTCCTTTTGGAGAGTTTGTCTCCGCCGTCCTACGCCAATGTGTGAGACTACTCTATTTTTACTTAGCTGTTGTTGATCTGTAGAGATGAGATGTTGGTCTCTTGACGATCTTGGAGTAGTTGCCTCACACATGATAAATCGTGGGTTTATCTCCTTAGAGATAAGTGAAAAACGAAGCTTTAAGACGAGACTAGATGTTTATTGCTAAGTACATGCTACACAGCTACATGTTGCTACAATTGTTGACCGAAGACAAAATCCGACAAGTATACACTATTCTGCGTATTTATAACTTCATAGGAAGGAGGAGCTAGATCAAAGTTATTATAGTTATTATCTAAGAGTTTAATGGAAATTGGTGCTGACTAAACATTAGTAATTATATTGATTATGTTCTACATATGACTAACTCAGCACTCCTTACACATGACTATTACTATGTCATCATTCTGTCGTTTATTGAACTTCAAGACTAAACAATTTGGCTTCCGCGTACACAGCAATTCATTTCCGTATTTTCAAACAATACAGTTTATTAACTTTTAATCTAACTTCTCTTCCTACTTTTAGTTCAATGCCCTTCTCTATCATGAAATTTCAGAATATCCTTCTTATTTTCTAAGTATAATAATAATTATACGACATTCCTCCCCTTCTTGAAAAGACTGAGGTTCCAGACCTCAGGCTTTTAAACCTTCACTTGAATCTAAAACATTTCTTTGATTTGACCACTCTAAATTTCTGTTTCTTTTACTATTGTTAAATTTATGTCCTTCCTCCTTTACACCTTTTCACTTTAATTACTATAAAATACAAACACATACTTGACACTTTTTATCCTTCATTTTGCATTTCAAAATTTTCTAATACTTCTTTCTAATATACTTGATAACTCTATTCCACCCTTAAGAACATTATCAGTATTATTTTTTTTATACAACATTTAGAATTTATACAATAATGTTACAATAATTACGCAATAAGACATAATTCCTCCTATCCATAATAATATTACAAAAAAACAACATACCCATGAAAATCTATAATTTTCCTCTTTAATCGACCATATTTTCACTAATCAATTTTTCTTTTACTTCTTTAATAATCATCTTATTTCCTAAATCCTCTATGTTAAATAATATATGTTAAAATGGTAATTCAATTTCAATATCAACAAATTACTTAAATTCATGCCAAAATATGACAAATTAATATATTTAAAATTTATAATATATATTTTTTTTTAAATGCGAAATTACTTCTTGTGTAATTCCTTTACTCTGATCTCCTAATATCATATTTACCTTTAACTACTATTCTTTTGATAAACTTCATATCTAAATTATCGTTAAACTTTCATTTTTTAAATTAATTGTAAAACATTAATTACTTTCAAAATTAATTATCAATACAGTGGTACAACTTTTTTATAAACATTTCATTTTCAAAATGTCTTTGTTATTACTTCAGTATTAACCCTAACAATATCAACACACTTCTGCACCTAGTAATTACTTAAATATAAAAACATTTTCTTTTTACCTCTACGTAAATTTCTTAATTTCTTTTACTTTTTATTTCCTTTCTGACAATATTTTACCTTTTATTAATATATTGATCTAATAAATTAACTGAAATTACATACACTGATAATTTATTTTTAAACTTGGATTACTACTTAACGAAGAAATTTATCTATTAATGTGATCCTATTTCTTGTACAATTATCTTGATTTGACGGAAAGTTATAATTTAACTTGACACTTTCTCTTTTAACTGAAAATAAGTTTCACTTCAAAATGCTACGCTGACATTTCTACAGTCCTATCCCATATTTTAATTCAAATTTTATCACTTCTTATTTTGATTGAAATTACATTTCACTTCCCAATTCATAACTACGTTGGCATTTCGACAATCCTCTTTCAATACGTTATATCATTTCAACTAAAATTCAACTATTAATATTTCGTAACACTGTTAATTTGCTATGTATTTTTATTTTCATATATTATTTATTCTGATTCATATTAACATTTACTTGACACTATTTATATTAGTCATTTAATTCGTTTTTAATTATCATTCCTCGTATCTTTAAATTTAATCATTTATAACATTTCCTTACCTTTTCTAAAACAATTTCTCAAACAATACACTAAATATATAAATATATTTTTTAACTAATAAAAATTAACTCTCATTTCTTCAACTACTTTGGAAATAATTCTCTTGTTTCCTTTCTCTCTAACACTCCATTAAAATTTTTCACTCTGAAATTTAATCTTGATTTATTCAAAATAATTTATACTGGAAATACCATCTGTAATTTCCTACCATATGCAATTCATACACTCACCAATTTTTCTTAACTTATTCCACCTTTACTTAGGCTATACTTTTCTAGATTTCTTTACTTACTATCTTCCTTAAATACCATCTCCTTGTTTATTCGTACAAAACTCGATTTCCTCCACTTCATCAAAATATATTTTAACTTTAACTGTGGTTTTAGTAATTTATACTTTCCTTAATCACTTACTATTCTTCTCTTAATCAATATGCAAATTTTAATAAACTTCTTATCCTCATGTCTATTTTTCTCTCTTTGCATCTACTTAAATTTCGTCAGTATCCTTAACCCTACAAAACATTTAATAAATTATTTTCTCTCAATTCTCACAAAAACACATACGAAACTAAATTAAATTCTTTTCTTTAGATCTTACAATTTTCTTTCTCTTTCGATGTTTTACGGATATATTATCCCAACATTTTCTTACAATGTTATTTCTCTTTTAATGATTTTGGTTTTACATCAATCCCGACTTAATTAATAAGTCTAGCAAAATCTCCATACACAACATTTATGAAATCCATTCCCTCATTCCTCTTTCTCTTCGATTGACGGATTATATTATCCCAACATATTTTACAATGTTATTTCTCTTTGGATGACAGGTTAACATTTTCTCAACTTAATAAATAAGTCTAGCAAGGTCTCCATACACAAAAGTTATGAAATCCATTTCCTCAGATTAAGGGTATATTTACGAACACATGATTTCGTACTCTCATACTCTTGAACTAATACTTGCATTATTCTTAATCTCCAATTGTTTACGTTTTACCATAAATTTCTCTCTTGTACGTCCTCTCGTACTCATATTATATTTTGCCCCTTGCTAACAAAAACATAATATGCATTAGGCAGTTCATTGCCTCAGCCATCTCCAGATTCAGAAACCTCCGTTTGACCTTATTACACAATAGTTATACTTCGATAACATTTTCTCTCTGTTGTTACCTTACCCGGTAATTCTGTCTTTCTTCCTACTCTTATCATACTTTTATGAAGTCTATGTTATTCAGTGTGAGGATTGGTATTCTATTCGCAATCATTACATTAACTTATTTATTTAATTCATTCTGTTCAATTTGACAAACACATTTTAAATATTCCCTGAAAACTTTAATATTTTAACACTGCCATTAAATCGTTTAATTCACCTGACCTTCTTATTTCGTCTCTCATAACTTGCGTACATTAATCTATAAAAAGATATTTGATATAACCTATTTCAAGCTGAATTAATTTTAATTTATCTCTACTATTTGTTATGCCTTAGGAAGAAGAATTATTATTCTGATGTTACTAATACAACTGACTCATGTCATTGTGTCAATAACAAATACGTTAATTCAGCAGTCTGCTTTACAGCTGATGTTGCATAGTGTAACTAACACCTGCTTCCTTGAGCAACTTGAGTTATCATACAGTAGACATTCCTCTGACATTGAATCTTCAGATTAATGTTAAATGCTTTTGTAATTTTAAAACTTATTGCAAATTGATAAATTACCTCATCAAATTCTTTTAAAATTGACCCACATCTCGTCATTCTTAAACCAAACTTTTAATCCTATCATCACTTCACAATTTTCTGATATGCCCTTATGTTAAACTTTCTATCCAATAACTACTTTTTACATTCCATAATGTTTTAACATATTAAAACTTCTTCTTACTGATTTTTTTTTCATGATCTCTTCTTAACCTATCCCTTACAAGTTTCACTTCTGACCAAACTCGTTTATATTGTTCTATCATCAATTATTAAGTTACGCATGATTTATCATCTTTGGTGCTTTAACTTTTTTTAAATTCAGTACATCTTGGAACTTTCCTCCATTTGAATAAACTGACTTGTCTTTATTAAATAAATTAAATAATTTAATTCCATTTTCAAACATTCTCATTTCATTGAATCCCACTAAACATTAATTTATTATGATTATTTACCTTCACGCAATTTAACACTGTGCTCTTTTAAATCATCTTCAAACAAATTCTATTGGACGACGTATTATGATGATTATTATTAATATTAATAATCTTATTATTATGTTATTTAATTTAATTACACTTGGTCTAACCTAATAATCTGCTAACGTGAAACATTATAATACTTAACTTTAACATTAAGTTAACTTCAACATTAATTTAACTTCAACAGAAACTAAGGAAATTAATTGGTCTCAAGTAATCACAACATTCAACGCTAAACAAATTTCTTTAGTACCTTAATTCAGCGCATTCCTCAACATACGATAACCTCAACTATTATTGTTTTATCCTCTCCTCTCATTTTATTTTCTTTAAAATAACGCCTTTCTAATTGTGGACTATTTTCAATGAACATAACCTTAGCATTTAAATTAATAATTACACAACCAAAAGTATTTTCTTTACAAAATCTCACTCGAAATTCAGTTGGAGTGATTCAGGCTTAACATATGTAACTGACAATATGTTATTTCTTCTGCTGTAAAAGCTATTATTCTTTGCAAATCCGCTATTATCTTATCCTTTATTCCTACACTAAATCCAACCAGTGTTGTTTTCAATGTTAAGGGGAAAACATTATCACAAATTAATCTGATCACCTACAGTTTTGTTTCATAAAATATACTTCGTTAACTTCCTCATTTAATTCACGGTTTAGACTTCCTAGTACTGTAACCCTTTTTTCTCTTTACAGATTTATTTTTAAATGATTCTGGCATTTAATTTTACACGTACTTTTAACTGGGTTTTCCTTCAAGCAACATCTTAACTCTAGATAATTTACTCTCAAGCATAACTCGCTTTCTGTCAAGCAAAAACTAATTCTTTAAATCGCTTTTTCTCTAGCATTATTTTACTCGGGTTTCTCTCAACAAAACTAGTTCTTTACTTTGCTTTCTCTCTGAAACACTAATCCAACCGCTTCATGTAAATCCTCGGATGTTACATAAATTGAATGGATTTTCTGTAGTCCCAATTTTCCCGATAGACTACTTGGTCAAACATTAACTAGGTTTCCCTGGTGGCTATTTCTATTTTCTTTTTGTGCAATACGTTGCCAGAGTTGGGTTCATGACTCCCACCCTCTCTACCCTTTGCGCTATGTGACTTCGATATTCACCGCCTTCTGGAATCTTTTTCACTTTAAGACCCAGGATCCATGCATTACTGCATACACTCTCGCAAGACTGCTCTCCCGCAAGTCTGCATTTACTTACTTACTTACCCTAGGGATTTTCTCTTTTATCTGTATATAGGCCTATATATACTCTCTTTCTCTACCGGTAAAACATTGGAATCTCTTACTTAATCTGTGGATTTCCATAAATTTTGTGGTCCAGTATGGGTTCACATTAGATCTTCGATCACCTTCTCAGCCGTTGCCTTATTGATAACTTCTTCAATCGATATTTCCTTTAATCTATTTTTAAACTTACCGCTTCGCGTACCTTTCAGTTATCATCATTGCAATTAATTATACGGTTCGACCTAGCCTTACTCTTATCCTCTGTTTACCTGCTTCCAGTAAACTTCTCAATACTGTTCCAACAAAGCTATCTGATTTCCAATACTCATGTTCTTATTTACTCCTTAATTAATTAAATTAATTACTTAAAACTGGCGACAACTGAGACTGTGCGAATTTCTAATGGGGATTATCTTACGATTAAACAACACATGTACTTACAATATAAGATAGTAGAAGGGAAGACACTGTTCCTCGGAACTGGCAGAGTTGCTCCTCCCGAACCCAGGACAGAAGGTTCGTTGGCGAAGTGGCCACCACCCTGGTGATAGTCCTCGGACCTCAGGTTGGCTTCGTCCAGAAGAGGCACTACGGTGAGTATCTTCAACGGGAAGTACCGGAATTCGGGTACTCCTTAGAGGAAAGAAGATGTGGTGATGCCTACTCCCTCGGTATGCGACGTCACCAGCAGAAGAAGAAGACGATGAAGAAGAAGAAGCTGCAGTATCTCTCGTCCAAGAGGCTACTCGTTCGAATAACTGTTGTGCACTAATTTTGAATTTTTATTTACTGTTTTCAAAATTGCCTCTTGTTTTTGAGATACTTGCAGTGAAGAGTTAAAGATGCTTCGTTTTCCGGTGATCCCACCGCTGCCACCATGTCGTGTAGCGGCGACGACTTTTCTCCTTTTGGAGAGTTTGTCTCCGCCGTTCTACGCCAATGTGTGAGACTACTCTATTTTTACTTAGCTGTTGTTGATCTGTAGAGATGAGATGTTGGTCTCTTGACGATCTTGGAGTAGTTGCCTCACACATGATAAATCGTGGGTTTATCTCCTTAGAGATAAGTGAAAAACGAAGCTTTAAGACGAGACTAGATGTTTATTGCTAAGTACATGCTACACAGCTACATGTTGCTACAATCGTTGACCGAAGACAAAATCCGACAAGTATACACTATTCTGCGTATTTATAACTTCATAGGAAGGAGGAGCTAGATCAAAGTTATTATAGTTATTATCTAAGAGTTTAATGGAAATTGGTGCTGACTAAACATTAGTAATTATATTGATTATGTTCTACATATGACTAACTCAGCACTCCTTACACATGACTATTACTATGTCATCATTCTGTCGTTTATTGAACTTCAAGACTAAACAATTTGGCTTCCGCGTACACAGCAATTCATTTCCGTATTTTCAAACAATACAGTTTATTAACTTTTAATCTAACTTCTCTTCCTACTTTTAGTTCAATGCCCTTCTCTATCATGAAATTTCAGAATATCCTTCTTATTTTCTAAGTATAATAATAATTATACGACATCATAAATAAATATGCCCGTTAGTTGCTGTACAGAAAATATGCTTAATGTTGCTCATGAGAATCTGACCTTCAATTTTATAAACATTACATACACATGTGTGTCAATCAATGGTTCCTATCTGCCTCTGAAATCAGCTGTAAAACTGTACTTCAATCTGATATTATACAGGCTCCGGCAGAGAAACCTGACGGTTTTTAAATTGAAATTACGACAAAACTGTATCGTTTGTGTACATTATTTTATTTCAGAATTACAATACATCTCAAAGTATTTTACCTACATCAATTACTTTTTGAAAATTGTGTTCCTGCTTCAATCCACAAAGCTAAATAAGCCCATTACATAAAAATTATTATTATGGTTTCGTGAAAAGTTAGAATCAGCCGAAAATGCATGGTGTCATAACTCATTGTCGCCGGTACATGTCGCGCTTGCGCATTCAAGTAAAAAACAATTGCGAAACTCAGTTATGAAACTTACGTGTAAACAAGATTGCATCAGTTTCGCCGCCATTTCAACATTCATCAAAATGAGAATATTTCATGTCGGAATACCATACTGTTGTGGGTGGCAATTGTTTTTTACTTGACTGCGCAAGCACGAGATGTACTGGCGACAACAAGTTACGACACTACGCAGTTTCGGCTGATTCCAACTTTTCACGAAACCATAATAATATTTTTGATGAAATGGGCTTATTTAGCTTTGTGGATTGAAGCAGGAACACAATTTTCAAAAAGTAATTGATGTAAATAAAATACTTTGAAATGTATTGTAATTCTAAAATAAAATAATGTACGCAAACAATACAGTTTTGTCGTAATTTCAATTTAAAAAATGTCAGGTTTCTCTGCCGGACCCTGTACATTATATTTTGTCTTAGAAAAATAGTTTAATGTCAACAACGTGATGCTCAACTTTCTCTCGCCAATTACATTAGAATTAACAGCTTGATTACTGTTATCACTTTTATTTCCAAATCCTTTTGCCTATTATTGAAATTATACCTACCAACTATTTACAGATTTACTGGTAATCATTTGAGCAATCATTTTTGTCACTTAAACTGGTTTTAGAATCAACAGAAATATGCAGTGCTTTAGTCCCAAAATTGTTGCAGGCTATACTCTAAAGTTTTGGAGAAATGAATTAACACAGGACACTACTAATAACATTATTTAATTTATACCTAAAATGCAACTGATTTCAAAATGAGGCAGTAGCACACCCATAATTTACCATAAAATAGGCATACAGGATAGAAATAGAGTTTTGAGATTTCAAAAGATAAAATACATTTTAATGTCTGTTATTTCTAAGTTAAAAATTATTTGAAATCTACACCATTTTGATATGGAGATAAAACTGTTAGGATTTGGTTCCGGATATGTAATAAAATTTTTAAAAAAGAATTATGGCAATTATGGGAACTGAACGAACGATAGGTGAGGTAATTGAGCAAAAGAGACTGACGTGGTATGGACATGTAAGAAGAATGGAAAATGACCGGATCCCAAAGATGGTTCAAGAATGGGAAGCAGAGGGTCGACGAAGAAGGGGACGACCACTGACCTCATGGAAAGACAACGTTTACTGCTCAATGGAGACGTTTGGACTAACACCAGAAGACGCAGTTAACCGGAATAGATGGAGAAGGAGAATTGATAGACGAAATTGATTGTATGGTCGCAGGGAAAACCTCGATATGAGGATTATCCTGGAAGAGAAGAAGAAGAAAAAGAATTAAAAATCTTCTTTTAATGGGTCACACTAACTTTGCTACACAGGCTACTCTCACATTGATCTCTCATAACAATAAAGACAGAATTCTCAATTGTCAAATAATAAACAAATACATAAATAAATAAAAGCTAAAGCAGAAGATATGCACAATAAAACAGAAGATATAGGCCTACACTAACGAGTAAGGTTATGCTGAAAGTATACAGCGTATACCTGCTGCGGCAAATACGCCTTTGGCTGTATTTCAATTCAGTAGGGGTTTTATTGAAATTAATTTAAGCAGGGGAATAAATAAGTAAGAGTCAGAATTATTAAAAGCTTAAGAACTTGGATTTATAGTTGCTGCAGCAAGAGAGAGAAATCATATTTCAGAATAATAAGTACAAGTAACGGTAACAATAACACAGTCAGTCTGAACAAAAGAAGGCTGTCAGTCACTGTAGCTAAATTCTCCTTACTAGCATTGTTTGAAAAGTTAACAAGTACAATAGAATTTAAGATAACAGCTGATTTTATTGTGTGGAGGTGAAAACCCAACTCCGTGATCGGCGTTAGTGAACAATAGAGGTGTTTGAGCTTCTGGGAACTTGCACCCCAGACGCGTGGGTCTGCCAACCAATCAGCCGGCACAGGAAGTCCAGTAGCGTATTAATACAAAAAAAGATGTTAGCCAATAAGATTTGAGGGACTACATTTTCTCTTGATGGTGATGCAAGGTTTCTTGGACGGGTAGAGAATTTCTGTGAGACAGACACGCTGGAGATTCATCAGGGGTAGGAGTTAAAATCAGAGAGGTCGGGTCGGGCCGCCTTCGATTGTGTAGGATTGTCTAAGTCCGAGTCGTGGGCGACGGGCTAGTCATTTCATATTAACTAGGGAGTCTGTAATAGAACTTGGGGATAATAAGGGAATAATAATTGAGAATTAATTGAGTATTATTTGAGTGGTTGTAACCAAATCATTATTGAAGGAATATTAATTGTAGCAGAAGTACGTAATAATTCCCTTCCAAGAAACCGAGTATATCGTAACCTCTGAATTAATTGTAACAGATTGCAGTATTAAGTTGATTGTACAAGATAAATTGTATTGTGAAGCTGATAAATTCCAAGAGCAGTTGCAAAATAAATACCAGTTCACCAGACTCTAGTATTATTCAATCGAAGTTGTAGATTCCAAATAACGCGTTTTCCCTAAGAAAAGAGTTCTCTAGCCGGGCAAAAACATTAAAAGGTGAGTTCTACGGAGCATTGGATTGGGCAGCATCCAGGACATCCCAGGACTTCACATCATGACATCACATCAGGTTGGACCACCAGGTTTGTTCCAGTCAATTTTGTTCCACTGCATATACCTTCAACTACACCTTTGAAAATATGTATATTATCATCTTCGCAATCACTATTTAGAAGAATATCCTACTTTTCTTTACTATTAAATTTTATATGGACTTTTATATTTCGTATAATTGCATTTCCCCTTTTGTGTAGAAATTTAAATTGTACACATGGTGAACTTGCTGTAATTAAAGGCCTGGTTAATTTCCTAGAGGGAACTACTATCCGCGCGCCATATCTTGAGCGCTGGATTTACGGGGAAGTGAGGGTTGGGGGGAACAAAACATAGCTACTCCGCCAGTCTTTCTGCAGTGTTGTCAACCAAAGAAATCATATTTCAGCAGAATCGCGAATATGGTAAGCGCACGTCAACAGCGTAAGTGTGGATGCCGAATTATAATTATTTCCGATGAATCATCCTCGCTATTTTATGTAGTGACATTTAATAGACAAGGATTTTAATGCTGTCCAATAATATAACGTGGTGACGGTATTGCGTAACAATTAATAACACGTCACAAAGCTTTAGTTATGAAATAAATCATTTTCCTCCGGGAAGAGAATGTTATATAAATAGGCTCAATATATTTACACTGGATGACTAGTTTTAAGCATGAAGAAGAGTCTTAGCAGAACATGCTTCACCATTTCGTGTTGTAAAACATAAGAGAGGTAAGGCATCTAAAAGTGGAGAAAATTAGAGGCCTAATTTTAAACGTATTTAATACGTTTTGTGAAAAGTTCGCTCAACTTTCAGTCCATGAAATTGACATCAGAGTTCACGGGAGTGTCAGAAATTAGCACATACGGTATTCTTAAAGAGGTGAGGAAAGTGTTGGATGTACAGTGACGTGTTTAAGCAATTCGAAAAATTGTATTTTTCCACATAACTCCATGCGTCAGAAAAGATAATGTCAATAAATAAATAAGGTTCCTGAGACAGAATGAAAGTTTAGTATTGAAGCCACTAGATGTCAGGGTGTATAGCGTACTCACCGCCGTCTCGAGAATTACACTGCCTGTCCTATGCTTTATTTTAACATGGAGTTCAGAGTATTGTTAAATTGCCTAATTTATCCAGTAGAGGCGACACAATTCACACCCAGATTGCAGCAATCACTAATCAAAATAAGCATTAAACAGACACAGATACTTGTGTTATTTGTTTAGAACGTAATATTATTCCAGTATATGACACTTACCTTGAAATAGAATTTTGGAGCAATAATTAAAATAAATGTAAATTAATTAGACGCATTGATAGACTATATTATGAGCACCGCCGTTTCGAGGAGTAATACAGTTTAGAAGGCAGTGATTATGAGACGGCGGTGACAGCACTACATAATCAACAATGTCGTAGCAAAAAACAAGAAGCAATCTGGGTGTGAATGGTGCTGCTATCTGTAATGTCGCCGAGTACGCAAAATTAGCCGTATTGGACAGGCAGTGTATACACGAGTAAACACGAGTGATACAGTCTAGAAGGCAGTGAGCGTACTTCGTGTTTCAATGTTGTCAGCTCAACCTACGAAGTTGAACGAAACCTACCGAATGAGGACTAGGGAGCCGAGCGCTCAAGATATGGCGCGCGGATAGTATGTAGGCCTAGTGTGTGTAATAGAAAACTTTGTTTGTAGCCTACTTATAGTAAGAAGTTTGGCCTATTATTTATTCATCATTCACAAACATGAAATATTGATTTATGTCATCAACAATGAAACAAAATATTTATACATGCGTTAAAATGCTATTTACAATGTAAATTGAGGCTATAAGCATTGTCTGACAGGTTATGTCCAATCTATTTTCATAAATAAATAGGCTATGAATTCTTTTCTGTGTACATAATATACAAAATGGCATATTATGATTAAAAAAGGTTCCTACTTCTTTTGTACATGGTATAATAATTTGGAACAGTTTTGTTTCATCAATGTTTATTGTTTATTAAGTGCCAGTATGCTACTTACGAGATTGTGTGGGGGATGGGAAAATGTCTGTCCATCTGTTCGTCTGTTCGTCCATCTATCTGTCCATCTGTCCATGTGCCTGTATGCACGATAACTCAAGCACACTTTATTGTATTTTAATGAAACTTGGTATACATGTTTATAATGTCCATGGGAAGAAGCCATTGATATTGGACAAAATCGGTTGTCCGGTACCGGAGTAAAACCCAATTTAGTGTCTATTTTAATGACACGATAACTCAAACACGCTTTATCAAATTTTCATAAAACTTGTTATACGTGTTTATAATGTCCATGGAAAGAAGCCTATGTATATTGGACTAAATCAGTTGGCCGGTACCGGAATAGTGCCAAATTTAGTGCCTTTTTATGGTAATATGTAACAAAAGGCTTGATAACTCAAATATACTTTATCGGATCTTCATGAAACTTAGTATACGCATTTATAACGTCCATGGCAAGAAGCCTATTTATTTTGGACCAAATCAGTTGACCGGTACCAAAGTAACAACCGAATAAAAGTAACATTTTTTTTTTAAATCGTGTCTATACTACAATGCTACATTTCTAATTATTGAGGACTTTGTCTGCAATGTAGTCACATGTTTATTTCGTTGATCTAGTTGAAATTGAGTACTACATGGATATTGTCATATACAGAAGGTACATTACTGTGAAATAATTAGCGGAGTTTTTTGCCACTGAATTTTGTGAAATATCGACATATTTTAAGAATGTCAAGTTGCAATACATTTACCTTTGACAAATAACACTATTCCTTCACACATGCTTATCAAAGTAGACCATCAATCTAAGTGAGTTGGCCAAATGGTAATGTCTTGGACTCGTATTCTAGAGGTATGTGATTCAAATCCCGGAGCCGGCCGATTTGACATGGATTTTTTTAAATTTAATTTTTTATTTTTTTGTGAGTGTGCGATTGTCAAGATATCAAAAATCTGTAGTTCTGCTGATGCTGGATGGTTTTAATCTGATTAAAAAAATATTTTTTGCATATCATAATTGCAATTATAATTGATTCAACAAAAACATTCTGGCACTTTGTTACATCAGTTTACGTGATTTTATTTGATCAGTAAGTTATGCAGTTAGGCCTATATTATTTGAATTTTCGTACAATAACATGACTGAGAGTAAACATAACTTTTTAATATTTCCTGACAAATACCGTATATACTCAGATACTACCCGCATATTTTTTTAAAAAAATCGCAAGTGAAAAACCACGGTGCGGGTGTTATTTGAATACTGGTCTCCTCTCCTCTCATCTGAATTTTGATATTTTGTACCATATCGGCTCAATATAGCACGATGCATTGTAGTAGCATCACAGTATAGTATCACAGTAGCGAAGCTGTAATGAAAATGAAAATGAGACAAAGAAAATGCTTTCTTATGCACATGGTCCACCATGACTGTCGGCGAATCAAAGCCTTACATGTAGAGATGCCAAGCAAGTAACAGTACAGTACAAGCAGAACCACTAATGCAGGAAAAGTTTGGTGAATTTCCACACGACTTTGTCCTTGGGTCGTACCAGTCAGACGTACATTATCGCGTGTGATTCCCGCTGAACAGCTGGAGAATGTTGTTGTTGAAAGTGATGCAGCGTGTATAAGATGGTGAGATTTCCGGCTGGCTGTTACCATGTTATTTTTATAATTACATTTTAGCCTACCATATTTAATTGTTTTATGATATGTAATGTTAATTAAAACTGTTTAATTAAGAATAAAACTGGCAAAATAATTTTATATAGAGGCCTATAGATTTTTCCAAATTTCCTTTTGAAAAATTTGGGTGCTGGTATTATTTGGGGCGGGTAGTATTCGGGTATATACGGCTGATTTCAGACTCATTCTTACATGTTACTGTTCCAAATCTTAAGAAAGATGTATGAGCTAAATAGTCTTGTAAACCCATAAACGAAGTCAAAAACCTAAACAAGGTACTGCAAGATTATGCGATATTTACCTACCAAGAATTTATTCACGCTAAATTGTATATTTTATACATTAGGCCTCTATAACATTTAAATGGAAAAGAAACTGTTCCCCCTTTAGAATAGTGAAAGAAATTACTGGCAAAATATATCCTTACAATAATATTATTTTCTTCCCTCAAAGCATCGTCAAATCCTTGAAATAAATGTTAATTGGGAGGTTGCAAGCGCTAGTTAGAATTTGTACACAGATGTTTCAACAAACCTGGTATAATTATAATGTGGATGGGTTAAATTGAATGGGTCTATTTGAATAAAAACAACATGCAATAACTCACAGTGCTCTATTATTTATCTTCCTTAAACTATAGTCTTGTTCAGATTCATTCCGCCTATTCAATCACTTTTAATTTGAAACTTGCATATGACTTGAATATCTTTTGGACATTATGGTAACTTGACTGCACTTTACATCATTGAAACTGGACCTTTTAATCTCAATGACAGCAACAGCACAATACAGACTGTTAACTTATCCCATTCCCAGCAGGTAGAAGGGCTTAGAAATCTACCGATATACAGTTGCTGTGGTATTTGGGAAAAAAATCTAAAGCTAGCCCTAAAGTCAAAATTCACAATGGAAGCAAGGCTTTTGACTGACAATATAATGGTATTAACTAGTTCATGGAAAATGTTTCACAAAATAGTAAATGTATGATATATTCCAGAATATACAGAAATTCAAAATTTTAAATTATAATTTCTGGGCATGAATTATGCAATGGCGTGAACTATGCAAATAATTATAGTGTTTATGTTTGAAGAAATATCTTATCTTATAAATTTTATAATTGGTATGTAATGTGGCATTGTTATCTCATTGCAACAGCATTTGATTGTTGGCTTTATTTTAATTCATGTAATTATATTTTTGAGAAATAGGGTTCGGGATAGCTGATTAGTGCAAATGTCTATTCGGAAAGTTTATTCTAGAAAAGCACTTGGGAACAATCTGAATATTGACTAATACACCAGTCCTAGTAATAACTTTGTCCTGTTCTTAAAATAAATGTGTTCAAAAGATTTTTGTTAATGGTAAAGTATTAGAATCTTATGGAGTAGCTAACATTCACAGTCATGCAAATATCCAGTTTCATTTTGACATAGTCTACGTATATTTATTTTATTGTATGCCTGAAGGAGCATTTTCCTTTTGTCAACCTGGCATGGGATCACTGTACAATTTCTTATTTAGATATGGAATGTGTATACATGACATAAGTACATAATAGTGATAAAGAATTTACACATAATTATATAGTTAAATGGTAGGCTTACATAGAAATAGTTTCACTTCCAGAAGGCAACAATGAAGGGTGTTAATTTAAATTTGTTTGTGAAGTTAACAAAGAACTTAGGACTGAGTTAACGCGTAGGTGGCTAAAATGATAGCATCTTAAACTCCCATTCAGGAGGTCCCATGTTCAAATGCCATGGCTGGCCAATTTGACTTTGGGGTCTTTCATGGTTTCTCCAGCCATCAAGGCAAAATGCCGAATTGGACATCTGCTTACCATGACTCATCCTTGCAATTTCATTCTGTATCATATACATTAAAATTGGATCATTTAAAATAAACAGATGCCATAATCACATCAACAATAGAGAACAGTTGCATGGCCTACTGGTATAAACACAAAATATGAACTCTTGAAATAACTTTCATGTTCAAAGGAGTATAAATAAAGCTGAACTTAAAAAAAGAAATGGACTTATGGATAGTGCCTGTGACTCCTATAAACCCAACATGGGCGCCCATATGATATTTTCTAGGGGGGGGGCCAAATTTTTAGTTAATTTATTTTGTGTTCCTTTAACTTCTTGGGTTAGTTTGTAACATTACATTAATAATATAATAATGTAAGTGTAACAATGAAGTAGCCAGAAAATAATTTCGGGGAGGATTGGAAGTGGCAGGGGGTTTGGAATACCCCCCAAGCAAGGGGGGTCGTGGGTCCATGCCCAGAAAATTTTAAAATATTCAACTAATTGAAATAACTTTTTTCGCTATTTTAGCACTGAAAAACTAGTTAGGAAATTTGTTTACCATACATACTCTTAAGATATGCCAACTTAAACAAGAAATTGTTACCTAAGTCGGGGGTTCACCCCCGGAAAATTTTTAAATACTGAACTAATGAAAATCACATTTTATGCTATTTTAGCCCTGAAAAACTAGTTAGAAAATTTATTTACCATACTCTAAGAGAGCGTTTCTCAACCTATGGTCCACGGACCACCGGTGGTCCGCGAAGATGGTGCAGATGGTCCACAGACATAATTTAAAAATATCATAAAGCAAGTGAAAAGTAAAGAAATAAATTTTTTTCACATATTTCGTTATAATGACCTATAATTAATACCCCAAATATTAAGAATGTAGGTTTTCTTTTAAAAATGGGATGTAAATTAGGGGTCCGTAAATGTTTTTAGACATTTTAGAGGTCCTCGGGTTCAAAAAGGTTGAGAAACGCTGCTCTAAGACATGCCAACGTAAACAAGAAATCATTACCTAAGTCGGGGGTCCACCCCCAGAAAAGTTTTAAGTAATGAACTAATTGAAATCACATTTTACGCTATTTTAGCTCTGAAAAACAAGCTATTAAATTTGTTTGCCATACTCTAAGATATGCCAACTTAAACAAGAAATTGTTACCAAAGTCGGGGGTTAGCCCCGGAAAATTTTTTAATACTGAACTAATGAAAATCACATTTTATGCTATTTTAGCCCTGAAAAACTAGATAGGAAATTTATTTACCATACCCTAAGACATGCGAACTTAAACAAGAAATCGTTAGGCCTACCTAAGTTATAATACTTATTACTATTTATAAGAAAAGTTAAATAACACAAGGAACGATGGAAATAACAGGCCTACTCATTATGTTAAGAAAACAAAATAACTGCTATATCATATTTGACACACCCACAAAAATTGTTTAATTTATTAATTTTTTTTAAATACAAAAATAGAATTTTAGGTTTTGATTTTTGGGGGTCCAAACCCCCAGGATCCCCTTTTCTAATCCAGTTTGGATTCTGCTTCCATGGTGTCGATATGGTAAAACTTTTGCAAACTTATGTCTATACTGACTTTCAAATAATTGTGTTAAAAGAAGAAAAACAGACTATAATTATTAATATACATTTTTTCCTTTCCCTGAAAGCTAGGGGGGGGCCGCGGCCCCCCCCTGCCCCCGGGTATGGGCGCCCTTGAAACCCAATCATTCTAACTGAAATTATATTGTGCTTTGATTGTTTTCAATGGACTGATAAGTAACTACTTTTCAAAAGGCATACTTTGCAGTTGATTAACATCTAGAAGCGAATCATAGGATCTAGGATCAAATGCAGTTTATGTACTATGGTCTCTACACCCCTGCTGCTTCCTCGTGATGTTGTGCAAGTTATCTCTCATGAACTTCATATTTCAAATCAGGAAAGATATTGCCGAGTTTCAATCTCATCCTCTGGTGTCATTCACTTCTAAGCAGTTTCCTAAGGCAGAAACCAAAGATGTGTGCGAGAGTTCAGCTTCGTTGCTGAGTCAAAAGTGGATTCTTTCTTGATTCGAACCATGAGGAGCTCTTACAAGAAAAAGTTTCCTTGTAGTTTTATAGCTTCTCTCCATGCAGAGCAAGAAGACCATGTTGAGTTTCTATCCACTGGTAGGGAGGAGGATAGCCTTGAAATAATAACACAGCTTTATCATGCACTTTTAGGTTATTCTACTCTAGTTGTGATATTCTTTTGCTTGCAAAGCGATCTTACCTCTCTTGATCTCTTATCCTGGAAAATTTTAATATAGTTTTGGTCAGAACTAATTACTTTTTCTTTGGGCAGAGTGCAAAATAAGTTATGTAATCATTACCTGCTTTTTCCAATATTATAATGGTGGGCACTGAAGTGTTGCAGTGAAGCTTCTCAATCAGATTTGAGTAATCCCAGACTTTTTACTTTTCTGGAAGAGTGTATCATAACATTTTGGACATTTTGGTAAATGAAGAATCTCTTTAACTGCATTCCTTATTATCTTGTCAATTTTAAGAAAAAATGTATTTGGGATTCTGGTTGTTCTTACATTCTGAAGAGGTTAGACAACAGAATGTAGAATAAGGTCATTGATGACCATAAATTTTTGTTCCCCCTTATAAAAGTGGAGAATCAACCTTAACATCCCTAGTAGCACAAATCGTTGGGCCAATGTTGGGAAATGATCGCCATTTTTCGTTGGTCAACGGTTAGGAATGTCCGTCGGGGTTCCGTTGCCAAAGAGCGTCTTACCCAACCAATTGCCAACTGTAGCCAACCAATATACAACAAAATCCCAACAGTTGGGAATGTTGGTTGGTGATCTGTTGGGCCATCATTGTAATGCCAACAGAATGCCAACTGTTGCCATCCGAATTCCAACATAATTCCATCCATAAGCCAACCAAAATCAAACGATTTCCCTACATTCCTCCATTGGTTTCTGTTTTTTGCCTTGGTTTTATGTTTATATTGTCACAATTAGGTAGTTGATAAAATATTTACCCCAGCAACTGCAATTTAAGAATGACTTATAAATCCATGCAAATCTTTCGCACTTCACCCCTTTTGATAATAGTCCAAGAAAACCAAGTATTTAGCTAACTAATAAATTCACTCATACAGATTCACAAAACACAGTATACAGTTCATATGTTGCTCTTAATTCAACCGTATACTGTATTTTGTGAATGTATACAACTCTATAAGAATGAATTTATTAGTTAGCTAAATGCCTAGTTTTCCTGGGGCGGTATTCTGTAACTTTCGTCACCAACGCATTGGTGTTGTTGAGAGCTCAACAACCGACAGCAAGATACCAACGGCCAGAGCGTGAGCGATTCTGTAACTCCCTGTTGGTATCTGGAGAACCGTTGTTGAGGCCCACCAATAACTTTGTGAATTTTCGTGAATGTTGGCAATGAAAGTAGCTATGAGAAATCTGTCTTAACAAACTGCAATGAAT
The DNA here is from genome assembly GCA_964059195.1 of Ectobius pallidus. NCBI lineage: Eukaryota > Metazoa > Arthropoda > Insecta > Blattodea > Ectobiidae > Ectobius > Ectobius pallidus. The sequence continues at coordinate 60,608,390 of CAXKWD010000001.1, forward strand.
ATCATTGGCTGATGGAGTGCGGGAATGTGATTTCATAATTTCCAAACTGGGCGGGAGTTTAATTTCATGTATATATTTTGAAAGTGGGCGTTTATATTACACGTACTGTCATGTTGCAAGACGCTTATAGGGGGAAAAGGCGGATTTATAATAATAGGAGAAATTCGCAAAATGCCAATGGTTTTTAGTAATGTTTACTGTCATATATATATATATATAATAAGGAGGGTATCTCGGGGAATCCAATTAGCAAATTCCGCAATAGTTTGCCAATGTCTGATTTAAATTATGATTATAAAAAAATATGCAATCTCGAAGTAGTTATATATTTCCATTGCAACTCACCTTGTTTGTGTGAAAGTATTCATTTTAACGATTAACAGAAAGTAAGATGTAGCCCTTTTCAGAATACTCATTTTAACAAAATGTTGCTGGATTCATACTCAGTGAAAGGAATGAACTTTCCAATCTCTGTTCAAATAAAAGTTAGTCTCTCAGTATAATATAATTATTGTGTATGACATTCTTGTAATGTAAATTGGTTGTATAAATAAAGAGAATGTCCTTAACACATCACATCCCCGAAGGATACACAACCCAAATAAAATATATTTATTGTACTCTCATAACTTTCTTTACTTTAAGCATGCACAATACATTTTTCTCACTTCACATTCTGATAAAGACTACACTTTAGAGATTTTCTTCGAAAAAATATTTCAAATAAAACTTTTAGCACGTATTCAGAGTGGGTGGCTTATAACTACCCTAAAGAGAATTTCTTCGAAAAAAGTTTCAAATAAAGTTGTAAGTCCAAGTAACTTATAAGCAACCCATGTGCAAAATTTAAACAAATCGATAAAATCGCGAAAAACTAACATTTTTTCATGTAAAGTCCCTTTAAAAATAAGAGAAACTTGTCGCCAATCCTTGTGTCACATCTTCAGAAGGTACCCAACCCAAATACAAAAAAAAATTCTTACGATTTTCCATTCTGGAGCTAGGCTGTTGACACACTACCACACAGACATGTTTCCGAAAATAGTATTTGGGGATTCAGAATACCTCAAAATGTGTATTTGGGCTAAAAACTCAACTTCAAAGTTGGGGTCGAAAACAATACTTCCTTTATCTGTATTACCTATGGTACAGGCAGAGAAAGTAAAAAAAAAATTCAGTAGGAGTTTTTACTTAATTTATAGAACACAAGCCAATTATAAAATTATTTTTATATAGATAAAGCAAATAGTAAAGTTTAAGCAAATAAGAGTATCTTATCTTGCCTACTGCTTTTATGACATTTATAAAACCCTTGAAATAAATTAATTGCGTTTTAGGTTAACTTAAAATGAATTCATTAGTATTTAATTTACACAGTACTTTGAAACATTACAATTGGCCTCATAGTTGTTCATAATTATATATTAATTTAAATAACACCATAATATCACTGAAAAAGTGTCTTAAGGGGCTCATACACCAAGAGACCATGCCCAAGCAGGCATTGCAGTAACTGTTCGATATCTTCAACACTATTTGCAATAATAAAATGAAATTTTGGACATTAGAAGTATACATTTGGCGGTTGAAATGAGCACAAAAATTATTACAGTGTCACAAATATGAAGGTTGATATTAGAAAATTATTTTATTTTTCAGCATGCGATTAAGCCTAAGTAACATGATTTCATGCAAAAGTCAATCTGATTGGTGTAATATTTTTTTTATTCACAGCTGACACTATAATCTCGAGGATAAACCATCAATTTATACTGTGGTATGCCTGATACAATTTTCAGGCATTTTAAAATTTCAATATAAAATTATTACGAATTTTTTCACATCATGTTCACAAGTGAAATAATCTTGTGTTGCAAATACATCAGATTATTTAGGTTTATCCTCTAGAACACACAAAAAACTATGGGTGTGCAAAGTTTCATGCAATTTGGACCATTACTTTAAGAGATATTGTGCCTTTTGTGTTGAAAATATCAAGTTATGGGAAAATGGCTCTGAAAATTCAACATGCATTTCAACTTACATAGTATAAGCCACACCCACTTGACGGAAAATCACGAGATACAATATAGCTCATATTATTATAAAAGGAATTAGAGGGAATAAAATAGATGGTTTAAATTAGACAAAAAATTGGTAAAGCCAATATTGTAGCTAGATTTAAATAATATTTTCAATTACAATAGGCTACATTGGCAGGGAGGCATATTTTTTGTGCAGTTAAAAACAGATGCTTCTCTAAGTGTGAAAAGTTTTATAAACTAGTAAACGCTATATAGGCTACCAGTATATTTAAAAGTAAGGACAATGTACATCATATTTTGCTGAGTGATATAGTACACACACACTTACAAAGTAAACTTTGGTACAAAAAAACTATTATATGTATCATGAGTTCATGGCACTTTGCTCAGTTCTAATAAGCACAGTCTTCGTCATTATTTCCTGAAAATTACAAAAAGCCAACAACATCTCACTACTTGAAGCATTGCTTGAGTGGGATGTTTTTCTCAATTGCAAACGACCTACTTGTGCACTGTTCTTTCGAATGAACTGAACAAAATTTTACACTACATTAAAAAATTTAGGCCTACATAGAGGTGACACCCATAAGTGTTCGTTAAGCTTGTTATTGGTGCATATTATGTTGTCCACTCTTTAATGCAGATCACATGGATTACAATTCCAAATCTGAAACAAGATAAAGTAAAATAATTAATATTATGTGCAATTATGCAAACATAACCTCAAACATGCTTGTTGCAAAATAAAATTATGTATTTAGTTTTTATATTGATAAAAACATATTAACAAATACTAAGAATCTATTCATTAATGGATATATACTGTACCTTCTCTGTTATTACGAAAATATAGCTATTGACACCATCACGAAGTCGCCCAATTAGGATATAAGCGGCCATTGTATCACAAATATGTCGATATTTCTGCAAATTTTGCGATATTTTGGTACTTTCGAGTTGTTGTTGAGCTCACCGAGGGGTTTGGAGCCGTCGGTGTGTCACCAATATTTCCAGCAATATATTGGTGTGATTTCAAGATCGATACTTGACACCAATAGTTACAGAATAACTTTTTCTAGTTACATTGGTGTAATCGTAGTTGAGAGCGTTGGTGGAGTTACAGAATACGGCCCCTGGGCACCTATCAAAAGGGACGAAGTGCGAAAGATTTGCATGGACTTGCTAATCATTCTTAAATTGCAGTTGCTGAGGAAAATATTTTATCAACTACCTAATTATGATAAAATAAACATGAAACCAAGACAAAAAGCAAAACCTAATGGAGGAATATAGGGAAATCATTGGATTTGGATGGCTTATTGATGGTTATAATACTAATGGTCGAGAACTTCATCCCATGAGGGGACAAGGCCTACTACCCATGTTGCATCTTCTTCCTCCATTCTTCTACATTGGCAGATGGTGGTCTTCATGACTGAAACCGCTATTTCTTTATCAAGTGGCTCCTCATCTTCATGAGGCTATGTGCACCCTGGTCCAGAATTCTATACCTCAGAAAATTGGTGATACATGGTATAACATAAGGAAAGAATCTTGGCGGTAGGCTAAATAAAATTCAGAGAAATGAATAATGAATAGTTTATTGTTATTGCTGCTTTACAAGTTATGGATAAGTCAGATATATCTATATTATGAACTACATAACATGTATTAATAAACTTCATTTTTGTGCAATGTGAGAATAGTTGATTTATGTAAGTTGATCTTTCCACCTTATGCCCTCAATATAGTCTAGGAAATCCAAGAATGTTACCATTAACGTTTACAATATTATATGGTGTTAATCTTTATATTCTCATATAAGTAACAATGTGCAATCTTTTAGCCTACTGTGATTACTTAATTATGTTATCCAGCTGTCTTGTGACCAGTTATAGCATCACCATTATTAGGCCTATACGTTAGAAATATAATCAACTCTATCAAGTAACTTCCATTCTATTTGCCTGTATAATTTAAAAACATAGTTCATAACAGGGTTAAAAGGCGTATTTACATTATGTTTGAAAACAGTCTAATCTGATTAGCTTAACCTGTAAGAGCTTTATTTCTAAAATGCTGTTCCATCTATTCCTATTGGCCTATGCACTTAATAGATTAGCTTATAGGCTAAAAAAAGCTTTAACAATTTGTGTAAAATCTCTTCAAAATTTCTAAATAATTCTATCTAATATATTCTTAATTTACATTCAATTACAATTTTGATTGTAAGATACAGTTTGTAACATAATCTGAGTGTGTTCAAAAACAGGGTGCTTAGGAAAATATTTGGGCCTATGGGAGAGATGAAAATGGGGACTGGAGGAAACTGCATAACGACGAGCTTCATAATCTGTACTCACCACCAGATAGGCTATAGTAAGGGAAATTATATCACAGGGACTGAAATGGGCTAAACATGTTGTGCGTATGGGGGGAGGAAAGACATCTCAAAAATGCTGAGTGGGAGATCCAAAGGGAAATGCCCACTTGGAAGACTTAGACATAGGTGGAAGGAAATTATTAGGATAGATTTAAGGGAAGTAGGATTTGTGGGGGATAGTAGGATGGAATTAGTACAGAATTGGGTTAAATGCCTGGTGCAAGGGTATTTTTTTTTATTGTGGAATATTAGGTGACATGATAATCACAATTACACATTACCGGCATTGAGCAGCGGCTACAGGCATGATGGAATGACCTGCAGGGAAGCGGGCCAGGCGAGTGGAAAGGGGAACGCGTGGGGCGCAAAGTTCCATTATTCCCATTTTATTCCATAATCTAGTAATATTTTACTTTTACAAAGACTGATGTTAGGATCATTAGCGAAATTTATTAGGCCTACACACAACATTTTAGACTTAATTTTAAATTTAATTCTACAAGCTGTAGCCTATTGAATTGATTTGATTTTGTTAAGTTTTTGAACCACATCAAAATGTGGCTATCAACATACATAAATTAAGAGAGAGAATGAAAATGGACAACAGAATTATGTTGAATAGCAGTATAGTGTATAAATTTAGAAAACAACATCAATATTAACTTCAAAAAACTCACTAATAGAATAAAATGGATTATTCGCAAGCCAGTCTCTCAGAACATTCCTAAACCTGTTTAATTTAACAGGGTAACCCCAAAATTGTGACTGAATGTAGGCCTAAATTAACCCTGCAGTGCTCGTGCGCTATTTCAGGACATAGAAGCTCGCGTGGCGTCTGACAGACGCCGTTCATGTTTCTTGTTGTTTCTATTGTTTTCTGTTGTTTTGAGTGTTCATTTTGTTTATTGGGGGTTGTCACAGTTTATTTAATATTATTGGACATGATTTTCATACATTGCTTAATTAAAAATATGTATATTAAGTCAATTTGTTGAAAATGAGCATTTAACTAATCATATTGGATACAAATCAATATTAGCACATTATGACTTTAATTAATTAACAATAAAACAATGTTGTTAGGCATGTAACACTTTTAAAATAATTTTCAAGTATTATTGTCCTAAGACTGCAGAGGTATAACAAATTTTACTACTAGTTACTGATCTCTTCTAACATTTCAATATTATGTTCCACTTCAAACCTGTAGGAATGTTTTTTTTTTTTTTTTAATTTTTATAGTCACACTATCCGCAATCTGAGCATACATGTTGGGCGTGTTCAAGACAAATATATTGCTTGCAAGACCTGCATGTATATCTAGTGGCTCTGTTTTTTGATCGACCGCATTTGTAGCACCGTTTTCTCTTTACACTCGTATCAGCATCTTTTGTCACCTGTGTTTCATCTGCGTCAGTATACAGATTAGAAATGTCCCGTAGCGGTAGGGAAGAACACTGTGCGCGAACCCGCAAGTAATCATCTGCAAGGTCACGAGCCAAACTTGTTAGAAAACGGCTGCGTTTCTTCACATCACTTTTATTGTTGCTCTGGAAAATAATTTGACAATTTATGCCTGCTACATTCAACATGCTGTAAAATACAACCATTGGCCACCTGTTTGTTTTCCTTGACACATTGTATGTGCTACACAATTGGTCTACAGTGTCAACACCGGATTTTGTTGTGTTATAGAAAGTTATTATTTCTGGCTTTCTTTTTTCTTCAGTTGCAGTGTCAATAGCAGAGTCATGATGCATTGTAGAGAGAGCCAATACAACTTTATTCCGTTTGGGTACATATGAAACTAACGTGGCATTTTCCTGGAAGCCAAACAAAGATGAGCCTACATCTCGAGATTTTGCCGTGACAAATTCAGGGGGGATTTGTCTTTTGTTTTTCCTTACAGTTCCAACCATGGTAATGTTGCGCTCATACAGGTAATCTGCAATCTCGATACTAGTAAACCAATTATCTATAGTGATGTTTCTTCCTGTACCGTAGATAACTGAAGTTGGATGTTTCACTACATCACTAGCACTGTTGCTTATTTCAAATGGCCCCTCTGGCTGTTTTCCAGAATAAACTTCAAGATTCACTGTGTAATACATTCGAGCATCGACCAAGGCATATATTTTGATGCTGTATTTACTTGGCTTGCTTGGAATGTATTGTCTGAATTTACAGTTCCCCCTGAAAGCCTCTAATTTCTCATCCAATGTGCAGTATTCTCCAACAGAATAGGCCTTCTGGCAGTTTTGCACAAATGAAGTGAAAATGTCTCTAATTGGAGCCAAATTGTCAAATTTTCTCCTCTCCATTCTTGTATCTCTGTCATCAAATCTCAGGCAGTAGAGTAGAAATCTAAAACGTGTTTCAGACATTATCAGCCTGCAGAATTCTATACCCATCTTATCTTTTGCCCATATATCCTTTGTGTGTGTGTGATTATTTTTTCTAGCAGCACATAAATATAATATTCCAAAGAGAGCTTTTATTTCAAGCATATCCGTAGGTCTAGCATCTCTCTCCCTACTAAAATTAGTTTGGACCTCCTCAATTTTTTTATTTGTACATTTCACTATGATAGATATCATATTCTCATCAAAAAATATCTCCCAGCATTCTTTTGGAGATTTCGCTTGTTTCGCACATGCTTTCACACCAGGCAAATGTGTAACAATATTTTGCCGCCGAGTACGAACATTTTTCGGCGGATTAGCTTTATTCCATTTAGTAACTTTGTCCCGCCCTACGAAATATTTATCACATTCACTATAATCATCATCATCATCTACTTCTTGTTCAGTGTCTGTAGACTCACTTCTAGGCTCCACAATGTCTTCTTCAGGATCACTGTCGCAATCAAGTTCAACATCATCATCATTTTCTTCTTCTACTAACCGTTCCACTATCTTCCAATCATTTGGATCAGAAAGATTATAATATTTCTTCTCCTTTCCACTCATTGCCAAGCCTAAAGATAAATAATTTCCATCAGAAAAGATTGGTATTGTAGGTTTATGATCACTAGTTTCTGCAAGAAATTTGTTTTTAACCGGCAACTTACCTTGTAACAGTAAAGCTCGCGCGGCGTCTCACAGACGCCGTCTACACTTTTGCAACAATAACTTCACTTCACCGTTGCTAGGCGATAACTGGCGGGTTGCCGCTTGGATATGTTACTTAAGAATAGTTGACCGAAAGGTAGATGGCAGGTCAGGACAATGGCCTCTTAGGTATTCTAGATATAGTGAAATGAATCTGGTCTGGCGTCTGTCAGACGCCACGCGAGCACTGCAGGGTTAACAATAGAACAGATAGAATTCTTTAGAAATTTGAAGAGATTTTACATGATTTGGTAAAGATGTTTTAAATAACCTAATCTATTAAGTGCACATATATAGGCCTTTAAGGATAGATGAAACAATTTGATGGAAAAGCATTATAGTAATCAAGTTAAGTTAATCAGATTTAGACGGTTATTCAAACATAATGTAAATGCATTTTTTAACCCTGTCATGAACTACCGGTATGTTTTTAAATTATACAGGCAAATAGAATGTAAGTTACTTGGTAGAGTTGATTATATAACTAGCATATTAGGCCTAAAGCTCTATCCACAATGTGCAGTCGGCAGTCAAAGTAAAACGTGTGGTGAGTAATGTACGCCATTCACAAACTTTGCGGTCAGCAGTTGGTATTCGGCAGTCGAGAAATTCATCTTCGACTACCGACTGCATGACTGCAAGTTACATATTACGAGATTGAAAATGATTTACTATAGTGCAAAGAAATAGATTAGGTTACTATGAAAAGCAAGATGTGTTTATTATAGCCTACATAGCCTATTATGCACTATAAATCGATTCCTCCACATTATTTGTACTGTAAAATGTTTCCCTAACCTCAATGTTAACTGCATATTGTGGGCAGCTCTGAAGCAGCCGACTGCACATTGTGGATAGAGCTTAATAATGATGCCATAACTGGTCACAAGACAACTGGATAACAAAGTAAGTAATTATATAGTACGTACCGGCAATTGAAGGCTAAGAGTGCACATTATAACTTTTATGAGAATATAGGAGATTAACATATTTAAATGGATGTTACTGGCAACATTCCCTGGATTTCTTCTTCGACTATATTGAGGGGATAAGGTGGCTTTGATTTCCTTCAGACTTGCTTTCAGTAAATCATCTGAAACAAATAAATTTGCAATAGGAAATTACAGTGTTGAACCTTCAATTATAATGTAAATTGAGAATAGCCTATAACTGATAGGCCTACATATTTTTTTAGATGGTGTATTTCATGCAACACTCATAATACAGTATTGTGTAAAAATGACGTTATATTCAGAGAACAATTCCAAAGGGCTTACCTAATATTATGTAAAAGAATGATCAAAACATCATTCGGATTCTTCCTTAATACAATCAAGATGGCGATTGACGGTTATATGCGTGGTTCATGCAGGTGCCAATGACCTACGAGCTATGCCGGAAATTTCCGAGGAGGACTTATGAGCAGCTAGCGCACAGGATGAGAAGCTTGAATAATTAATGAATTAACACGCTTGTAATGTTGTTTCAACACTTTTTTATTTTAACATAAATGTGATCATATTCCAACGAAATGTATTGTTGGGCCAACAATAATATTGGTTGGAAACCCCAACGGTAGGGCGAGTGCGCGACCCAACTAATACCGTCATATGGGGTAATTTCGGACTTATTAGGTAATTTCGGACAAAATGCTATCTTTTCGTTTTATGTTGGCTACTATGCATCACACCGTGATTTAATTTTCGCGCGCGCAGTTTTTGTGTTTAACTTGAACACCTGCACCTAGTTTTGCACGTGAACTTTGCATTACCGAAGGCACGTGCTCGCTACAAGGGATCATTGTTGTCGGCTTTATTTTAGCATGAACAGATGTTACTGAAAATTGTTAGTATTCTCGGCTAATTAAAGAATCAAACTGCTTCTAATCTGTTGCTATAATTTCTGCAGTTGTGCACAAACGTATGTGTGATTATTCCATGTATTTTTTCTGCACAGTTTCAATTTCACATACGGTTCTTTGTAAATTTCTTCAACCCTGGGGTAATTTCGGACGATGCCGCGTGTCTACAAAAGGAAGCCGGGAAGGCAGATCTATGGTAATTATGATGAAAAGAAACTGGCTGAAGCAGTAAAAGCCATTAAATCCGGAAAAATGACCTATCGCAAGGCCCAAGAGTATTTTAGGGTACCACGATCCAAGTGTGTTAAGAATGTTCTATAACCATTTTATATAGTGTAGTAATAAATAAAGAGTAGGTGTACAGTTCAATATATATTTTTTTTGTTATTCTGTGTCCGAAATAACCCCATACATGGGGAAAACACGGACAGAAATGAAAAACTATTGTCTGTCCGAAGTTACCCCAACCAGCGGGGTAAATTCGGACAACTTTTATTATTTTTTAAAACTTTGAGGTAAACAATTAGTTGCACCTCTCAGCATTTATAGTGCTCCTAGATTGTTAACCTATTCATCCAAAAATAAATAAATTTCGTACGTCTGATGGTAACCAACGTACAGTAAAAAATAAGCAAAAAGCGTCCGAAATTACCCCATATGACGACGTACGTTGGCCCAACCGAGGAAATTACAACCAACCTTTTCCCAACATATCCCTTCCATGCCAACCAAATCCCTCCGTTAGGCCAACCAAGTGTGCTACTAGGGATATTCTATGCTTTATTTTAGGTAACTCACAATTTTTCCTACATTCAGGATTAATGTGGTTTTGAATTGACACCTAGATAACAAACTTCTTTTATCTTTTGATACAAAGCAACCTGAGAAATCTTTAGCAACAAATAAAGTTGATTCATCAAGGTTCTCCTTAACAAAATTTATTGCTATGGACTTGGAAGTTATCAACTTCAAAGCAATTTCATCAAAACACTGCTCAGCAAATTGTTATTAGTCTCCACTTATTTGTGTTGCTTATATTATCACCCTTGGGGAATTAGAATTGTCCTAGCTTTTCCTTAATATCCTGATATTTGGTAAGAAGTTTAGCATGTACCTTGTCATTTCTGTTGTGACTGTATCATCAGTAATTCCTAAACAGGTAGATTAGGTGGAAGCATATACAATAACCGAAATAGAATTTCCCGACAGTTCCTTTAGGAAGATGTCAATGCCAAGGTTATTTATTTCAGGGGAAAGAGATGCCCCTTGTGTAAGACTTTGTTGAATGTGATTTTTTTGCTTCGAGGACTTATGTTTCAATTACTGTTATGTTTTGATTTTGTAATTCTAAGATGACTTCTTTGAAATTGTTTATGGTAGGAAGATATTCCAGCATTTTTGAACCTGTTCATGACCAATATCGTTAATTGTTTTCACTATATCAAGAAGTACTACTGTCATATCTTTTTTCTGTGCTTTGTCTGATCTAAGAAACAGTTGCAGCTCATGGCTTAAAATGAGGGTGTGCTGCATATACCATTTCATAGACCTACATTTAAAATAATAAAAACATTTTTTTAAACCTACTCATATAAAGAAGAGGGTTAAAAGTATTATTTAAATGGTCTGTTAAAAATAAAAGGACTTGAAGGTATTGACCTCCTAACTATAACACAACTTAATACTGGTAGGCCTACTTCATTGTCTCTTTAAGAAAAATTTATAAACATTATCTTTTTCCTTGTTTGGCTATAATAAAGTACAGTTTTGGACATTTCCCCAAAGTCAAGATGTGTTAAGAGAGATTCTGTTGAACATTCATATTAAATTTCCTTGTATACTCGCTCTTTTTTATACTGCTACCAGGTCCGTCCAAAAGGGGGGGCAAGGTAGGGCTGTTGCCCCCCTCTGGAAATTTTGTTTACACATAAAACTATAAAGTAAATGATTATAAGGAACTAACATGAAGTGAGGCTCAAGTTCCCACTTAATATAGTTTGAGATGTTTGACCAAAGAGAATTGTAACAGCTGACTATCTGAGATATGGGTATGAATGAATAATTACATCCCCAAATTTGAAAATTTTCCAGCCAAATATTTGATTGTAATGAAGATAAAGCACTGGAAATATCGCATTTCATGTGAAAAGTAACTGTGAAATTGAAAGGGGTAAAAAAAGTCATAGTCATAGTCATAGTCATAGTCACAGTAAATCAAGGATGTGGATGATGAAGAAAACGCTGATTTTAATGATAATAGGTTTGTTCGCAAAGCAAATCCGTGACCGCTTGAGAATTTGTTGTACTGTGCATGTCCAGTCTGTAACTTACCCGTGATTTGCACTTTGCGAACGGTTACAGGAATTTGGAATCGATAGTTTCTGCGTTTAATCGATGTGATATGCAAATAAAATATATATTTCCCTTTGACATGTTATAAATGCAATATACATCGACAATATAATCTATATTTTGGGAAACTTTTAATTATCTTCCATTATTCATACATATAAGTAGCCTATGATTATAAATCTGGCGCAATGTTATAGTAGGGAGGAGTCAGGCGCATGAAAATAGGTTACTGCGCATGTCTCTGATAACAATTCATGCTAGAGCCTGCAAACTTTTCTTATAGTACAGAAACTGTCCGTGAGAGCTTTGCGAACAGAAGATTGAAATCAGAATCACGGATTCTCGCTTTGCGAACGCGTGTGGAGAAAGAGCGCATGCGCGAACGATATGTTCCTGGTTTCTGACTGCTTTGCGAACAAACCTTATAATAATAATAGTAATAATAATTAAAATAATAATAATAATAGTAATAATAATAATAATAATAATAATAATAATAATAATAATAAAGTGGTTGTAGAAGTAGTAGCATAGTGATGGTGGTGGTGGCAGTAATTTCTTCATTTGCCCCCCCTTGACAAAATTTCTGCGGACGCCCATGACTGCTACCTATAGCCTTTTGACTGAATTAAATTTGTAGTACATCTACCTAATTCTTTAACTCTCACTTTATCCTCCAGAAATCTACTTGAAAAGGGTCTCTTTAACAGATCTGCAGAATTCACCATGTTGCTTGCACAATACAATATGATCACTTTCAAATTAAAAATCTACCGCATGACAACACATCAGCCTACAACCAATGCTCGACTAATATTGGCTATGTAAATCATAGCACAAGCTGAACTGGCACACAGGAAACCAACAGGGCATGGTCACCCATAGATGTCGCATTTGCACTTGTGTGCAGTTTGCAAATAGCATGACATCATCGAATAGAATTGTTTCCTGCTGAGCACTGTGAACTTGAGATCTAGATTAGAAGAAAGTTGAGTTTTCTGTTGGAATCTGTTGAACACAATTTGGTTGTTCTTGTTTCCCAGTAGAAAATGACAGCTGAAATTGAATCAGTATTACCAGGTATGTCGTGACTGCTCCCACTATCTGCAAATAGAATGAAATAGTTTCAAAACAAATATATCGGTCTTTGTACGAAGAGAGAAAGGTCACAAAGGGAAAGACACTGTACACACAAACACTTTATTTTCAAATCTCTCAGTAGATTGGCACCTGGATCTTTCTATACCAGTGGTTCCCAACCTAAGAATACAGTAATGGCTAATCTTTCAGCAGAAATTTTCTACTTTAAACTTATGTTATGTCCTACAATGCTGGATGTCTTTTAAGAGATGAACTTCCTTAATTTTTGGATGGGGCATTAAAGTTGCTCATGACATTCTCCACTTCTATTTATGCAGAAATGATTCTCTTAATTGACTCAACTGAAAAGCAAATACAAGAATGAACCTGATGCATTTTCAGATTTACAACGTAAGTAAACCACAATAATCAAACATAAATTGACATATGCAAAAGCAGCATGCTTAGTTCTCACACTAATTCAGTGAGTAAAAGATCCCTTTAGGCAGGCCTACAGGCAGAGGTAGATTTCGAAGTGCTTTGGGGTTCATTTATTGTCACTGCGCAGAACTCTTCTTTTTTACTATCCTTGATAGTAGCATTAAATAGTCAGCTAATTAGGGTGATGAATAAAAACAAAGCAATTGCTAAGAGAAATTGATTTCTAGCAAAAGCAAAAGCTTACTAGGAATTGCTAGGAGCAAAAGCAAATGCTAGACCAATATATGAATAAAAATAATAGGCTTTTCCTAGCTTCGTCTAGGAAGTTCCAGCAATTGCTAGCTTCTTTTCCCTTCTTCTCTGTCGGCGTCTTTAAAACTGGTGGCAATTGTTAACAATGTTGATTGGGTGTTCTCCAAAGCAAAGAACTTCCCTGTGAGGAATGCAAGGAATGTGACCGTTGCGCGCGCAAGCATGCCGGCGACCAATAAGAATCTGCCTAGCCACCTGTGATGGTACCCCTCACCTCCTCCTTCTCCACCGGAGCAAAATATCGCCTCTTGCCCCTCTGTCAGCAGTGCACCCCGCAGGGAAGTACTCTGCTTTGGACTACAGTACTTGTACTTGTAGCTTGCTGAAGAGAGGAACATGATTATTCAATCATGGATAGCGAATGTAGTGGGTAAGGTGATGAAAGGGAAATAGATAGTAATACTAAAATTTTCATGATGTTAAAGGACAAGAAGGTTTTATTTACGTAAATCTCAGCTTCCCAGCATGAAAAGAGAAAAAGAAATTGCAGTAGGAAAAATTTTGAAAATGTATGAAGTGGAATTTGGAGAAGTTCACAGTGCCAAACAAATATTCAAGAAATTAAGTAATATGAAAATGTAAGTTAAACGGAAGTTTGATGTGAATGCTATGGGAAACAAAAAAATTGTATATAAATCTTGGGAGAAGATGTTCCTGGACCTTGAAGACTCACAAAATAATCCCACATTGAATAAAATTTCATGCAAGTGACAAATTATGTAACTGTTACTTTATTTAACTGTTTGCAATTACTGTATATTTAATTATACTGCATTTATTTATTATAGTTTTATTACACTAAACACTTGTGATAATGATATCACAACAGAAAACAGCCTTATGTACAGAAATTTAAATTAAACTTTAGTAATATTGTTTTTCAATTACCAAGATATCCTGCCTCAGAAATATTCTCATCCAGTCCTTGGAAGAAATTGCACCACCAAGCTTCTCTCGTGATTCACCTAGGAAGTGATTACCAAGCCACTCCACATTTACTTCACTAAACCTATACAGTTTTCTATAATCATTTTCACCACTATTTGTCTATTTCTACGAACATTATATACTTTTCGCTTCCAAATATTCATAAAAGCAGCCATCTTCGTAAAAATAAACTCTTCTTGACTGATCTCAAGGCACCTACTGACCTGCCTTAGAAAATATAAAGCAATTGCTGCTAATGGATAGCAATTGCTAAACTTTATTCATAAAATGTTAAGGAATTGCTACAGAGGTCTAGGCTTTTATTGGAGTTCACAGCAATTGCTTTGTAAGTCTAGCAATTGCTTTAAGAAACAGCAATTGCTATAAGTTTTATTCATAAAATTATAAGGAATTGCTTGAAAAATGTCAGAAAAAGCAATTGCTTATTTTTATTCATTACCCTCAATGTGTACTGAACGAAACGTTAATAGTTGCTTATTTAGTGCTATTCAACAATGATTAAAAATGCACTCCCATTGGTGAAGAAACATGAACAACTCAGCAATGATATTCTTAAAAGAAAAGACTTAGATTGAGGAGCAATCTGACAGTCATATGATGAGAGGATAAATAAAATATATTGATAATTATTGCTTACTTAAAATAATAAAAAATAGTAATTGAAAATAAATGTTGAACTGAATTTGATAAAGAGGAAGAGCTTACAATCATTTGTTTTGACAATTCTGGGAGGCCGTGCGCAAGATCAGCAATGAATAAAATTAGCAAAGCCATTAAACAAGACAAAATTAATGATATTATATTGATTCTTAAAGAGAGCCATGACTGTGATAACTCTATAAAACTCAAGGTATCAACATAACTGAACAGTAGTTCCAATGTTCTTTAGGACAACACTCTTTTTTTTCATTGAGCCGTAACTTTCATATTAAACTCCTTTTTACTGAAATTTATTTTATCACAGCAATATCAAAGTATACAATCCACCAAATGAAATATAAATAAATCTGAAATCTTTTTGATAAAAAGAGAGTTGTTTATTATGTTTCAAACTGATATTATATTTTATTTCTTTCTTTTGCCATGCATTATTGTTCTAAAGGTGTGTAACTATTATTTTTAATATTTCAAACTCTATTACATTGGTAATCTTATCCTTAGTCGGTCCTCACACATTCCTTTCATCAGGCCTTCAGGCTGAGGTATATTTTTAAGTGTTATTATTTTTCAAACATTCAAATCTTGCCTTATATGAGAGCTATCGAGCAACTAGTTATTGATTTGTAGAGTAAAAGTGTTCCCTATTGAAGGCCATGGAGGCCCAAAGGGCCGGCACATGAAGGTGGTAAGGTTGTCAGCCTTACGCACCGGCCGCCTTTACCCCCAGGATTGCTCCTGGTACTCATTTCTGTTAGAGGCTGAGTCGACCCCAGGGCCATAGTGCCACCAGAAGGATTAGGTCAATTGAAAAACTCCAATGACCTCATCGGGGATCGAACCCGCGACCTTCCGGTTTGTAGCGCAGCGCCTCAACTACTACGCTACGGCGTACCCTTTTGATTTGTAGAGTACTCATCAAGAGCTTTTCAACGATACCCCACAAGAGGTGGTTTCAAAAATTTATAATTCCCATCCCCCCACCCCCCGCCCCCACTCGTACCCCCAAAACCCCCGAATCGTTAGTGTCACTGTGAACTCCATAGGGAGTACTCTAATTTATTCAAACAAAGTTTCCCTCCATACTTCATAGGGGCCGAAATAAATTTTTCAAAATTTCAACCCCCTCCCCCGATCCCCTTGGGCCAATTTTGCTCATTAACGAACTTGTCACTGTGAACTGCATAGGGAGTACTCTAATTTATTCAAACAAAGTTTCCCTCTATACTTCATAGGGGCCGAGATATAAATTTTTCAAAATTTCAACCCCCCTCCCCTGACTCCCCCTTGGGCCAATTTTGCTCATTAACGAACTTGTCCGAACTTTTGGCCTAGAAATAACATAATAAAATATCAAATATCTTCAAAATTACGGCCGCTTCACCCGATTTTTCAATACAGTTTGAATTTGGAAACGTTAACGAGAATATTTACCATTAAAGATTTAGGATTTATTATGTATAATTGAAATTTTCGAAAGCACATTGTTAAAATAATAGATGAAGCTTGTTAGTTTGTTAGGATTTATTTTTTGTAATTCCAAAAATATGAAAGACGAACGTATTTTACAATTACTTTATAATAGTTTGTACGCAGTAAATTAGAATATGCATCAGTTATATGGTCACCATTGTATAAAACTCATATTAATGACATAGAAAAAAAATCAGAAGAGTTTTCTTCGATATATGTATTTAAAAAAAATATGGTAGACTGCTTTAATTGATAGAATTTCTTATAATACTTTATTAAATGAATTTAATTTTGTTACTTTAATTGGTAGAAGGTTGGTAGCGCAGCAGTTATTCTTATATAAAATTATCAATGGTATAATTGATAGTAATGAACTTTTAAAACGTATTAAATTTAATGTAGTACAATTAAATTTAAGGAATAGGGAATTTTTATATATTCCTGTCATTAAGTAAAAAATATTAGAATGTTCATCTTTAATTTAAATATGTAAACAATATAATTTTCTATCACTTCAAAATGTTCTTCTGGATTTTGACTTATCAATCAGTACATACGATTTCTTCAAAAAATGTATATTCCATATGATTTGGCTTAGTTTTTAGATTGTCTTCTTAAATTAATTATAGTCGTTACAAATCATTTATGTATTTTCTTCTTTATCCTCACACATTCATTCATTTATTGTATTGTAGTTTTATATTGTACAACATATATTGGCGAAACTACTCCAACTGTAATTGGGATTTATTCCTGTAGTTGGCAAAATAAATAAATAAATATATATATATATAAAATACACCAAAAAAAATTTGAACGGGCGATGGTTTCATACTTAGGGAGGCATGAAACGTAAAGATATGAAAGAATTTTTCTAAAGTCATGACATGGTATCGATCCCAATAGGTATTTTTCTTCGAAATCTACCTAAAAAAAGTTTTATTTTAAAATTAAACATCCAATTAAATTACCGGTAAGTAAAGTAATTTTGTATCAATATTTAAATATTTACTTTTTTAAGTGTACTAATTCAGCTTGTGAATTGTGAAGTCTTATCTCATTGAAATTGAATTGAGAGAAATACAGTGAGTCTCAGACAGATTGGTGCCGCTTGTCGCGGCACCGTGTTTCTCTTGTGATGACTCAACACTACCCGCATCGCGGCCAGCTGTGGCCCCGCAGATAAGTAAACAATTCCTGCATAGCCTGCAGTTGAGCATTGTTCTCGTGTTTTACAGACGTGAAAGTGTTATTCGGTAGTTGTCACAACTAAAAGAAAACATTAGATAGAGATAAACTCAATAATAACGGAAGAACAATTAATGAGTATTAATCGGAATTTCCTATCACAATGCCAAAAATGTGTGGATGTAGGAGGAGGACACTTCCAGCATCTCCTGTAATAAGATAGATGCCTATTTTCGTTATTTTCAAACTTATTTCATTTATTTTCATTGTCACGCACGGACAAGTCAGTCAACTGCCGGGGAGTTCCTTTGCCGCATACCGGGGATAGGAGCGTCATCTGCGGGGAACCCAACGTGCGGCGGCACCCATTTGCATGAGACTCACTGTACTTTATTCAAGACATCTGCCTGGCAATCCAGGTGACCATACAGATCCAGAACAAACAAAGAAAGAGAATCATACATTATATAACAACTTGAATTGAATTGAAATGGATCATAAGAACTCTAAGTAGGCCTACTATATAAATGATTGTGCAATAAAAATAACAAATCTTCTAAAACCCTAATACATATTTTAACAACAGTGTCGTTAGAAATATTGATAGACTGAATATATGTATTGGCCAAGGTGAAACTTGCACCGCGTGCGCGAAAAAGCAGACCCTTCACCTCCCATGCATTAACAGGTTAGTTATACCTCTCACTAAGGTGAGGGATGCATGGTTGTTATATGGCCTCCTTTTCCACACTCACATGCTTAGCTTGTTCCCTATCTTCTTCCACGCAAACTGTTGGATTCAAAATAAACCCCCATTTTACAGTTCTATTAATGGCTATAATGTCGGGTCTTTGATTACTGCTATCTTCCGTGATGCAATGCACCTCTTCACAAACTTCCCAGTCTTTTTGTCATCGAAGGGCTGTAGCAATCGCTGAACGGACACGGTGGTGGCGAGAATTTCTCAATAACTCGCTCTTTTTTACAACTACCCAATACATGGCCCAAGGTTTCTGGATTATTGCAACCTGCATGCCGGCAGAGTGATGTAATGTGACTCCTTCCAGGTACAGACCTCACAGCTGAGATATTACAAGACATCTTGATTGCATTAGTTTACTGAGAACAAGAGAGACTTTTCTATTGGATACCCATGAGTTGGTATTGGGATTTTCACTATAGACTGAAACGCCTTGGAGAAGTCTACGAATAGCCTCCATTCAGTGGGATCTTGCTTCAAATTCAAACTTTTCATCAAACCATTAACGTCACAGACAAAAAACAAGATTGTTTTCCTTCTCAAAAAAAGGAAGCAGATTCCGTTGACGTTGTCTGTTTGTGGAGATCCTGACATCGCGTTGAAGAACATTTCATTGCTGTAACCTTGACCCTAGAAAGTCTGCCTTCTCCTGTGACAAGTCAAAGTCTCGAATGAGATCACTCAACTCCGAATGGCTCAATCTGTGCAGTTGATCATCTTTTACTTCAAAATCAGGGTCATGGGATGTTGAAGGCTTGTTGAGTTCTTCTTCTTCCACACTGCCTTCATTTTCTACTTCCAACTCATAATTTTGGGGTGGTGTAGGAACTGGTAAACTGTCTGAATGTGGAATAGGTCGAATAGCCCATGCATTATCCTGGTCCCTTAACTTCATTCCAAAATAATGTTGGTAGGCAGTCTTCACAAGAGGTGTCAGTTTGCGTTTCAGTGACGAAAATGTTATTTCACCACAAATTTAACACAAATTGTTCACTAAATTTACACATTTCCGTGGCATGTTGATTTAAAAAATTTTGCTCTTTAAAACTCTCCTAAACAAAAATTCTCCACTAATTACAACAGGTAATATGAAATTCACCGTCACAACGGTAGTGATACAAATAGTGTTTACGGTAACAGGTAATATGAAATACAACCGTCACAAATAGTGTTTACGTTTATAATCTACCCACAGCTAGATTACCGTTGTATTTTGATAGTTGACAAGTGAGCCAATATCCAAAAACAAATTTTCACGAAACTGAAAATGTTGACTATAGGGAATATAAAATGTCACTGTATCTCCAAAACAAGAGCTAATCGGTAATTTCTATGGTGATTTTTTAATTCAGCAGGTGGAAATACATAAGAATCAGCTATTTTTGAGCCCAAAACATTTCCATTGTTGGGCAGTGTTATCAGCTCTTGTCTATTGACTGGCTGTTTATCTGTCCTTCGTACAGGTGAAAAGGTACACTGCATAGTTTTTAGCTTTACCCAAGAAATATCACACTGTAGGGGTTAGGCCTCTGGATAATGGACTGTAAGGCAAAAAGGATAAAAAAGAATGAATTTGGACCTTACATCGTAAACCAAAAAATAAAAAGTACACAAACTTGGGGTTAGTAATTTATTGATTAAATGCTGGAGGTTGCTAATTCTTAATGAAATGAGCGGCGAAAGCACTGATCACTGATAAAGATGTAGCAAATTGACACATTCACTGATTACACATATAAAAAGAAGAAAAAGAAATTTGTTAACGCTGGTTTGAAGCACAGTGTTGGATCGAACGAGTGTTAAATTATTATGAATCTTCTGGAGATATTGTTCTCTTGAGGTCGATGTGATGGCGTG
Source organism: Ectobius pallidus (assembly GCA_964059195.1). NCBI lineage: Eukaryota > Metazoa > Arthropoda > Insecta > Blattodea > Ectobiidae > Ectobius > Ectobius pallidus. The sequence continues at coordinate 60,628,857 of CAXKWD010000001.1, forward strand.
ATTGACTGTAACACAATCTTGATGTTAATAGTGTCAGCATGTGCAGTGAACAATGATTCCCATCACCATGTTTGGTGAAATAAAATTACAGTGCTGTACACAACCTTGCCAAGGAGAATGATGAAATTGTTACATGTTGTACAGTGTTGTGTTATGAAGCACTTAGCTGCTTTGTAGAGGTTATGAGCGATGTACTGCGTTATGAAAAATTGTATGTAGGCGAGGCATAGTATAATGCACTACATTGTAGCAGTAATGTATGTAGGCGAAGCTTAGTGTATGGACTGTATTATCAGAAACTAAGTAGATGGTGACTTCTTCGTTCGACGTCGTGAGTGGTGACACAGCCCACGTGCGGTTATTGATAGTTCATGGCGACTGTTGTTGTTGTTGCACCCACTACGAATATTAGAAACTAACTGGCACCCATGATTTCTTTGTTTGGCCGCAGATCAGCGACTCAAGCTTGCGTGTAGTTCTTGAGATGAATTACTGGCGGCTGGCGGGTGCGAATCGCCCCAAGCGATTTTTATACGCTTTGATTGCGAAATTGATATAACATAAACAAATTATATCATCTTAATTCTGATTCGATGAGATTTACCGCCCTAAATTAGGTTTCGCCAATAAGATTAATTCATTACGTCATGTTCAGTTTTACCATGAAATTCATTAAAGTTACTAACACAGAACAAAGGGATTTCCCTTAATTGTCTGGTCAAACAGTAGATGTATTGAAATGACATATGAACAAGTGAGATTATGCACAGGTGTCGTAGTAATGTACAAGTCGCTGGTTTCCGATCAGTAGTTTTAGAGAGATTGGGAATGTTTAACATGCCTTACGTTAAAGACGTCATTACGGAAAACTCGTAAACTAACGTATGAAAGTTTTTGCATTCATTTGCTGTACGATTTTTCACCGTCTACTTTATAAATTCGTATAAAATTTCTAAATTCCAAGCAAATAAATGACGAAATTTATAATTCATTAGATGTTTACGTGCTGAACTGGTTTCAGTATAATTTGTAGCAATTTTGTAACACTGATTGAACCACAGCGCCTCTAGTGATAATGTGACGAATGATGATGGTAAATAATATGGCATTGCTCTTAGCAGAATGCAAATGCGTGAACATATCAAATTACACGAAATAATTCCTTATATATCACTAAGGCAAACAAAATTACATGAACATTTATTAGTGACAAACAGTTACACAAATAGGAAACACATGTAAGTTATACCTAGCAGGAAATGTTTGCCATAACCTAATCTTGCTATGGGCTCATGTTTCAACACACACTTAAACAACCATACTTTGTTTTTAGTGTGCCTGACATTCTTCTGACGTTTGAGAATGATGCTATCTGCATTGAACTCCATCTGAACCAGATGCATAATACTCTTCCATTGCATTGCTAGAGCATTGGGAAACATGTCTTCCAGGATCCAATACTAATCTCTGTTGCAGAGTTTGATCTGACTAATTTGCTCATACAGTTGCCATTGCTCTGGCCTTTGATAAAATATTTAATATGTACATACATACATACATTACATACATACATACATACATACATACATAACATACATACATACATACATACATACATACATACATACATACATACATACATACGTAGGTTCAAATATTGATATAACCTATTAGTGGGGGAAAAAAGAACTGGTTCACTTGGAGTTAGATGCAGAAAGGCATCGTTCCCAAATTCTGGGAGAACAAACAGGCTACCAAATTTACATCCTGATAAAGAAAAACAAACTTGGAGTTCATGCAGAAGAATCCATAGACCTTGCCCTGTTTGTTCACCGAAGCTTCAAATCAAGCTTATCGTGCTTACCGAACAATCAAGTTTGAAGTTCATGTAGAACCATAGGCGATACCCAGTTTTCCATGAGGCTATAACATTAATTTTAAATGAGCTTATCAATTAAACAAGTTTGCAGTACATGCAGAGGAAATCATGGGTGGTGCCCAATTGTTCAAGATAACAAATTAAGCTTACCGAATAAAGAAGTGTGAAGTCCAAAGGGAAGAAACCACAGGCGGTAAACTGAACTTTTCTGTGCAGAAGTTGCAGTGAAAAGAAATGTAGCTGAAAGAAAGAAAATGAACAAACTTGTCTTCTTTTAAAATATTAGGTTCTGATTTTTTAACAATTTTTTGGCAGACCTAATCTGCAGGCTTAGTGTGTCATTGTCATGGGTCTACTAGTAATTACAAATAATAGATTCACTGTTTTAACTTAATGTAGAAGTGGATAGTTGACCAGCCTTTAATACATATCAGAATTGTTCCAGCAACATTCATTTATTGTCGTCGGATGTCCGACGCATCACACATTATCAGTTGTTGACAAAGCTTCACCTGAGCATTGGACAACATCATTTTCATCAAAGTGAAGTTTGAAATAACGAGGGAAAAAGTTACGAATCCTGGTGAGACTCATATGTAATGTGACATAGAACAACACATTTCAGTACTTAAAAGTGGAAAATCAGTTTCAGAATATAGGTACCTAAATTAAGAGTTTGAAATATACTCATACATTAAGCTTAGGCTGATCATATTCCCTTGAGTCAAAAACGGGACATTAGGATGGTAAAAATGGGGCAAGATTATGTGATATTCAGTATTCATGATAACGTTTCATTACATCAATGTAGGCTATCAAACCTACGATTATTTCCAGTGAGAAAAGAAACCATACAGAAATTAGGTAGATGCAGCTGCACCCACTACTCTACCATGAATATTTCTCTGGTGAAATAATCTTATGTAGAAAATCCTGGACTTTGGAAAGAAATTGATACTTGGCATCAAATACAATTCATTGTTTATTCAATTTACTGGTAATCATGATGTTGATATACGATTATAGGTTACAAATAATAAATTAGACTTGATTAATTAAAGTATAATACAGTTTTTATTGATAATGGTACAAAATTTACATTTTCATTACAATGACAGGACGGCGAAAAAGTTAGAAAATAATGGTATTGTTACAAAGTGACAATGTGTACATGTGTGAGGCATACAATGACCATTTCTGAATGTTGCTAGAACAAAGCTAATACGTTATTGCTGACTGAAACAGACTTTCATTATACTATCGATAGGAGCAGTATTTTTTGTTTTTTTGTTTTAGTAGTTTTTGTTCTTTTAGTTCTTTGAATTTCCACTGATGATAAGGAAGGTTAATTGATTCTAAAGTTCGCTCTTAACTTTGACAACTATCCATCTTACCTGAAACTTAGTTCTGCTCAGTAATGATTGTGTCATTTTTAATCTTCAACAAATGTAGGCCTTCAAATTGCTTTGCAAACTTCTTTAGGCCTATACATATCTTCATTAGATTTTTCAATCAATCTTACTTCTCAGTCTACTGAAAATTATATGAACTAAAACTTTCTTCTCTTCATTGACTGAAATTATGGGAGTTTACAAAATAGAATTTTTCTAGCAATGATTAAGATTATTATCATAGAAATGAATTTTTTAAGAGTAATTCTGTTGTACTGTGTAAATGTTGGTTCTAAATATGAAGTATATTTTAATTGATTTGTTTTGGAAAAATAACTATGAGGGCTTCTTTACTATTAGACTTAATTTTCATTTATTTTCGTTAGACCACTTTTTTGTTTACCAGTACCTCTCTTTATTCTATACTTCTTGCTTTCAGACTTTCAGTCTACAGACACTCAGAACTATCACTATATGAGCTGTGAACAAATTGCCTGGTTATCTATAATAGTCTAGTCATTAGGTGTTGAAAAGAGGTGTTTTAATATAAATTTTTGAGTAACTCTGATTTTTTTACTCCTTTATGTTTCTTGGGGTGCTGATTACAAATCTTGCCAACAAAAACTGTTGTTGGAATTTTAGTTATAGCTAAATAAAGGTGAAAAATAAGCTTTTCCCCAGGTGTTTTTTCTTATAACTCAAGAACTATCAACTTTGGGTAGAACTCAACTATAGCATAACATTTCCTAAAAGTTAGGTACTTATAACTTTCTTCACCATGCATACCGTTTAGGCGCAATTACTACGAGGGTGATTCGTAAAGTAAGTTCCGGTCTCTCACGACATGCAAATGAATGGCGCTAGCATCGCGAACTGTGTTCCGTTGTGTAGCTTGGTTCAGTATGGTCACGGCAGTATAACTGTGAGGTTGTATTCGACCATTTATCTCAACAATACAGGTGTTTTAAATGTGCGCAGTGATAAGAGATCCTGCCAAGTGTGAGGTACATGGAGTAATACGATTTCTGTGGGCAAAATAAATGGCACCAGCAGCAATTCATCATGAGATTACTGAAGTGTACGGGAACATTATGAGTGGCAGTATGGTTCAACGTTGGTGTCATGAATTTCGTGATGGACGCACTAACGTCCATGATGAAGAACGAAATGGCCGACCGTCTGTTGTGAATGATGAACTTGTTGCAAAAGTGGATGAAGTGTTCAGAGAGATTCACCGTTTCACCATGTCTCAACTTTCAGAGCATTTTCCACAAATTTGTCAGACTGTCCTGTATGAAGTGGTGACAGAAAAGTTACAGTATCACAAGTTTTGTGCTTGTTGGGTGCCAAAACTTCTGTTTGAAGCCCAAAAGAACACCAGGATGGGAGCAGCAATTACTTTTCTTCAGCCTTACCAAACTGAAAGTGAGATGTTTCTCGACCAAATTGTCACTGGTGATGAGATGTGGGTTCGATGCGTGAATTCTGAAATGAAACAACAATCCATGTCATGGGGTCACACCAACTCCCCTACGAAATGACAAAAATGTCTCCAAACATTTTCACACCAAAAGCTCATGACAACTGTCTTTTGATGGGAAAGGTGTTTTGTTGGTGGATTTCACGGCACGAGGAACAACAATAAATGCGGACATGTACTGTGACACACTAACCAAATTGAGGAGAGCACTGCAGAACAAATGTTGTGGCATGTTGAGTTCCGGCATTGTTTTGATCCATGACAATGCTCGACCGCATACTGTCGTATGCACTCAAACTCTCTTGCAACAATTCTAGTGGGAGGTGTTTCAGCATCCACCGTATAGTTCTGACTTGGCTCCCAGCGACTTCCACCTTTTTCCAAACTTGAAGAAATGGCTTGGATCACAGCGGTTTCAAACGGATGGGGAGCTCAAGGAGAGCGTCAACGAGTGGCTACACACACAGGCAGCAGAATTTTATGCAGAAAGAATTTCAAACCTTGTGAAGTTGTATGGTAGGGGTGCACTCAGCCTCGTGATTCCAAATTGAGGAGCTACTTGATAGAGAAGTAGCGGCTCCGGTCATGAAAACCACCAATAACGGCCGTGGGTGTCGGCATGCTGACCACATGCCCCCCAATCCTGCCATCTGCCTACGGGAGATGACGCAGCGGTCGGGTGGTAGGCCAAGTCCCTCCAGGGATGTAGCGCCACGGAGTTTAGTTTAGTTTTAGTGAAGTTGTATGACAAATGTCTGAATGTTAATGGAAATTATGTTGAAAAATAGCTGAAAGGGTGTACTGTTCACTGGTGTGTAATAAAAGTCCCCTCAATAAAATGTTTTCTGCAAAAAAAAAATATCAGAACTTACTTTTCAAACCGCCCTCGTAGTTGCAGTTTGATGAATGTTTTAGTTATAACCAAAAACGTGAAAATAAAAGTGGTTTCCCCAGGGTAGTCCTGATTCTTTGCTCCTTTATGTTTTTTGGGATACTGATTACGAATCTGAGGTTTGCCAACTAAAATGTTGATTGTAATTTTAGTTATAGCAAAGAAAAAGTGGAAAAAAGCTTTTCCTCCGGTTTTGCCTATATCTTAAAGGAAGGGTAAACTAAAAAAATACCATTTTCTTATTTTAATCTCATCGCACGGAGCTTTGAATTACGAAACGAATGGTGATCTCGTGAACTTCAGGTGCCCAATATTACGCCTTGTACGGGTGAAGTGAAAAGCTGCTGTGACGTCACACCTGACTAACTCGCTAGCAGGACAACAGCTGCTGTAATGCTCGAGCGTGTGTTTCTAATACACCACCAAGTCTCATTTGTGTTTGTTGTTGACAGAGATGCCTGCAATGTTACCTTCTAAGGACAAATCTCGGTATTCACAAATTAATATCACACGAAAAGAAAATGACAAGGAATTATTTAAAGAATTGCAAGGAAGAAAAGAAAATACGGAATGGTGTAAATGTGGGCTGTGTATACATATGAAAACGGGCCACGAAAGTGTGTGTTGTTGGGACTGTGAAGTAATTTGTGAACAGAAGGGGGTTGTAGACTGTATAACACGACATTGCTCATTCGATAGCGTTATTATAAATAAAGATACCCTAGTTGCCAGGCGTTATCAGTTAATACTTAGATCTAATACAGTTCAAAAACAAAATATTTTTTCAAGATACGAACAGAGTCACATTCAGATTCAGAATAATCTTTTGCGGTAGTAGAAATTTCTGAAATGCTAAAAGAGCTATCTAATTCACAATTTCTAGAAGAAACATTCAATGAATCTGTGCAAACATTGACATAAGTTTCATTTCCTAGTTCACACTGAACGCCTACGCTGTTAGAAACTGAATTTTCGTCATAAATACTAGATTCCACATTCATGATTTGTCCATTCTCGGATACTGAAGGATTACTGTTCAAATCTTGCAATAACTCTCTCATTTCCTTCTTCCTCGAGTACGACGATTTTCTTTACTTCATTGGCGGTGTTTCAGATTTCCCACGCAAAAGAAGTGATGGCACAGCACTTCTTTTTTAAACAGATTGCGGGGTTTCTCCAGATAACTGTTTTCGTAACTGTACCGAAAGCTCGGTATCATTTTCTTCAAAATGTTGTGAACAAACCGTACTGTATTTAGTAGGAACAAATTTTTCTCTTTTTATTTTTATCAGCCATTGCTTATTTACGTTCGGATGACTTATCTCTGTTGGGAAATCGATGAAAAGATATTTTAAGTGTGTTATCACTCTTCGACGATGAGTTTGTACACCCCACAACACAAGAATAAACCATTGTTTGAACAGATACTCACTAAAAAACTGTAACAGTAGACAGAATACTGTGAAATGTCTTTCACCGGGCGAGACTGAGCCAAGCCTTCGTCAAGCGTGACGTCACGCGCCCATCGCTTTACAATAAATATATTCGTTTTGTGATTAAATGTGAAGGTGTAAAACATTTCTAACAGTGAAAATCATTTCTTAAAAACATTTTCTTTCAATCCGTATGAAGAAAATGATACTGAATTTTTAGTTTACTTTTCCTTTAAGAACTACATGGGTAGAACAGAACTACATAATTACATAATCAACATATAATTTCCTTGAAGTTAGATCCTTATAACTTTTTTCACCATGCTCTTTTTTTTATTTGAGGTATGTTCAGAGTTTGAACTGCATACATGTACATTGCAGTGATAGCTTCGTTCTTATTCTTTTCAGCTGTGTTGTCTGAATAAAATATAACAGGTTTATCTTTGCAGTGTTCTTGAAGATACAAAAAAAGATTTGGCATAAGTGAACTTTGCGCCCCACGCTGCTCCCCTTTCCACCAGAGCATGGCCACTTCCCCGCCTGCTAACTACCCCTCACGTCTTCTCCTCACTACCCCTCATGCCTAGCCACTAACGTATGCCGGCCGGTAATGCAGCTTGCTGTTGTTATGCTGGCAGCTTGCCGTAATAATTGCAATTAATTAATTAACACATCACCAGAGCCTCTTTAGCATTACTCAGGACCCACCACGTGAAGGCAGAGGTTGGTTTGGGAAGGAGAGGTTATATTTGACACATCACTTCCCGTAGGGTCCCTGTTGGCTCTTAAAAGAGCCGTTTTCCGGTGGCCTCCAATTTTAATTCACAATTAAAATACCCTTGCACCAAAACGGCTCTTTTCAGAGCCAACATAATATTTCAGATTAAAAAAATTACCTTTGCTTGCACCAAAACGGCTCTTTTCAGAGCCAACATAATATTTCACATTTAAAAGAAAAATTACCCTTGCACCAACTCCAACATAATATTTAACAACAAAAAAGGACCCTTGCACCATAAATAATATTTCACAATTTTTAAAAACGATTATAAAAAAACAAAATAAAATTTCACAAATTATAGAAAAATATCGAACAATTAAAAAAGACCCTTGTACGAAACATCATATTTCACAATCTTTAAACAGATTTGAAAAACAAATAATTCACAATAAAAAGACCCTTGCACCCTTATTAAAAACAAAAAAATTCACAAATTATAAAAAATATCGAACAATTAAAAAAGACCCTTGTACCAAACATAATATTTCACAATCTTTAAACAGATTTGAAAAAAAAAATTCACAATAACAAAAGACCCTTGCACCATACATAATATTTCACAATTTTTAAAAACGTTTATAAAAAACAAAATAAAATTTCATATATTATAATAAATATTTAACAATTAAAAAATACCCTTGTACCAAACATTATATTTCACGATCTTTAAACAGATTTGAAAAAACAAAATAATATTTCATAATAACAAAAGACCCTTGCAACACCAAGAAATATAATATTTCACAAATTATAAAAAAAATAATCATACACGATAAAAAAATTAACAAATGCCAAAAATCCTTGCAACAAACATAATATTTCATGCCAACAGGATATTTCACAATTATATGTATATATATAACAAATAAAAATTTTCATAATATTTCCCAATTTTAAAAAACGCCGTGTTATAACATAAAACATGGCTTAATTGATGCAGAAAAATTCCCTTGCACCAACACTACTCTTTTCATAACAAACAAAACATTTCAAAATTTGAAAAACTATTCTTGCGTTAACACTCGTGAATGCATGAAATCACCCCTATAGTAACTCAAATTATGAAATCTTTCTTCACTGCTCAACTGACACTCATGGCATAATGCGTTAAGACTCCTAGCTATAACGCTAGGGCTTCCGAGTTCAAATCCCAGTCGATCCAAAATTTACGGTTAGGAATAGGTCTTGAATAGGTAGGTAGGGTGAAGAGGACGTGAGAGGAAGAGAGGAAGGAGACGGGAAAGAAAGAGAAGAAGAGAATAAAGGAGAAATCATTTTTTTTTTCTGTTTCAAAAATTCATTAACAGATGGCGCTACCTGCAAACTGCTACCTGCTAGTAGTTCAAATGCCGCCGCTAGATGTCTCCCGACTATTTTAAAGAATCTCCCCACCCAAAACCCCTACTTTCCAGGCGGGTCCCGTTAGAGAGTAGTGGTGGGGGACTCACATGGGGCGGAATGTTCGCTTTTCCCAATGATTTGTTGCAATTTCATTTACTCCTCAGTTCGCAATAGATTCATTCCAGAAGTAGCAGAAGCCTTCTTTTGTCCCTGTATAAAAAATGGTGAAGTTAAAACAATTTAGTTTCCTCTTGTAATGTAGCACAGAAACATCCCCATAAGATGCTTGTGAAACAGACTGAAGATCGAAGCATGACGCTGTCGCTGCTCCGTCATTTGCCAAGAGAGAGTCTCTAGCTTTTTCTTCTCTAGTCAAGTCTTTGTTTTTCCGATGAAAGACATATTTTGATTGCACTTTTCCTTTCGTTCAGAACCAGCATTCTTGTAACTCTCACAGAGAGCACATTGGTCCTTTTTAGGAGAGAAAAATGACAAATAGAACTCTGTGTTAAATATTAAATGATACATACTTTATGTCGCATATGGCAAATAGCTGCTTTCTTTATCTTCAACATACAATCTATACATTTCTGCCAAAGTCAAACTCCCATCTAGGTACTCTTTCCTTGTTTGGGCTCTCAGGTAATGCGATTCCACTTTTGGGATAGATTGAATGCGGTTTCTTATTTGTTCTTTTAACTCTTCACTAACTGTGTGCTTTCTTTGCTTCCCTTTTTTTTCTTCCTCTAATCTCCACATTCATTTACTTTTTTCCAGCAGTTTCTGATAATTTTGTCTCCTATGTCAAGAGCGGCTCTTCTCTCTTCGATATCCTCATCACCTTCGATTTACCTATGTTGATTTCCATTCCATACTTTCTTCCTGTTTCCACCAGCCTGTCAATCATTCCTTGCAATATTTCTTGTTTCTTTGCCAGAATCACCAGGTCGTCCGCATATTTGATGGTGTTAATAGCGTATCCTCCTATCACAAAATCCCTAACTCCTTCTAAGGCTTCTTTTGCTAGCCAGTCTCCATAAAGGTTGAACAAGATGGGTGACATACAACATCCTTGACGCACACCTCTTCCTATTTCTACACTGTTGGTCACTCCATGTTCTAGACGAACTTTCACTTTTTGTCCCAGGTACAAATTGTGGATTAGTCTCCTGTCCTTCCAGTCAATGCCTATTTTTTTGAGTATGTCCATTAACTTTTCCCAGTTCACTCGGTCAAAAGCTTTTTGCCAATCAATAAAGCAGACACACACTTCTTAGTTGACCGCTAAAACTCTCTCTGATATAATCCTTAGCATTCCAATTGCATCTCTAGTTCCTTTTCCTTTCCGGAAACCAAATTGGTCTTCTCCTATTACGTCTTCTATTCTTCTTTCCAGTCTTCTAGTTAGTATCCGTGCCACAATTTTTCCTACGTGAGATAGCAAGCTGATAGTTCTGTGATCACTACACATCTTGGCACATTTCTTCTTCTTTACTGCAATCATAGTTACCTCTAGGAAATCTTGAGGCCATTCTCCAGTGTCATAAATTCGGTTGATAAGTTTGGTAAGTTTCCTCATCCCATTTTCTCCTAATTCCTTCAGTAGGTCCACTGGTATGTCATCGTCTCCTGTGGCCTTTCTATTCTTCATTTCTTTTATGGCCTTTTCTACTTCATTCTTCAATATGCTAGGTCCTATATTATCTTTATCCACTAGTTCTTCTGTTTCCATCTCGATGTCTTGTGGTCGATTTCGCTTGGCGTAAAGCTTTTCTATGTAATTTTCCCATATTGTAAGAACTTTTCCAGGGTTTGTAATTAAATTTCCATGAATGTCTTCTATTCCAAAAGTCCGTAATCCTTTATTTTCTTTAGATTCTAACTCCATCGCTTTCTGATACATTAAATCATACCTTCCTTTTCGTCGAAGCTCCATAATTTCATCACAGCTTTCTTTAAGGTAATTTTCTTTTGCTCTGTCTGTCTCTCTTCTTAGTTCATTATTCAATCTCTTATATTCCACAGCATTAGTATTTTTGTATTTCCTATTTTCTTCCATCTTCTTTAACATCTCTTGTGTTACGCACGGTTTCCTATTTATTCTGTCTATTTTTCCAACTTTGTTCTTCAACGTGTCCAACAAAACATTTTTTACACTTTCCCACTCACTTTCTACAGATTCACCAACATTTTTTATTTCATGTAACTGTGTTTCCAATGACTCTTTAATCGAGTCCTTGTCATTTCGCAGTTTTTCTAAGTTCCATCTTGGATTTCTTTTACATGTCCGCCTAATCCTTTTCAGCCTAGTCTCTATGTCTGCTACAAGAAGATTGTGGTCTGTGTTGATGTCAGCATTTGGAAGAGTCTTCACATCTTTCACACTGCCCCAGAATCTCTGCTTGATGAGAATGTAGTCAATCTGGTAGGCCTACCTATTAATATCCCCAGGGCTTTTCCAGGTATAGAAGAGCCGCTTCAAATTATCATGGGAAATCAAGAATTAGAGAACGTGAACCAGTTCAAATACTTAGGAAGTGTACTGATGAAAGATGCCTATTGCACCAAGGAGATAAGATCAAGAATTGCCATGGCCAAGAAAGCATTTATGAAGAAGAGAACTCTGCTAACTAGTAGTCTGAACCTAGAGCTACGTAAAAACCTGGTGAAGTGTTATATTTGGAGTATTGCTTTGTATGGATCAGAGACATGGACTTTGAGGAAATTAGAGAAGAAATATTTAGAAAGTTTTGAAATGTGGTGCTGGAGACAGATAGAAAATATAAAGTGGATGGACATGGTGACAAACGAAGAGGTTCTGAGTAGAGTGGGTGAGAAGAAATCAATCATACACACAATTCGTCAGAGGAAAGCAAACTGGGTTGGGCACATTCTCAGAAGGAACTGCTTATTACATGATGTCGTAGAAGGAAGACTGGAGGGTACAACTGGACTTGGAAGAAGAAGAATTCAGCTGTTGGACGATTTAAGGGAAAAGCAGAAATATTGGATGCTGAAGGAGGAAGCAGAGGATAGACAGTTTTTGAAAACAAAATTCGCGTACCAAGTTTGAAAACCTGCCGGAAGGCAGAATACTTACTACTACTATGTCAAGAGTTCACATAAAAATTGCTTGCATACTGTATTTTATAAACTATAAGACACACTTTTTTCTTTAAATAATTGCCTCCAAAATTCAGGTACATCTTATACTCGAAATTAATGTAAGAATGTCCAGTGTTTGATTTAAAATTCCCACCAGTCTTAAAAATGGCCATATATTCAATGCCGTGGGAAACCTATCTTTATCCGGCAACATGGGATTCAACTGGTAGCAGCAGTGCACCGATGCAATGAGCCAGTTCGGTTTTATAAACTAAGAATTTATTTTAGTCTGGCTTTGCAGTCTAATAATAAAAATGGTAAAAATGTTATTTTTCTAAAAAATTGCTTAAAAATTAGGGGGTGTCTTATAGTCCGTAGCATCTTATAAGCCATTTCAACAGTAAAATAATAAGCAATATCTAAATTATAATAGAGACACATCTCAAAATATGGCTTTGTTATTCTCACTTTTTAAGAAAACAATAAGGATTTAATAAGGACATAAGTGCTCTGTGGTGGAAATTAACAGAAGTACAGATATGACCACCTTACATCAAATGGATCTCAACAGACCATTAGAAAACTGCAAAAATCGCAAAATTAATTATTTTTGAGATGTGGCCCTATTATTCTCAGTGTGTGATATAATAAGAAAATTTATTCAGAAACTTGATAAAACTCTAAAAAAACAAAATAAAAAAAAATTACTTTAATCTAAATTGTTACACTTTAAACTTGATCTATTCGTTTAAAATTAAATCCATTATTCTTGTTTTAACTTCCGCAAAAACATAATAATTTTCTCCTTGACCTTCCATGGTTAAACTCCACACTTTAATACATGGTTTTTAAACACAACACATGTGGAACAAAAAATAAAAAATAAAAGAAAAACAATAAAAAAAACACTGCCTTCTACCAATACGCCAGGGTCGGCACTGTGGATTTGACAGTACTCTCTCTCCCTCGCAGCCACTGTGCTGGCCGTGGTGTGCACCTTCCTATGTCCACCACATGAACACAACAGTCAAACACCATGCCGCTGAGACTGTGACATGCACAGTTTGGTACAAAGATTTTCTTTTATATTTTTAATAAACTGGGGGATGGCTACTGGCATTAAGCTTAAGGATTATAAATTGCACAAGTATAAAGAAAGAATTAAAGAAAAAAGAACTCATATTAAATGTTATCGATAATATAAGTGGAAATAGGGGGTGCTGCAGTTCCACAGTGCCTATACATGAACCGCCTCTGCCCCCAAGGTCAATAGTTCTGAGCAAAAATTGGGGGGAAAGCAACTTTTTTCACGTTTTTTGGCTATAACTAAAACATTTGTCAATCTTAAATTAGGAATTGCACATAAAAGGTGCACATGTTGAGAAACATTGTAAGGGCTTAACTTTGAAGGAATTTTGTGCCTATTATTTTAGTATATAGTTGTGTTCTACCCAAAGTCAATAGTTCTTGAGTTATAAGCAAAAACCCGGGGAAAAACTTATTTTTTCATTAAAAGACAATATAGGCTAATAATGGAACTTTTATACAGTGAAGCAATGTACTATGTTAGGCGACAAATTGGAGAGCGGGTGTGGAGGGTAAGGAATAGATTTAGTTTGTTTGTGTTATTTTGTATTTATATTATTTGTTCTTGTTTTTTTGTGTTTTTGCGTAAGCATGTACGGTCCATGCGGACTCATGCGATTGTTTGCATTGGAATTTGTAAAAAGTTAATTACTGTAATAAACACTTACATTACATTATGTTAATTAAACGAGATAGTTGACATTTTAACACTTTAGACTTCACTTTTACTTACATTCTTGCAGTCAACTAGTTGACTAGCAGTTGAAAATGTGGGAAAAGCCCACATGTTCTGCATACCATCTCATTTAATTAACATATTATTTTTTCATGTCTTTTGGATGTAGGCCTAACTATAATTCCAACAAAAAATTTTATTGGCAAATCTCAGATTCTTGATCAGCACCCCAAGAAACATAAAGGAGCAAAAGATCAGAGCTACTGCAAAATTTGTTTCAGTTAACTACCAGTACCTAATGAATGGACTAATAAGGAGCACAATGTTTGGTTGTTCAAATTAAAATAGGCTAAATGATAGTTGTACGAGGGCTGTTTTTTTTTCAACCTCCGAAGGGGCATAAAATGAAACCCACAGTGAAAATCAAAACTGTTTTATTTGGAACATTTAGGTACACCTTCTAGCTACTTCTGTACGTAGTTTCGTTCCGATTGAAACATTTGTCGTAGCGTGGTACCATTTTTCCAATACCCTCTTCATAGAAGCTGGCCGCCAGCGTATTGAGAAGGGTCCTCTCGGCATTTTGAAGTGTTTTGAAGTTCTTCGTTGGAGTGGAAGCTCTGTCATTCCAGATCTTTCTTCAGCTGCCGACAAAAATGAAAGTCACTCGGCAAGGGAACAAGTTTTTGAAATCCATCGTGACAGGGGATGAAACGTGGATTCGTTACAACAATCCAGAATCCAAAAAACAATCCAAACAATTGATGCACACAAATTTCCCGAACAAACCTAAGATCTGGCTTCCACACCAACGAAGAAATTCAAAAAAACTTCAAAATGCCGTGAGGACCCTTCTCAATACGCTGGCGGCAAGCTTCTATGAAGAGGGTATTGGAAAGTTGGTACCACGCTACGACAAATGTTTCAATCGGAACGAAACTACGTACAGAAGTAGCTAGAAGGTGTACCTAAATGTTCCAAATAAAACAGTTTTGATTTTCACTGTGGGTTTCATTTTATGCCCCTTCGGAGGTTGAAAAAAAAAACAGCCCTCGTATAAAACCATTCCTTTTTTGGTACGTAAATATTGTTTTACTAGCTCTGGGTATCTTACGAGAAAATTATATTTTTATGGTCTTCTCCTGGGATTTAGAATAACACTTACTCCATTGTTTGAGATTTTCTTGAAATTCATTCCAATATTCTGTATGTTTGCACGGGAAAAGTGAGAGCAATTCAATTTTAATGCAAATAGCAGAGTTATTGATCTACAGTAAAATGATCAGAGTAGATGTCAGAAAAATTAGTTTTTTCACTTTCTGGATGTTGTATTGTTTGCAATTTGCATGTTGTGATGACTCTTTAAGGACTATTAGTAATAACTTTTCATAGAACTGATATACAGAAAAAATAGAAAAAGCTACATTTTGTGCATGATGAAGGCCATATTGTATAAACATTGCCCCACATTTGCTTAGGTTTGATCATTGCAAGGATGAGCTTACAAGAAGAAGATTGAGCCCTTTGTACATTACAAGCGAGTTATTGCAAAGTTTCAGAGATTAAACTTAATGTTTCTTGTTGCATTGTGCGTAACCCATATCAGGGACCTTATTTAAAAAGTCATATGAGTGTATCAAAGAATAGTTTCCAATGAACATCTGTAGAGATAACAAGAACACAAAACAGTGAGGCACTTCCCAGTTTGATTTGGACAAAATTCCTAGAAGATGTTATTATAATGCAGAAGCAAAACAATGACACTACTTAATCAAAACAATCTATTGGCAGGGAAACGAAGAAAAAACAAAGCACTAACTCACTCCATTTAACACTACAACAGCTGTGATCAGTGTTAAAGGCAAGTCTGCCATAGGCAAGGAAATCGCCATGATTATTCAAAGGAAACTCTCTGAAAGTAAACAAATCAGGCCTCAGCCAATCATCTTAAGTGGAAAGACTCTAATAATGTTGAAGAAGTCAAACCCTCCCTGGGTCCTTCTTTGTACAAGACCAATAGGGAAGAAGATGTGAGCAGACCTTCTACTGTTCCTATGCAAGATATAAGAAAGTCTGGCAGAGTGCGGAGATCACCCCAGAGCTCTAATGATTTTTTATAAGTAATTCCAATAATCAAAATTTTACAAATCAATACAAAAGTTCAAGTGTTGGTATAAACAAATCTGTTTTTGTGCCTAGCTCACCTGCTCGGGTCGAATTCATCTCAACCAGCAACAACTTTGCAAATAATCTTACCTATGAAGGAAATAGACCTCGGCTGAGTTTAAATAACCAAGCAATAAATATAATTAAAACCCATAACGTTAGAAATAGAAACAAATCCACCACCTTAAAGATCTTCCACCAGAATATTGAAAGTATAAGAAATAAAATAAGCAGCTTAGAGGTTATGTTACAGGAAAATCTTAAGGATGTGGATGTACTGGCTTTTAGTGAACACTGGCTAAAACCAAATGAAAACGAATACTATAAACTACCAGGGTCCATATTGAAAAGTACGTATTGCAGGCTTACAAAAAACAATGGGGGTACATGCATTTATGTGAAAGAAAGCTTAAAAGCTAAAAAGATTTCAAATTTTGACCATATGATGTGTGATGAACACTTTGAAGGTAGCATAGTGGAAATAGAAGAGAATATAATGATTATCTGCCTATATAGAAATCCCAGTGGCAATTTAGAAGTTTTTTTAGGGAACCTAGAAAAAATTTTAAAATGGTGTTATACACACAAAAAAAAATACAATTATTGCTGGAGATCTAAATGTGGATTTTTTGGGAAATAGTCACTGTAAACAGAAACTGGTTGATCTAATTAGACCTTATGGACTAGAAGCTTTAATAAATACTCCAACAAGAGTTACTCCAAACTCAAACAGTGCCATAGATCAGGTTATTCTTAATCAGAACTTGTTCAATTTTGAAATTGAAAACTTTGAGTCTGGTATATCCGATCATCGTGGTCAAATAATTAGCTTATTCTCTAAAGTTTTTAAAATTGACAGAAATTGTAAATATAGCTACTCAAGAACTTTCAACAAAGAAAACATTAACTATTTAAATTACCTTCTAGCAAAAGAAAATTGGGAGGATGTATGGAGGCAGTCAAATGTAGATATAGCCTTTAAGAATTTTTCAGATACGATTACATATTATTTAAATATAGCAATACCAATAAAAAGGATTAAAGTTAATGTTAATCATTCAGGGAAGTGGATAACCAAAGGCATCAGAATATCAAGTAATAAATTGCGTTTTATGAGTAAAGTAATCAAAGAAAACAATGTATCTGAAAATTTCTTGAGTTATTTTAGAAAATATAAGAAAACTTATAACAAGGTTATTAAATGGGCCAAGAAACAATATCATGAAAAACTTATCAGTGACTCAATAAATAAATCGAAATCCATATGGAAAATAATTAGGCAAGATATTCAAGGGAACTATAGGGATGATGACAGCTGTTGTTTTGCTACTAATGATAAAGAGCGTATAAAATTAGTTGAAAATTTTAATGACTACTTCATAAATATTGCGAGCAGAATGAACAATAATAATAGGAGTACAAGGGTCAACACAGCACAAACTAATATTATTCATAGCTCCTTTTTCATGACACCTACCTCCGAGGAGGAAATAAGTAGAATAATTAATAGTATGAAAAATACTAAATCTTGTGGGCTTGATGAATGGTCAAATTTCTTATTAAAGAAATGTTCTAACCTTTTAGTAAATCCTCTGTGCTATTTAATAAATATGTCATTCATGGAAGGCTCCTTCCCATATGTTTTAAAAACTGCTAAGGTGATACCATTATATAAAAAAGGAGATAAAACAGACTTAGGTAATTATAGGCCTATATCGTTGCTTTCAGTATTTGCAAAAGTTATAGAGAAAGTAGTACATAATAAACTTACATCCTTCATTACCAAATATAACATCATAACAAATGCACAGAGTGGGTTTCAAAAAGGGAAATCAACCATCACAGCATTGCAAAATCTCATCGAAAATATTTACAATAAACTAGACAAAGGCGAACCATGTATAGGAATATTTCTAGATTTATCGAAAGCCTTCGACCTTGTGGACCATGATATACTAGTCAGGAAACTATCTGTTTGGGATCGGGATAAGATACGTCTCAAATAGGAATAAAATGTTGGTTTTAGGTTTGGAAGGGACTTCAGTTTGAAGTGCATAAGATAGGAAAGCGTAGCCACCTCTGTATAGCTAATGAGGACCAGATTCGAATGAATCAAAATTGAGAGCAAATAGACTGTTACCTCAGGACTCTGGGATCAGGAATCCACGGAATACTTAAGGAGAACAATTTAAATATGAAATAATCACAACTTACTAAATTCACACACAATAATTATTTAAACTAATTGAAAAAGAAACACTGATACATAAGATGCAAGAGTACGTTTTCACACGTGTCTGTAAATATTAATTTCTTGAAAAACTTGATAAATAATAGCTTAAAATGCGTAGATTAAATTGCACTTGAAGTTAACACTAAACTTTTGTATGTAGTTTAGTCCTAAAAGCTGATATAAGCACTGAAACAGGTAGCGTGGGTTGCACCACTGTTACGAAATATCAAACTTTTGTAATTCGGAGAATTCACTCGCGAATTTTATGAATTATATGTAATTAGGTATGAATAATTACTGAGAGCAACAATTGCGCACAATTGTGACTATTCGCCGCTTCCAGAGCAAGTTAAGGAAACTTGGTAGAAAAAGCGGGAATGACTCGAGCCGACTAGATACACTTGCGATCTGAGTGCGGTCTCGTACAATACTGAATGGGGTGACGCGACGCTACCGCATATAACAAAGAAAATTAGCAAGTCATGCTTGATCCCACAATGCCTTGAGGCGGGAACAAAAAGACAATCAAAGCGGGCCATTGCAAGCGGACAGTTTGAAACATTCTAAAGTGGAAACATGTTGCTTGCTCGAACATACCGACCCTTTTGAACTATTTAGTTCAACAAAATAGATAAAGAGCAAGCTATGAAAAATACATTCAAGTGGATAAATAACATAAAGAAAAACACTTATTATATACATCACAATAACACAGTTTATCTCCGTTATGAGAAAGTAAAACCTTATTGTGTAAGGAGAAAAACAAAAAAACACTTATTACAATGTAACGGTTTGTCTACACTATAATTGCTTGTAAAACGATAAAGAGATATGAAATATTGATTGTACTGTATTACACTTATTATTGATCTGGCAATGGACATAATTTCACTAATGGGCGCTTATATTCCCCACTAGGAGTGCGAACTGTCGCCACACGAATTAGACCGTCTTCTCCCGGATGCACCTTGGTAATGATGCCTATCTTCCATTGAAGTGGGGCTACGTTGTCTTCCTTCAGGATGACTAAGATACCTTCTCGCAGATTCTCACTGGAAGATGACCATTTTTGTCGCTGCTGAAGTGTATGCAAATACTCGGAAGACCATCTTCTCCATATATGATGCAGATGATTTTGTAGAATTTGCCATTTTTCAAGACATTTCATATCATCTGTGGGAGAATGAGATGGCAGAGAGGTGAGAGGCTCACCGATGAGGAAGTGCCCAGGTGAAAGATATGAACAGTCATTTGGGTTGTCACTAAGACGAACGAGTGGTCTGGAATTCAAACAAGCCTCGATCTGAGTGAGTAGAGTACAAAGCTGTTCAAATGTGAGGATTTGTGCACCCAATGTTCTTCTTAGGTGAAACTTCATAGATTTCACCGCGGCTTCATGTAACCCCCCGAAATGCGGAGAAGCAGGTGGAAGAAAATGCCAGTTATAATCATTGGTTGCAGCAAAATCTTGAACTGACTTCTGAAATTCTTCGGATTGTAGTAGAATACGAAGATCTTTCAATTTGTGATTCGTGCATATGAAATTAGTGCCGTTATCGCTGAAGATATCCTTGCATAGGCCACGACGGGAAGTAAATCTTCTTAGCGCGGCTAAGAAAGCTTCTGATGTGAGGTCTGATACCAATTCAATATGAATGGCTTTAGTTACAAGACATACAAAGATTGCAGCGTATGCCTTGGCAATGATTTTACTTCTAGGCGATCCGTATCTTATGCTGAATGGACCAGCATAATCTACTGCTGTGCGTAGAAAGGGCCTAACAGGAGTTACTCTGTAGTTAGGAAGATTGCCCATCAGCTGTTGAGCAGATTGTGCCTTTAGTTTATAGCAAGTCAGACACTTGTGTAGAACAGATTTCACCAGTCTGCGCACGCAAGGGATCCAATATGCTTGTCTTAATGAAGCTATTGTCAGCTGATGTGAAGCATGTAGAAGTTTAAAATGTTCATGCTTTACAATTAGAGCAGTCAGATGGTGCTTGGTTGGCAATATGATCTGATGTTTAGCATCATAATATGCAAGATGAGATTTATCTATGCGACCACCAACTCGTAGAAGACCATTTTCGTCCAGAAATGGTGTTAAAGTATGAATATAACTTTTAGCAGAAGTTTCTTTCATATTTTTAAGATCTGCAATTTCACTCTTAAAAGATGAATGTTGAGCACTTTTAACACAAGTTTGTAATGCTTGTTGAAGCTCTTCGGCTGTAATAGGTCCATGAAATTTTGTTTCATGGCGACATGCAGCAATAAATCTATTCATGTAGCATGTTACTCTTTGCAGGCGTCGGAGATCTGAGAATCTTGTAAGAAAATGTTCTTTCTCCGTTGTCGACACCAGACAGACATTTGTAAGTTGTTCTGATGAATCAGGAACACTTAGTTGTTGTGGTTGTTTTGGCCAGGATGTCTCGGGTGAAGATAACCAGTTAGGACCGTGCCACCACAAATCGATTTCAGATAACTGCTCACAAGAAATTCCTCTTGAGACAAGATCTGCTGGATTATCATGTGTGGCAATGTGACGCCATATAGCAGTCTCCGAAAGTTCTTGTATCTGTGACACACGATTTGAAACAAAGGTTTTCCACTTTCGCGCATCAGTTTTGAGCCAAGAAAGTACCACAGTAGAATCTGACCACAGAAAATTTTGTGAAGGTTGTACCTTGAGGTCACTTAGCACTTTGTTGTATAATTTAGCTAGCAGAAGTGCACCACAGAGTTCAAGGCGTGGAATGGTTTGCTTCTTTAGAGGAGAAACCTTAGATTTTGAACATAATAGTTGAATAGTAGTTTCACCTTCACTATTTACAGAACGAATATATATACAAGCTCCATACGCCTTCTGGGAGGCGTCACAGAAACCATGTAATTGAATGTCCTGCACTGTACCAGATGTAAGCACATATCTGGGAATACGCAAGGTGTGAATAGTAGCTAATGTTTCACAGATTTCCATCCATTTCTCCTCCAGATGCACAGGTACGGTTTCATCCCAGTCTAATTTCTCAATCCAGAGAGATTGCATAAAGATTTTAGCATTTATGACAATAGGGCTAGCCAATCCTAGCGGATCAAAGATAGATGAAATAAGTGAAAGGATATTTCGTTTGGTTAGTTTACCTTGCACATGGGTTTGGAGTGAAGGATGTGATTGGATCTGGAATTCATCATTAACTGGATGCCAAAGTAAGCCTAGGGCATGTATGTTTTCATTGTTATCAAGTGCCAGGGGCAATTGAGTTTCTCGATGTGAAGGAGGTACTGATTCCAATAAAGCTTCATGATTGGAACACCATTTTCGCAGAGGAAATCCAACACAATTGAGCATATCTGTAAGCTCCCTTTGCAGTTTCAGGGCTTCTTGGATGTCATTGTGGCCTGCTAAACAGTCATCAACATAAAATGATTCCCGTACTGCCTGAGCAGCAAGCGGATACTTCTCTTCTTCTTCTAGCGCAAGCTGATGTAAAGATCTTATGGCCAAAAATGATGCAGATTTGGTACCATAAGTGACAGTAGTTAGAGCGTAGTCTTGTATGGGTTCATTTGGACTTGAACGCCACACAATTCTTTGAAGATTCTGATCATCTTTATGCATTCTTACTTGCCTGTACATTTTAGAAATGTCTGCTGAAAATGCATACTTGTAGGTGCGGAACCGAAGTACAATAGATGAAAGATCGTCCTGCATAGTTGGCCCTAGTTTCAAGATGTCGTTCAATGACTTGCCTGAAGACGACTTTGCTGAGGCATCGAATACAACTCGGGTTTTCGTGCTAGTTGAACTAGGTTTTATAACAGCATGATGCGGCAAGTAGTAACACTTTTCTCCAGGCTGAGGAAGTGAAACCTTCTTCATGTGGCCTAGATTTTCATACTCTTCCAGAAATTTGGAATAGTCTTCTTTTAAGCTAGGGTTAGCTTGAAGTTTGCGTTCCAGGTGTCCTAAGCGTTTTATAGCTTGTTGTCTAGATTCGCCCAGAGAATCTACAGGTTGATTCTTGGGGAGTTGCAGTACGAATGCACCATCAGTTGCACGAGTAGTGTTTTCTACGTAGTGTTCTTCACATTCACGTTCCTCTTTGGTGTGTACTGCGCTGGGGAAGTCTTCCAGCTCCCAAAATTGCCTTAGTTGCCTGTCCACGTTGTCGACAGTTACAAACAAGTTATGCTGTGAGAACGTCACCTTCTTGTTTTTAATGGCAGACTTAGGAACTGTACCACTGATTATCCAACCAAGTTCAGTGTTGGTCAGAACAGGCTGATTTGGTTTAACTATTCTTTCGTTTGTGATTAATTGGAAGAATAAGTTGGCACCAATTAGCAATTGTACATCACCAGGTACATGGAATTTAGGATCAGCTAATGGAAGTTCACTGGGAATATTGAATTTGTGTGGGTCAATTTGGACAGCAGGAAGCTTATTTACAATGTGAGGTAAAACTAGGCAGTTTAGGTTAGCTTGGAAAGCGTGGATCCTGGATCTCATATTAATAGTGATGCTGTGACCACAAGCTGAGGTGCCATTGATACCTCTTATGTGAGTATCCACTGCGGTAGTTGGTAATTGTAATTTCCTTGCCAAATCTTCCGTGATGAAATTAATCTGACTACCAGAATCAAGCAAAGCTCTGCATTTTACCAGTTTTCAATTTTTGTCTTCTATTTCGACCACTGCAGTTGCAAGAAGAATTTCACATTGGCTAGCCTTTTCTTTTATAGAACAGTAACTAGCTGGAATATTTGTTGCCGTCCTGGATGTAGAACTTTCTGAAAAAGTACTCTGGCGAGAAACCTTTTCACTTGAATGTGTGTCATTGTGTAACCATTTACTATGAAAGCCTTTCCCACATTTGAAAAACGATTTTAGCTTGCACTGATCTCTTCTGTGGTTAGGAGAGAAGCAGTTAGCACACAAGCGTTTAGATTTAATGACATCCCATCGTTGTGATATACTTAGTTTTTGGAAGTTCTTGCAATTTAATAAATTGTGATTATCATCGCAGCATGGGCACGTGTCTCCTTTTGTAGCAACATAAGAATGACGAGTGTGTTTCTCTGACTTCTTCTTCGTACTTTGCTCACCTTTGTGCTTAGATGGGCTGGACGTGTTGTTTACATCTGCCAATACTTCAAGGGAATTTGCCTTAGCTTCTAAAAACTTGATGAGGTCTTGAAGTGGTGTGAAGTTCTGAGAATCAATTCTCCCTTCCCATTCTTTGCGTATGCTCTCACAAAGGCTGTCCAAGATTAACTGCATGAGCATAACATCGTGCAATGGTATCTCTACATGTAAAGCTTCCACCGCATTTATGTTGCTTTGGAATTTGTTAAGAATACTACGAAGATCATTCACATTTTCACTCTTCATCGTTGGTAAAGAGAGTAGATTACGTACGTGAGCTGTGGCGATAATTCTTGTATTATTGTACCTGGAACATATTAGATTCCATGCTACACTGAAATTTTCGCTAGTCACTGGTAGATTTTTTATCAGTGCGTGTGCCTGGCCCTTTAATGATGACAGAAGGTAATGCAATTTCTGTATCGGTTCTAAGGCTGCATTATTGGCTACAAGACTGCCGAACGTGTCTTGGAAATGTTTGAACGTTGTGATGTCACCAGAGAAGGTAGGAAGCTGTATAGCAGGAAGTTGTATTGGCCTATTGTTGCACTGACAAGTATGATGTGAATTGGCACTGTTGTGAGATCGCTCACTGCCTGCTGGACTTATGCTACGAAGTGGCTGTTCATGCTGAACAATGAGCGCACTAAGTTTAGATTTCAACAGATCATAACTACTTCTTATCTCTTCGTCATACTGCATGTGAACTTCGATGTCTTCTTCTTCTACTATTAGCGATTCAATTTCAGCTTCTACAGTTTCATATTTAATCCAAAGATCATTGATGCTGTCATATTTCACTTTAAGATGAAACACATCAACTTCTTCCTGGATGCTATCGCAGAATTTCTGAATAAAGGTGATTTTTCTCTTGATGAAACCCCTTTTCTTGATCAGATCCTTGATTTGACTCTCCATGATGATATAATGATATTATTTGTAACACTTTGAGAACTTTGTAGAGTTGTCACTGCACATGTGATGTTCTGGTGTGATGATCACTGCCTTCTTGAAGTCTTTTGAGCTGTTGTGTTTTCTGTAGTACTGAAGCACTGCCGAATAGATGATACAGAGTTTATGTACTAGAAATCGTAGCTCTTGATTACGCGGATGCCGTCGCGGTTGAGTCTGCATACAATGAACGAGATCGATAAGCCGAGACAAACCATATATATGTGTGTGAATAATGAAATTGTTTCCTTAGTAATCCGGTCCGATGAGGAACCAAATGTTTGGGATCGGGATAAGATACGTCTCAAATAGGAATAAAATGTTGGTTTTAGGTTTGGAAGGGACTTCAGTTTGAAGTGCATAAGATAGGAAAGCGTAGCCACCTCTGTATAGCTAATGAGGACCAGATTCGAATGAATCAAAATTGAGAGCAAATAGACTGTTACCTCAGGACTCTGGGATCAGGAATCCACGGAATACTTAAGGAGAACAATTTAAATATGAAATAATCACAACTTACTAAATTCACACACAATAATTATTGAAACTAATTGAAAAAGAAACACTGATACATAAGATGCAAGAGTACGTTTTCACACGTGTCTGTAAATATTAATTTCTTGAAAAACTTGATAAATAATAGCTTAAAATGCGTAGATTAAATTGCACTTGAAGTTAACACTAAACTGTTGTATGTAGTTTAGTCGTAAAAGCTGATATAAGCACTGAAACAGGTAGCGTGGGTTGCACCACTGTTACGAAATATCAAACTTTTGTAATTCGGAGAATTCACTCGCGAATTTTATGAATTATATGTAATTATGTATGAATAATTACTGAGAGCCACAATTGCGCGCAATTGTGACTATTCGCCGCTTCCAGAGCAAGTTAAGGAAACTTGGTAGAAAAAGCGGGAATGACTCGAGCCGACTAGATACACTTGCGATCTGAGTGCGGTCTCGTACAATACTGAATGGGGTGACGCGACGCTACCGCATATAACAAAGAAAATTAGCAAGTCATGCTTGATCCCACAATGCCTTGAGGCGGGAACAAAAAGACAATCAAAGCGGGCCATTGCAAGCGGACAGTTTGAAACATTCTAAAGTGGAAACATGTTGCTTGCTCGAACACTATCCAAGTATGGTATAAGAGGTATGCCACTAAATTGGTTTGAATCTTATCTAAAAAATAGAAATCAACTAGTGGAAATGAAATATTTTGATGATAAAGATAGGGAGTACAAACACATTAAGTCAAATCTACAATTTATAAAACAGGGAGTTCCACAAGGATCTATATTAGGGCCCCTGCTTTTTTTATTGTACATTAATGATCTAGGGGATTTATTTATTTTATTTATTTATTGTAAGAAAACCCCAACGAGCAAAGCTCACCTTAAGGGGCTATATACAACATGACATGCATTGTGATACATACATTTTCAATTACAAATAACTTATAAATATACAAGTGGTGCAATATATACAAGAGGTACAAGAGTGAAGAGGTACAGAATATAGGAACACAAAACAAAATGACTTGATTTTAAGAGTGAAGTGAAATGATAGATGATGAAGGGAAACATAGTTACATAGTATAATAGTGATCAATATACAGTATCTATTTATTACTATATCAAAGAACTTAATTAATCTTAGATTTTAATAAGAGTTTTATTTGTGATTTAAATTTGTTATAATTTAATATATTCTTTTGTTCTTGTGGTAATTCATTATATGTTTTGATCAAATAATATTTTAATCCCTTTGTCCCATAAGTTACAGTTGAAGAATGTGTGAGGTATATGTTCTGTTTTTGCCTTGTTTCATAGTTATGAATGTCTTTGTTATATTCTATTGGAAAATTACTGTGGATGTTACCATGTAATACTCTGTGCATATATGTAATGGCATTTACTTTAACTAAGGTCTCAAACGGCAAGATTTTCGATTGTTCATAAAGAATGCGAGTTGGTGTCAAATAATGTGCACCTAGTAAAATTCTGATTGCTCTATTCTGAAGTACTCTTAATGGTTGAAGATCCGTTTTATGAAAACGACCCCAGATAAATAACATGTAAGTTATGTGAGACTGTATTAGTGAATAATATAAGGATCTCAAGCCAGGAGTTGACAATATTCCCCTTATTCGCCTAAATATCCCTATAACTGGAGAAATTTTGCTACATATATTGTTGATGTGTCCTTTCCAAGTTAAATGTTGGTCTATAGTTAGGCCTAAAAATTTAGTATCCGTTACTCGCTTTATGTGCTTATTGTCATTTACTAACTCTTTAGAAATACCTAAGTGTGTGTTTGGCTTATGAAAGACCATATATGCTGTCTTTTGGGCATTTAATGATAATTTATTTTGACTTAACCATTTTGTTAGAATTTTGAGATCTTCATGCATATAATGATAATAATCCATCAACTGTATCACCAACATAAAAAATACTAGTATCATCAGCAAAAAGTGAAGGTATGCCATGTAAAGGTAAGGTCTGAATATCATTTACATATATTAGGAAAAGGATGGGTCCTAATATTGAGCCCTGTGGGACCCCGCAAATTATTACTTGAGCATTGCTGTCCAATCCATTTACTGAAGTATATTGTGTGCGTTCTTTTAGGTAACTTTTGAACCAGTCTAACACTATACCTCTTATTCCAAAACATTCAAGTTTTTTCAAAAGTAATTCATGATCTACAGTATCAAATGCCTTCTTTAAGTCAATAAATAGTCCTGAAGAAAATTTGTTACTATCCATTGCATCCTCAATTTGGGCTATTATATCTACTGCAGCACATAAGGTTGATGAAGTTTTCCGAAACCCATATTGGTATTTATACAGGATTTTGTTATTTTCTAGAAAATTATTTAATCTTTCCTTCATACATTTCTCTAAAATTTTTGATAGGGCTGGTAAAATTGAGATTGGACGGTAATTTCCTGGATCTAAACTATCTCCACCCTTAAAAATGGGAACAACCCTGGCAATTTTGCATTTTTTTGGAACAGCTCCCTTCAGGAAGGAATAATTAATGAATTCTGAAATGGCATATTTTAGTGATTTTTTAGTTTTCTTTAGAAATATGTTTGTTATTCCATCCTTTGTTGCATTTCTTTTGTTTTTTAAACTGTCAATATGCTTTTCAACCTCATGTGATGTTACGGGTGTTAAATAAAGTGAATTTCTTATACCTATATCAATAGATTGTTGGTTACTATCCATATTCTTTTTTACTGAAGTCTGTGCAAGTTTTGGGCCTACATTTACAAAATAATTATTAAGCTCTTCGGGAATGTCAGTGTTGTTTATCTCTGTCCCATCTAACATCAATTTATCTATATTTCCATGATTTATAGAACCGTTAGTTATTGAATTCGTTAGGATGCCTTTAATTTTTTTCCAGAACAAAGAGATATTTCCAGATACAGACTGTAACATATTTTCATAATACTTTGCTTTTAATTTTCTCTTCTCTGTGGTAATAGTATTTCTTAATTTATTAAATTCATATAAAATGAATTTGTTTTGAGGAAATCTTTTCTTGTATGCATGTAAAATATCTCTTCTTTGGATCAATAAAAGCAAATTGTCATTAATCCAAGGTGCATTAGATTTATATCTCGTTTTATGTATTTGATTTTTATCATAATTTCTTGAAAATTGTTTAATTCCTCGTTCTATGTAATCTAATAACTTATCATAGCAAAAATCAATGTCTCCTTCCGGAAAAAATAATTCATCAGTAAAATATCGATTAAGTTTATTATAATCTATTGATGTTGTAGGGCTGTTGACATTACTGTCCATTAAATTAATATTATTTACATTTTGAATATTATTATTTACCTTGTTTTTGAGGCAAGTGATTTCGATTTTTAGAATCAAGATATTATGATCACTTATGGCTGACTTAAATTATTTACATTGTATATGTAACAATGCTGGTTGACAAGAAAATGATCTATTAATGTGTTTTTTTTTCTGAAATTCTTGTAGGATATTTAACGTTACAGCACAATAGTCCATAGGACTCATAAAGTAATTTATAATCTCTTGTATGTGGATTTTTGTTGTCCAGAATATTTATGTTGAAATCCCCAGCTACAACTAATGTATCCTTACATAAAGAATATAATATTTTCTCAAAAGACTGTAAAAAAATAGGCGTATTGTTCACATTTGAATTGTAGGTACCAACAATGGTGAATTTTACATTGTTTTGATTAATTTGTATTGCTAAGATGTTGTGTTCATCAGTTTCAATTGTATTAATAAATTTTGATTTCCAGTTATTACGTACAAATATTGCTATCCCCCCACCAATTTTAGTTGGCCTATGAGAATGATATGCTGTAAAGTTATTTAAATTATAATATTTACTCTCTGAATGAGATAGCCATGACTCAGTAAGGATGAGAACGTCCAAATTACCAAGATCAGAAACTTCTAGACTTTTGTAGACTTCGAACATTTAAGCATAGAATTGTAATGTTGTCCTGGAACTGTTCTGAATGTTGTTTAAATTCATGTACAAAATCATAATTTAATTCCTCGACTTCAAACAATGGGTTTTTTGTAGCCATTACAGTGCTAAATAATTTATTACCGTTTAGCCTAGATGAAGTTATTTCAGTTTGTTTATGTCCATTTCATTTCTCATTGTTGTGATTTGTGAATTTTCTGATTCACGAACGAAGATCTTACAATCACGAGTCCAGACAAACTTGTATTTTGGTCGCAATTCCTTGGCTTTCTTCAGGAGAATTTTATTTTTCGGCGTTAGATGATCATTAATATAGATCTTTCTACTTACACCTTCGACACCGAGATCTCTCGATTCAAGATCCTTATGGGATTTCTTTGCGT
Source organism: Ectobius pallidus (assembly GCA_964059195.1). Lineage (NCBI taxonomy): Eukaryota > Metazoa > Arthropoda > Insecta > Blattodea > Ectobiidae > Ectobius > Ectobius pallidus. Next base: position 60,658,305 of record CAXKWD010000001.1, read on the forward strand.
GCATTACTTCATCTTTCTTCCATCTGTTGGAAAACTTGACTACTAAAGGCCTTGGCATCTCTGGTTTGCGGCTTGGAAGTCTGTGCGCGACATCTATATGTCTTTTATCCAAACTAACATTCAAAGCTTTTCCTAGGTTTGCAATTGTTACATAATGTTACATAATGTTAATTTAATGGAGCAAAATAGCAACATAAATATGGGATTATCACTATTTGCTGATGACACCAATATCTTAGTCTCAGGGATTAATATACAAGAATTACAATCAAATACTGATAATGTGACTAAACTGATTACTTCATGGTTTAAAGATAATAAATTGGTTATTAATACAAATAAAAGTATGGCAATAGAATTTAAACACAAAAATAATAAAAACGAATTGTTACCAGCTGTTCTCCTAGGTAGTGAACCTGTAAATTACGAAACAAACACAAAATTTCTAGGCGTTTGGGTAAATAGTAATTTGGAATGGGACACACATGTGGAACACCTAGCAAAGAAACTTGCCCAAACATGTTTTGCAATCTTCAGCCTCAGATCATCGGTCAGTTTAGAAATCCTCAGAGTTGCATACTTGGCTTACTTTCACTCCCGTTTGATGTACGGAGTAATGTTTTGGGGTAAATCAAATCATAGTGTCAGAATATTTAGAATGCAAAAAAAAGTAATAAGAATAATGCTCAATGTACCCAGAAACAATAGCTGTAGACCTTTATTTAAGCAATTAAATATACTGACACTGCCTGGAATATACATAAATGAGGTCCTTATACAAACGCGAAACCAACTAAACAGCTTTCTCTCAAACGAACAGGTACACCATCACGACACAAGGAAAAAATCTAATTTACACAGCACTTGGCATAAAAGTACGCTTTTTAAAAATAGCTTTAAGTATAACGGGACAGTTTTATACAATAAATTGCCTTCTTGCATAAAAAACATACAATTAGCCAAGAATTTTAAAAAGGAATTAAAGAAATTTCTGATAAATGGTAGTTTCTACTCAGTGGAGGAATATCTTATGCATGGGAATAGGTAGTGGAAATTCAGTGAATAAAATATAAAGCAGTGTTAATTGTAAGTTGTTATAGTATTAGTTGATAATAGAAACTATGGCACTAGGGTTTTATTTAGGATACTAGTTTAGGATCTATTTAAATATTATATGTTGGTGTGTGGATGTGAATGAATCAGATCGAACCAATACAATTAGGATATTTTAATGTTAGTGTGAGAAGCTTGTAGATGGGATGTGGATGTGGATGAAGAATATTTTATTTATTTTATTTAAAGTATGTCATAGTATACAGTCCATGTGCCTTTTCTGTTATTTTAATTTCTTTTATTTACTTATTTAATTAATATAAGCATAAGTGTGAATATGAGAATAAATGCAAATGTAAGCAATATTTAGCATGTAAGATTTGACGTGTCCAACATCATTTGTACCCTGTACATGTTTATATGATATAATGGATGAATAAGACCTCATAACTTTTAATGTACCATACCAAAATTTTATCCCTCTGAATTAAGAAGTGAACCCGTTTTGATTTACCTGCCTACTTTATTTCATTGCTGTAGACTGTAATTTACTTCACATTATATGTTAACACAAGTTTCTCTATATAGAGCTTAATTTTATTTATCACTAAGAAATTATAATACACTGCCATCAAGAAGTGGCTCTGCAGCTCTTGTGCAGGCGAGAATATGCTAAGAAACATAATTCAGTTGGCAGCGTGTGGTTAAAATGTTTTGCTCCAATACTTAATTTATGAAGTAAGAAATAAAATTAATATAAACTTGCCTATTTAAAGAATATGTTGATAATGTTTACCATTTTCTTAAAGACACAAATTCATGCATTTTAATTTATTTTTGAAAACTTTAATTGAAGATGAGATATAATTCTTATTCCAGTTTTCGATTCATCAGCAATAGCAAACAGATGTACAGTCGGTCAAATAAAAAACGTCGGGCGGTATTTGATTAAGTATCACAAACGAGCATATGCGCATGTACAGGAAGACTTAAGGTTAGGTTCACACACGCCTCTTGTCTATCCATGTATTTTCTTGATTATTTAGTCAGTTTTGTTCCAAAACAAACATGTATAGAAGGCTGTGGCTATATGCCTCAAATCCGCCATATTCTTGGTTGCAAATTTTTATAATATTAATAATTAATAGATTCGCGAGGAATATGTTTATTCAAGGAGCATTTTTTTAAGATTTTATTTTATAATACCGGTACTTCTAGTGCAAAATCAATAACTTACGCTCAACTTCTGCAACCAATCTTAGCATCGAAATACGCGTCCGGCCAGATCAACGTTTGCTATGAAAACTTCCGGTCGCATTATAGTCAAGTTCCCTCCTTTGAGCTGCTCTTTCATAAATATGGAACCTTCTCGCTGCTTCAGAGACCGAAAAATGCAGGTCAATTACAGCCCTAACTACACTTTCTCTCACGTTAGCATTTGTATGTGGCGATGACACAAAGAAAAATGAATTATGACAATGCATTAAGTTGAATATCGTGTGTTGCGCTTTCCGCGATTTTCATTTTTTTCCCTCCTTGTTCATATTTTCCCTCCTGCCGCATGGCCTCATATGTTCCGAAAATGACCTGTATTTTGTGTTTTTTATAGGAAACTTGTGAACTAATGCGTCAAAACTTTAATTTTAACAGCATACGAGTCCCGACGTTTTTTATTTGACCGACTGTACTACAAAACTTAACATGGCTTATTCTGGTATACCTGCTAAGAGTCTGAAAGGAAGGCAGGGAGAAATACCAACCTTTGCATGGGTAGTGAACATAAAAAGAGCCACAGAGACTTATTGATGTCACTGTATATTTCAGCCAACATCATCACGTTTAAACCGCTCAACCAATCTCTACAAAATTTTTTAAAGTGATTGAGTACATGTAAAAAACATTAATAAAAAAAAAATTGAAATGAGATGCGCTATTAAAGAATAATCATAAAACATCAACATTGTATATTATGCAATGAGGAATTAAATTGTGAACGAATTTAACAATTCTGATTTAGCTGAAGAGATATGAAGCAATGAATTCTAATAATGGTGTTATTGTTTGACAAGGGATACATGCAGACGTATAGGTTACATATAAACATATAGGTTACGTTACAGACAAGTGAAGTTTTGCTTATACTTCCCTAGACTTAGGATTAGGAGGAGAACAGCTTACAATGTTATGCACTGACTGATTCATTACTCATTAGTCAGATAATTTAACATAATTGAATACGAATATGAATAAGAATTTATTTGTTCTGAACAACAACTTTACATTAGCCCACATTTTCTACTTTAGAAAAGGATCTGTACCTACCTTATGGTTTCTGAAGGATCCTTTTCAACAATTACTATATAACTATACAACTATACAACTAAAATATATCGCACAACAGTTCATCGTGTCTCAATTTAAATGTTAACGTTTGTTTTTGTACACAACTGGGTCTGCACACTATTCCCGCTGCTGTTAGTTCAATCCTACTCCACTCTTTATGAACTGCCTAGAGTAAATATTCTATGGGGCACTCGCTACCCTGTACAATGGAGATGTGTGATTGGATATCATTTCTACATTGGATAGTATTAAGTCGCAACTCTCCTTTAAAAACTTTATACTTTACTAAATTTTATTAAGATTATATCTGCTCTCGATTATTAAACTCTCTTCTTTATCACTATTAATTTAACTTCCCTATTTTTAACTTCCACTGACATACTGATTTCATTCACTAACTGTGGCCTCCCTAGCTATGTTTTACTGTTTAAAACTTTTTAATTTTATTCGGCTCCTCGTAATTATTGGTGTTTCCTCCTCACTGCTTCCACTGTTGATGTCAGTTGGTGTGTTCTTGCTCCAAGGCCCCGAAGAAATTTGGATGCGCTGCATCACAGATGACGTGCTTGCTTTCTCGCTCGGCTGAGTTGTCACTTCCTGGTAACGTTGGTGCATGCTCCCTCTGACTTCGATGTTCGTTAACCTGAGCCTCTGTACGCATTCCACCAGTCTCTAATTCTGATGATTCGGCTGACAAGGTCATAGCACTCGTGCTGTTCGTTTCCACGCTGTTCCTTATATCTATCTTCCTCCCATCCACATACAGCTGTAAATTTTGAATGGTAGCCTTCTTTCCCTTGCTCCTTTCCGTCTTAATTTTTTCCACTAATTTCCTCCTTGTAATTCTCTCTGTCGGAGATAGATCTCTGTTAATATATATTGCCGTCCCTTTCAATTTGTTAGTTCTCTTCAGTGTAGCAAAAACCACTTGCGTGGATGCACATTTCGCTATAATTACTCTGTTTCCTGTAGTTTTCCCGACACTGTAAGCCATAAGGAACTCCCATCCCTGGATCTGCACTTCCAATTTCCTATCTAATAGCTCATGGACTACTTGCAAGGCACTAACTCCTTTTCTCTCTTCTATCCTGTGGAAAACTAAATTTAGCTGTCAATCTGCATTTTCTATCTTCTCGATTCTTCACTTCAATTGTTCCACTTCTGTCTTCATTCTTGCTATTTCCTCTCTGATTTCTTGTTTAACTTCTTTTGTTACCCCATTTATTTTATTAACTATTCTTTCTTCCATTCCTGGCCCTGGGTTCATTTCGACCCGTCCAATTATCAGCAGCACTATAATCACTAGGGCCCAGGTCGGCATTTAACATAATTGGGAGGATCAGTTTTACATTTAATGTTGGAAAGTGTGTAAAGTTTATTTTATTGTAAACTGTAAGACATTATTCTGTAAAACATTGTGTAGAAATTAATTTAAAAATTCAGTTAATGTTGATCCATGAAAGCCATTGCTGCTGGGCAGCATGTAGAATATTGGAAAGAGAATATGATGAACTTAGCAGCCTCCCTCCATTTAAAATATGAGAGCCTTTTTAGTTAGTTAGTTAGTTAGTATTCTGATTTGTATGTTTCCCTCAATTTGAACATCAAGTATAATGGAATGAAATAATTATATGAGGTTTGAAAGAAAATCTAATGTAAAGAGAAAAAAAAATGCCTCTTCGCTCCAATTTTGGCTTTTGGTGTTTTATGCAAAAACCAACCAACTACTCTTTTCCCTGTACCAAGTCTTGCATCTCATAGGGTTATACTAACACTATTCAGATATATTTTAAGTTAATTTGCAAATAATTTATTCATAGTGTTTATTCAGCAATATAAAGAATCAAGTTAATGGTTCTTTTAAATAAACCACAACATTTGTGTTATTTTATTAAACATGTTTTGGTTGCTAATAAACATTGCTTATTCTATGAATAATTAATAGTCCTATATTAATGTATATTTTCCCATTTAGTTCCTATAGTATCATGGGATGTATTGTGTATGGTATACCGTCTAAGTTTAACTATTATGTCTATTAATTTCCAGGCTTAAAGTAATTTTTTTTAGTAAAGACCTTCCTAGAGCATTATATAATTTTATTAGAGTAAGCTACTAGGTTCGTACTATACACCAGCGGCGTCCAAACATCTGCACAGTGTGTACAGTTCTGCAAAGCATGCGACTTGGACATGGAAGCCAAAAAAGTTCTCTCTTCACTCCTGTCTGGTTTGTTTCCCCTTCTCTTTGCGCGGGAGGGATATCTCCTCCCTCGTTGATCAGGACTTTAGAGGACAGGCATAATTCATTTTCACTACAAATTACGAGAAAACCAAAATTATTATTTATAATTAATGTAAAACTTTAATGATCAGTCACATGTGTATGACGTGAAGGAATGTGTTACAAAAGAAGAACAAAGAATTCCATGTCTAAACTATGGTTGTTGTTATTTGAACTGTTTGACACAGTAAACTCATAACATTTTTGCACCAACTCCTTCTCCTGCATTGTCGTTGCCCAGTTCAGTGCTTATTCTATTGCGTAGTGCTGGTTTACACACTGTGAAGAGTTTTGGACGTCGCTGCTATACACTTACCTCTTCTCTCAGTGCAGAATCCTTTGTTTTATTCAAAAGCTTATGCACAAGTACTGCTGTCCTGTTAGCCTGAAACCAAACATCAGCTTTATGTGTTAAACAGAAAATAACTATTCTGATGTCTACAATTAAAGCAACACATACATAAGTGAATGCAACACAAGAGAGTATTAATTTCTTTATCTTCATTTATTAAGTGCCAGTATGGTACCTTATGAGATTGTGTGTGGGGACGAAAAATGTCTGTCCGTCCGTCCGTCTGTCCATCCGTGTGTCTGTACGCGCCATAAGTCAAATATGCTTTTTCGGATTTTCATGAAACTTGGAAAACACATTTATAATGTCTATGGGAAGAACCCTATTGATATTGAACCAAATCGGTTCACCGGTACCGGAGTAATGCCCAATTTAGTGCCTATTTTAATATCGGATTTACATGAAACGTGGTATACGCATTTATGACGTCCATGAAAAGTGCCCTATTGAATTTGAACCAAATGTGTTGACCGGTACCGGAGTAAAACCCAATTTAGTGTCTATTTTAAAGGCGCAATAACTCAAATACGCTTTATCGGATATTTATGAAACTTCGTATACGAATTTATAATGTCCATGGGAAGACGTCTATTGATATTCAACCAAATCGGTTGGCCAGTACCGGAATAATGCCCAATTTAGTGCCTTCTATGTTAATATATGAGAAGTCGCGATAACTCAAATATGCTTTATTGGATTTTAATGAAATTTTGTATACCCATTTATAATGTACATGGAAAGACGTCTACTGATATTGGACCAAATCGGTATACCGGTACCGGAGTAAAACCCAATTTAGTGTCTATTTTAAAGACGCGGTAACTCAAATACGCTTTACCGGATTTTTATGAAATTTGGTATACACATTTATAATGTTCATGGGAATATGTATATTGATATTGGATGAAATTGGTTGACCTGTTTCAAAGTAATTCTCAATTTACTGCCTATTTTATGATAATATACGTATTTGAAAGAATTTGTAAAAAAAAAAAGCAAATCAGTTATCTTGACAACATAGTCAATTGTTTTACTGTGATATTATAAGGCTTTGGAAATTAAAATACAGTTAGCTATGACCAAAAACACTATTGTTTTACATGCGCTTATCCAACTAGACCGTTAAACTGACCCAGGTGGGCGAGATGGTAACGTCTTTTTTTTTATTTACCCAAACTGTTACAATCCCTGAGCAACATGCTCATACTGGGACAGAAAAGATTAGAATACAATGGCGACAATAAATTACCATAGTCAATACAAAACATAGACACAAACAAGAAACTGAAACAGAATATACATAGCATAGTCTCACACAAAGAAAGTAGTACAAAACATAAATATAACCAATCTTGAAACAGACAAAAAAAACATAGCTCATTAACAATTCTCAATCTCAAACTTCTTCCACAGTATTTCTTTCACGTCTCTCTTATATCTATGAATATTTGTGATTAGCTTAATATTGTCAGGAAGTTGATTATAGAGCTTAACACAATGTTTTATGATATTCTTGGTACCATGCCGGGCAGTATTAGATGTGGATGTGTGAATGTCAAAGTGGGCGTCTCAAGTTGTAATTATGTATATCAGTACAGTGTTTTAGAGAAATATTACTATGAATCCTGTGATTGATAACCTTATATATGTGAACTAGACTAGAATAAGATATTTCAAAGCGTAGGGGTAAAATTTTCAGTGATTGATACATTGACCTCACATTCTTGAGTTCCATGGTTCAAATCCCGAAACCGGCCAATTTCACTTTTTTTTTGTGGTATTTTTATGTGAGTGTGCGATTGTCAAGGTATCACAAATCTGTACAGTTCAGCTGATGCTGGAAGATTTTAATCTGATTAAAAAAAACTAGACCTTTGTTCTTCCGTAAGCCCTGCTTAATTAATAAATCTGGAGCTTAACTTGGAAATCAATTTAATAAAACACATATTCTTCATATCAGAATTGCAGTCATAACTGATTAAACAAAAACATACTGGCACTTTTTTACATCAATTTACCTGATTTATTCTTTATACAAGATACTTATTCTGAATTACATTTAATAAAAATGAGATGATTTCTTCACATTATCTAATACATAAAATCGAAAGTGTGTTTGTGGATATGTGGATATGTGTGTATGTATGTTCCCTATACAAATCTACATTTCTTGACCAATGTGTAAGTAATTTTGCACACATACCCAGTTAAGCCCAGGAAGTAACGTGGTCAACATTAAAATTCAAACAAACCACTCCTTCCCATGAAAATTTATGTAATTTCTGAGAAAATTATACTGAAAAATGAAATCCAATTCAGTTGTGATGACAACAGTGTATTATTCACAGTGTTCACACAGGGCTTTGGGAACTACATAATACTGGAATTTAACAAATTCTGATGCTATCGATGTAAGGTAATACATTGGTGAAAACAAATAATGAATAATGAAATTCACGAAAATAATATCATTTTCTCACTTCACATTTTGATGTAGAAAAAAGAGGTTGTATTGCAGGGACAGGTTGAAGTGTGTGCCAACGAGTAGGCCTATGCTATAAAGAAGTCTGTAAAAAATCCTAAGCATCTAAAAGAAGACAAAATAGGATGGAACATTTTCAGTCCTATGCCCCTAGTATATTATATCCCAGGTTTTTGGGGAGGAAAGTATGAAAGTGATAATGAATTTATTTTCTAATTCAGTTCCAAAATGGCTGTATGGTAACATGAGAGTGAGAAATAAAATTTTCCGTCAAGACAATACAATCTTATGTAACCGGAATTTCTGTTTCTTTTTATTTCAATCCCTCCCAGGCATGGTGTGTAGAAGCAAAGCTATATATATATTGTGTTTTCTGAGGGAATAGTTTGAGAGTTACACACCATTTTCTTCATTTCAAGTTCTACATACATATTATATAAGGACACAGAGTTTCAAAATCGCAAGTCCTCCATAAGTTAATTTCAAATTAGAAAATACAAAGCCCAGGCGACTCCAGGCCTTTTCAGCTAGTCATCAATAAAACATAATCTCTGTATCTAGGAATTACTCTAAAACCTTTGAATCCAATTTCCACTAATCTATAGGACTACACTTTTTTTATGACTGCAAAATAATCATCCCTGTTTATGATAGAAAACCCCAGGGATTAATTTCAACATAATTGACCATTCACTTCACAAAGGTGTAAATAAATCAACTGTTCTGGCAGAATATAGGCATTTGACTTTTGTAATACAACATAAACGTTATAAATCGTAAACAAAGATCACGTTTCCTGTTGCACATAGGCTACACATGAGATAGAACGAGGGGATGGGACGTGGTTGGATTATGCTGCAGTCTTATGGTCAATTTTTTAATCATGCACAAAAGGTTCTCACTAGGTCATCAGTGTCCTTGGCTTAATTTTTGAACTGGTATCCACATTTCAGATGGAAAAAGAAGAAAGAAAAAACAACATATACTGGAAAATATCAGCAGGTTGTATTATTATTACTATAACTGCTCAAGCTGGTAGACCTATGCTGAAGTTAGTATTATGTGGAAAATTTAGGATTAAAATAGTATGTAGCCTACCACATAAAAAAGTTAAGCTGTACTTTAAAAAGTTCTAGAAGTTTATTATATTTATCATAATTTCCATTTGGTGGTCAATCAATATAAACTAAATAATATTTCTTAAATTAAGGTTATTGTATATTTTGGGAAAATGAACTTCTGAATGGCAATTTTAATATTTTTCAAGGAAATTTGAACGTTTAAATTAGCAGGTGTACCATTATATTTATGTTGTCTATTCATTGATGTTTTAGCTCTCCTGGTGGGGGTGGTCTTCCAAGCAGGTAGGGGCTTAGCTAATGGAGGGAGGTAGCCTAATGTTTACTTTGTCTGAAGCAAGTGAATGGTAAAGACACGTGACAGACTGGAAGAAGGAAGCACTGTTACCAATAATATTTGTGAGTTCACTGTATACGTTCTGAAGATAGTGTGCTCTTTGTTAAAGTAAATTGAAACACTTTGCCATAATGAAACGATTGTCATAATGTGGCATGCTTGGAAGTCTGATAATATTGACTGTGATAGTGGAAATGAACATGTGTTTCCAATTGGCAATTTGACATGGGAAGTCCATAGTACACAAGCAGCTAAAATAATTCAAAATGTGTATAAATATTTTAAAGAGGAGAATAGCAAATGTCATAATCCATTTGATAAACCCTGTGACACAACAAAAGTGCTCCACAGTAAAGAAAATTATTCAACTCGATATGGCGACATATTCTACACCAACAAAACAAAAGAATGCACAATACTGAAAAACAGAATTTAGTAAAATTGATATATTTACTTTCAATCTGAATCGCAGAACAATTTATGACTTTTATGCAAGGCAGTTAGCTTCAACTCAGGACAAAATCTACGGTATTCTCCACAGTAAAACTTCAGGTATCGGTACTAATTATTATGAGTTCCCTACCAGAGAACAATATTCTAGTAAAAATATTGCATTCAATGGGGTTTAAAAACAAAACACATGGCTGTCATACAGCCCTCATGGAATCGACAAGGATTCAGACTTGGTGCTCTTCTTATTTAATGCAAGTGCAGTGTTACCATGACTTGGGGTACAAAGATATTTATATATACACGAAACATGGTATGATACTCATGAAGGGGTATTTGGGTGCTAGTCAGATGGGACACCTGCTTGGATAATAATTTCTTGACTGGTAAAGGTTAATGCATCGTAATTCTCCATGCAGGAGGAAGAAGTGGCTTCATATCAGAAGCACTGTACATTACCCATAAAGACATGGTTGATGCCCCGGCTGACTATCATGGGCAAATAATGCCGCCTTGTTTGAAGAATGGTTTGAAAATATGTTTCTGGAACTTCTAGAGGCACCTTCAGTTCTTAATAATAATAATAATATATGATGATTTCATTTGTTTTTTCTCTTCATAAATTAATGTATGGTATTTTACCTGTAACTTGTAAATGTTTAAGTCATTGATGTTTACGTTAAAGATGTTGCTCTAGATTTGTTTTGTATATGTGTATGTATTTTGTGTATATGTTTAATATTAAGTAGTCATTAAAATGATTTAAATTTTTATTACTGTACAACTTCATTATTTTAAAAAACATTATAGGCCTAGCTAATAGAAAAAATTTAAAATTTTATCATAATCAAATCTTTGTATGAGTGCGCATGTGTGTGTGAGGAAAATTTGTAAGTTCTGTATTGTACAGACTTGACGTGTCCTATATCAATGTATTTTGATCAATAGATGAATAAACTATTATTATTATTATTATTATTATACTTGATAACACCCCTTTTTTAGAATTAGAATTAGCCCGTTTCAACCCTAAAGGGCAATGGCCTCTTGACTGTCAAGGTGGCTGTTTCGGCAGTCCCGCTTAGCCACTGCGGGAAAGATCCGCATTCCTCTTATGTTGCTTCTGTCAGTCGCCTCCATTCCCTTTGATCTTTGGCCTTCGTAGACCAGTTTGTCCCAAAGTGAAGCTTTAGGTCTTCTGCCCATCTTCTCTTCTGTCGTCCTACTGTTCTGTGGCCGATTCGTGGGTCCCAAGCTGTTGTTATATGCGTCCATCTGTTGTGATCCATCCTCATGGTAACAGCCTGCGCACTTTCTTTTCAGAGATATGGCCAATGTTGTTATGTCTTTGATGTTTGTCATTGCCCTTAAGTCTTCGTTGCGGATTCTGTCTTGGAGTTTAACATCTAGGATTTTTCTCTCCATTTTCCTCTGGCATGTTTCTAACATTTTCCTTTCTTTAACTGTTGGGGCCCAGGTTTGGGCTCCATACAGAAGGATGGGTAAGATGCAAGTGTCCAATATGTCTTTCTTTAATCTGATGTTATAGGCCTTACTTGTGAGAATAAATTTCAAACTCCAGAATTTGGACCATGCTGTAGAGATGCGTCTCTGAACTTCTTTGCGGGTGGCGTTTCCGAATGACATAATTTGGCCAAGGTAAGTGTATTCATTGACATATTGTAGTTCTTCGTTGTTAACCTTGATAATTTTTTCGGTACTGTTTGTCATTAGTTTTGTTTTGTGAGGGTTCAGTTCCATTCCTGCTTCCTTGCTCTTGTGGGATAGTTCATGGATATTCTGTCTTAGTTCTTCTGCTGAAGATGCAAATAGGATGATATCATCTGCAAACCTCAGTTCTCGGAGTGGTTTTCCATCAATTTTGATTCCCCCTTTCAATTTCATTCTCTGAAAGATATCTTCTAGTGTGCTGATAAACAGACTAGGGGATATGGGGTCTCCTTGCCTTAATCCTCTTTCCAGTTTAAAAGTATTGCCCTCTGTCTCTAATTGGATCTTAGCTTGCATGTTTGAATATAATTTGGCGAGTATCCTGATGTATTTTTCCTCTAGTCCTTGATTTCGTAGGGTGTTCAAGATTGGTACATGTTCGACTGAGTCAAAGGTGAAATCTATGAAAGCCAAGTAGAGCTCTAGGTTGAATTCCTGAACTTTTTCCAAAATTTGGGATACCGTTTGCAAGTGATCTGTGGTGGAGAAGCCAGCACGAAAGCCCTCTTGCTCTACGGGTTGATTCTCGTTCAAGCATTTACTTATTCTTCTTGTGATTATGGTCGAAAAAAGTTTATATAAGGTGGACATTAGGCTGATTGGGCGATAATTATTCACATCGTTCCTTGATACCCCTTATTATTCCTCAATTCTGTACCCTGTACCAACAATGGCATACAGAAGAGAAGGTATTCTTAATTTCATACATGACAACAATATTGAGCGTCCAATACCATCTCCAACAACAAAACTGCTCCTGCTACAGCATGTCAAATGTGTGTACAGTGGAAGAAAAGTACTCATGGTTGATGAACTAGCCTTGAAATATGGTCATGTTGTTGTATGACTTCCCTCTCTCTCTCTGAATGCTATCGAATATGTATGAGCAGCATTAAAGAGAAATGTGTCATCGAAAAATGCTTTTGGGAAAGAAAGTGCGAATGAAGTATGGGCCTTGATAGAAAATGGTGTTTGATTAAAAAAAACACTGGCCAAATTACATCAGAAATAGATGGAAAAAGGAGGATAAGTATCGTGTGTTAGAAGGCGGATTCAAATGCAATGTCACTCCTTTTCTACTTCCTGTGGATTTTGAAGACATCTGACTCTGAGTAAAGTATTGCAACCTAAGCGCCATATGCAGCATGAGTTCAGTATACCGGGTACTCCTACCAGCTAAAGCTTTACCTTGAGAGTGATGGCATGCCACTCCCTAGCTAAAACATCACTGAACAGACAATATTATTACTTATCCATGTGTTTTTATTTAGGGCAGAATATAAAAAAGTGATTTCACTAGTTTTATTTCAAAATATGTCCAATCTAACATAAAAATATAATTAACAAAATGATAAAAACATACCAGCCTATATTAATTGTCTTGAGGCATCCCCAATTAAAATAGTCTAGTTTACACACCCCTATGGCTGTACCACTGCTTTCTAGACTGTATTACTTGTGTATACACTGCCTGTCCTATATGGCTAATTTTGCATACGCGGCGACATTACAGATGGTAGCACCTTTCACACCCAGCTGCAATACCCTTTACATTACCGTATGCTGTGTTGCCCTCTGAAGTATAAACTCGGAAACTGAAATATGCTGGAATTTCATGCTATCTGGGTGTGAACTGTGTTGCCTCTACTGGAGAAATTAGGCAATTTAACAATACTCTGAACTCCATGTTAAAATTAAGCATGGACAGGCAGTGTAATTCTCGAGACGGCGGTGGGCTGTACCGTTTGCAATGTAACAATATCAGTCTGTAGGTTCATATGTTTGGTTGTGTAAAACATATGGTAGTGCTGATCCTTGTGCTGAATATAATGCTCCTTTGTTTTAAAACTTCAGGTACTGGTAGCTGACTTGCTTTCTTTAATGAAATACTATAATGTGTGTGCATATATATATATATATTTATATCCATATAAACATCTAAACTCATGCAGGTCTTACTACCTAGATACTAACACATCTATGCTCCTGGGGTAGGGCGAAGTAGATTTGAATTGAAATACTAACTGTACTGAAATGCTTTTCTAAGATTTTCTTATTTTTACTTTTGCTTACTGAGGCAGATAAAGTATTTATTTAGCTATGAATTTGGACAGGGCCTTTTTAGATATTTAATTTAATGGCATTTAAGGAAAATAAACTGGTATTAAGTGGAAAATAAGCCTTAACTTTGTTTGGAAAGATACAATAAGACTGAAAAATACAATCCCATGGCTGGGATTTCCACCAGGATCTTCCGATCTCTGTGCCGCTGCTCTACCATTGAGCAACCATCGCAACATGCCAGTACAACATTAAATTTTCCAGCTGACTCACATATCCCGGTATACCTCCAGGCGTTCTCAATATGGTATAACAACCCAGTGGTGATTTACAACCTGTAAGCACTTGAAGGCCTAGGCTTCATAGTAAACCACTAGTTGGTCACAGTGACAGAAAATGTCTTGTAAAACTTGTTGCCATAGTAGCTCAATGGTAGACCAGCAGCACGGAGAGCTGAAGATCCTGGTTCAAATCCCGTCTATGGCATTGCATTTTTCAGCCTACCTTTCCACATTAGTTGACACATGGCCAGTGTGAAAGAATTATCATTCCACTTATCTTTGTTTATTTAAATAGGTGGTCCCCATGTACCTGACATTGCTTCAATAACTCTGAGGCGCTACCATTCTCATGGAAATTTTAACCAGCACTCTGAATTGGGCAGGTGATTTGCGGTATGTTGTTACACCTTTGCATCTTTGTAGAACATAGCGTTAGCAATTCCCTGTTTAACTTTAATGAAACAAATTTATAAGTGGCTACAGCATATTGAACATACTGTACCTCATATGATGTTACGTAACAGATGATTATTTTCATCAAGAAAAAAGTTATCGCAACAACACTGCAGTATGCTGATATTACATCCCACCACACATTTGTTTGATAATATATGTTGTAGTTGAAAATACGCAGAGCGCAATAAAATGAATTGAACACGAGATCTCCCAATATGTATGCAATATGTACCATTGTTTGAATTGAGTACACAGAATTTACTAAATTCAAGACATCACACATGCCAGTATGAGCTTCAGAAATTATCTTCAGATCACAACATGTCACTCTGTTGAACACTTCACAATTCAGAAAACAGAATCGTTGAAATAATAGGTAAACGAGTTCACTAAACTCAAAATTTACCACATTAATGGTTGTGAATGATATTAGAGAATGTATAAAATGAAGTATACTAAATACTATTTGTTTTTCTGAAAATATTGTTGATGTGGTAGCAGAACGCAAGCCAACATATATGGTACTAGAAATGACTAAACAAACCGTGTAAAAACAGGATAAATAATAGCTTTTCCTGTAGGTAAGTTCCAACAACGGGAAACTTTGATCTAGTTTATAGATTTTGAAATATATTAAATTATACTTTCTCATGTTTATGATGCTTAGCACACGGAAAACTAAATGTAAAGTGACATGGCAGAGGGTATTGAGCACAACTATCCAGTGTAACAATGACATTTCTCCGGGTGGCTGAAACCATATAAGTCTTGTAAAACTTATGCCGATTATAAATATTAATATTATCAAGTTATATGCTACAAATTTTAAAACTTCTTCAAAAGATGTTTCTTCCTTATGTTTAACAACTCTGGGAGCTAAGCCAATTAACCAAGAAAACAAAAACAATGGTGAATTTGATAAATATAGATTCATTTTATGTGAGTTTTGTTCATTCCAAAATATGAAATGAATTGAGTAAAATGTTGAGTGTTTTCATTACTTCTATTGAATTCTCCTTGTTGGTACTTAAATGTCTTTATTTTTCAGTGTGGAACGAAATAACAGGGATCAATATTCAATTACAGTAATGCTTTTCTTCAATTAACAAGTAGGCCTAGAGCCTACTCACATATATTAAATTCCAAATTTTAATCATCTTTTGAATCATACCCAGTGATAATGCAAAATGATTCAGTAAGGTTTAATAAGCACTCAATATTGTTTTCTATTATATAAAGTGCGATGTCTGGGTACTGAAGCATTTTGATTGGCTCTTGAAGACAGCCAATCAGGGGCTGAGCTGCAACAAACCGGTAAAAGAATTGCATTTTTTAAAGCGAATGCTGAGTCATTATGTACATGTAACGTATCAATAAAAAAAAATATATATATAGGCCTATATATTGCTCCAGTATAGTAACCAAGTTGCATACCTTTAAGTTTTAATAAATATTTTGCCTAAAATATTAAAATTAAAATGTTATATTTCAAAGTTGAACAAAGCAATTCATTCAATGAACAGTTCATAACAATGATACAAATGATAAATGCTTTGTGATAAATACGATTATGCTCAACTTTGAAAGTAAATTTATTAATGTTTAATCTACATTAAATGTCAATATGAGTAGCCTATGTTTAATTTTAAACACTCCTTACTTTTTTATGTGCCAGTATTAATGTATTTGCTGATGGATTGTTTGGGTACAAACTGCAAGGCCATTCTAAAGGTACAATATAACCTAAGTGTTCAGTGAATCGTATTCAAACATTGATTACAAGTGCATTCTGTGAAATCCGCGTCCCCTGGCCTATAAGTTACAGGTTGCAAGCCTCAATTTTGATACAGGCCAAGTTCACATCAATTTAAGCAAATATTATAATAAGTTATTGTGCATTCTATCAAAATGTACAGCTGCCAATTACTTATGTATAATTTACTCTTAAAGTGAGTATTTTTCACTTGAAATGCTCATCACTTGTATGCAAGTAATAGGTGTGATGTAATTCCTACTGGATTGTTTTCAGATCGAAAATAGTTTTGCTATAATCATGTGAAATGTTCACATATTTTAAGCATTTCTTATGTCAGTGTATACGACTATAAATGAATGAATTTAATTAGTTGTAGAGTGTTCAAGGTTATGAATCTCCCTTTATTCAAGTAGCACTTTATGGAAGCAATGCTTATAATATGGGCTGTTCCATGCATCGAGCTGATATATAATAATTTCAATCTAAAGAACAAGTAAATCGAGAAATAATATTATTATAATAGCTACTATAAATATAATTTTTATGTGAATCTAGCTAAATTTTAGCTCACACGAACTGCTAGTAATAATTATAAGGTATAGTGCAATGAAATATTTACTCTTACTTTATTCAATGCAGGACAAAATTCCTTCTGAATCCAGGATCGAACATGATAAGGGCCACTTTACCGGCTGATTTCTAACATTAAATAAAACCCAGAAAATAAAACCAACTTCCTTCAAGTCCCATGAAATTGTTATCCTTTGATTAATAGCATAATGCTTTACATAAGATTAGGGTGGCCATTTCTAAAAAGTCAGAAAGGAGGACACACTTCATCAGTAATCTAACATAGTATAAAACTTCGGGCATGGACGGCTGAACAGCAGATATTACATGGTATAACCCTGACTAATTTCAGACTTAATAACTGCATTTATATAAAATAAATGATTTATTTTATTTATTTTTATTTATTTATTTATTTAACCTGGCGGAGTTAAGGGCATAAGGCCTTCTCTACCACTCAGCCAGGGCAAAAACATGAAATACATAATGATAACAATAATAATGATTAAAAATAAATTAAAAAAGAACTGATATACATGAATACAAGAAACGAACATTAAATACAAAGAAAAAATTAGAACATATATACTTGAATAATTAAGATACATTAAGACACATTAAATGATAAAAAAGAAATTAATTGTTACAAATATGATTTAGTTATATAAAAGCATTAAGTGATAGAAACTGAAATTAACATAGGACATGAAAAAGATTATTAAGTACTACGTATATGTGCTGTTAACTGCGATCTGAAGGTTGACAGTGACCGGCAGTCCTTGATGTGAGATGGTAAAGAATTCCACATTCGGATGACTGAAGTAGTAAACGATGATGAGTAAAGAAATGTATGATGTTTAGGTATTGCGAGAATATGATATTGCCTGGACCGAGTGTTTAGGTTATGATGAGATGAAAGAGTTTGAAAGCGTGATGACAGATAGTGAGGACAGGAAGTGTGAAGAATTCGATATAGGAGGCAGAGAGAGTGCAATTTTCTTCTGTCGTCCAAGTGAAACCATGCCAATGTTTCAAATGCTGGCGTAATATGATCTGACTTACGAATACCACAAATGTAGCGAACGCAAGCATTATGAACACGTTGTAGTCTTTGTCCTAGTTTGAAGCTAAGGTCGCTTAGTAGGATATTACAGTAATCGAAATGAGGCATTATGAGTGTTGATACGAGTGTTTTCTTTAGAGAAGAAGGTAGAAAGTTTTTTAATCGTTGGAGAGCGTGAAATATAGCGTATATTTTTTTGCAAATTTCTTTTATATGGATGTTCCAATTTAAATTACTGTCAAAATGAAAGCCAAGATTTTTTACATGCGGACTAAATGGAACAATGCTTCCGTTTAATTTGACGGGTGTCAAATTTTCCTCTTTGACATTTTTCAACAAATTACGATGCCCCATTAAGATCGCCTGAGATTTTCCTGCATTAATTGTAAGTTTAGAGTGTCTTGCCCAATTAGTTATTGTTTCAAGATTGTTGTTAATTTCATTTATAGCCATGTTAATTCTGTCAGATCGTGTATGTTTATACAGCTGTAAATCGTCAGCGTAAATGTGGTAGTTAGTGTCATTACTGATGGTGTTACAAACGTTGTTTATGTATATAGTAAACAGTAATGGTCCCAGCACCGATCCTTGTGGCACTCCACGTTCTACAGGCCTCCATGAAGAAGACTGGTTTCCCACAATAACAAGCTGTTGGCGGCCGTAGAGGTAAGAGTGAAACCACTGGACAGTGTTTTCTGACAAGTGGAAGGTTCTGCGCTTTGAGATGAGTAATTCAAAATTTACTGAGTCAAAAGCTTTAGAAAAGTCAATCAGTGTCATAATCGTCAATTTGCTGTCATCCATAGCTTTGCGAATGTCCTCTGTCACATTGAGCAACGCCGTCGCAGTGCTGTATCCAGAACGAAAACCTGACTGATATGGATTGAGGTAGTTATGTCCATTGAGATAGTCTGTCAGTTGTTTATGTATAATTCGTTCCAGTGCTTTGGACAGAGTGGGCAGGATATTAATTGGTCTATAGTCACTAGGTGAGGATGGATTTTTCACTTTTGGTAAGGGACGCACCAAGGCTTTCTTCCACAATGTAGGAAAGGTAGCAGTCATTATTGATGCATTAAATATATGTGTCAAAGTCGGAACAATTACGTGTATGAGTTTGTGAATTAGAGTAATACTGATGTTATCTATGCCTGTTGCTTTTGTCTTTATTACTTTTACAGCTCTCTTTACTTCGTCTGGTGTAATGTATTTAAAATAAAAAGCCTCGTGGTCTGTCCCATGTGTCTGTATTTCGTCAGTGTTGCTGAGTTCGTCTATGTTCGTGTCAATAGGTTTGCTGAGCGTAAAATGCTCATTCAGTTCTTCTAGAGGGACACTGATCCTCTCACCTTGATCTTTAGTCCTACCTACTCCCATTGTCCTAAGATTTCTCCACATTTCTGCAGAGGAAATGTTAGGGTCTATTAGTCTGTGTGCATATCTTAGTCTGGCGTTTCTAATACTGCAGGAGGTTTTTGTTGGTCAGGAATTTCGTATACATGGAATTACACTCTTCCGAGAACAAATTTTATTAATACGCTTTAACGATCCATCAGAGTCTCGAAAAGGGGGACAAATCAACGTCCGGCATAAAGCCACGCCAGATGGAGGACTGCTTAACAAAAAGCCTTACAGTCCGGCCAAAAGCCGGACGTCTGGTCACCCTGCATAAGATATAAGGATTTTTATCCATGTATTATGGTTGTAATTCATAGAAACCATATATTGAAATTTTCTTAATTGATTTCAAACTTATAGCTTACTGATGATTTCACTTGGTTGCTTATATTAATATGAAAATTCAGTTCTGAAAGGGTTAGAGAGGTTAACACAGTTGTGACAATTGATGCTCAAAAGCACTAGTTGCACATTGGGGTTGGTTCCTTGTTCATAATGCACTCTCCCACTTATTCCAAGGTAATCAGTTGTAGAAAGGGTATGCAGTGCATTTACAACCAAACAAGGTTGAACTTACAAGGGAACTGTACAGGATGTCATGTCAAAATCTACCCTCAAATTTAGATATCGATAGGTTTTCTTAACAGATCAGTGGCGGCTCGTGGCCGGAAAATTAGGTGAAGAGAAAAAATGCCATATGCTTATGTTAATAATGGAATTTGCCCAATAGCGGCTCGTGGCTCAAAACGAGGGTGTGCTGCAAATACCATTTCATACAGCAAACTTAAAATATTTTTAAAAATTATTAGTAGGCCTATCTATACTACTCGTCTCTTAATCCATCTCTGGGAACTCTCACGCGATTTTCTCTACCCTAATTATTTTTTTGCTAATTTCTCTCGTCTCGTCGAACGTTGTGTGAGTTGTGTGACGAGAGAAAATAGCACAAAAAAAAATAATAATAAAAATAATAATGATAATAATAATGATGATAGTAATAATAGTAATAATAACAACAATAATAATAATAATAATAATAATAATAATAATAATAATAATTAGGGCAGGGAAAATCGCGTGAGAGTTCCCCGGAAATGGAATAAGAGACGAGAATATAATATTTTTAATGATCGAGGTAGAGGAAGTCGCTTAGTGTTCCCAGTGCGACAGAATACTTATTCGGGGTTGTGGAATCCGGGTTTTTCTGAATTTAACACATTCGAATTTGGCGGCGTTAGACCGTCAGACGGTGGAAGATTAACGTGCCCACCTCTTTCTCCGAGCTGACAGTGTGAGGTGCTGGCGAAGAAAATGCCTTAACAAGGGGGACTGCTTCATGGGTAGTCTGTTCTCGTCACCAAGTGGATGTGGGATAAGCGAGAAAACTGCTGCTTGTCATCCTCATTTTTCAGTTGAACAGACTACCCATGCAACGGAGGGCGTGGTTTCCAGTTCACCTTCACACGGCCGACTTGAAGCACGCTGCCTTCTCAGGATCTCAGTGTCTCCTAGCTTTGATACCAGGTGGTGGCGTGGCGGGCAATTCAAAAATACAGATACATTTATAGTAAAAACCAATTCGTGATATTGGAAATAAAGTTTAAAAATACGTATTGTAAAGGGAAAATACTGGTGAAGTGCGACTTCACCTACTTCCCCTGAATAGCCGCCACTGTAACAGATAGAGACAAAAAATTTACTGATCATACTGCAACTGTAAGTTGGTGAAAACATGTTTGTAAATTAAATTAATTTTGGCAATCAGGCCCAACAAGAGGGAGGGGCAGCCGGGCTCCAAAAGGGGGCCCAGCCAACTAGGTTTTATTTTTTACTTTCTAAACTTACTCCAAAATAAAATTGGTTAAAAGTCAATAAACAGCTTAAGTTACGTTTTATGTGTTTATTTTAACTGCATTGTCCTGTCGTATAACGGTGACACGGAATTAATAAGTTATTTTGAAATGGATTATTCTTGAAGAAAAATGGCTATTTTTGAAAAGTAGAAGCAGAAATCTTTTGGACTTAACAATAGGCCTCACTAACGTTCGGCATTAAAAATAATAATTTTCAAAAGATTAAACTGGTACATACAGATGAAATTGTTTCTAGTTAGAAGATTATAATGTATTTTTCTGTTTCGTACCAGGCATCAGTTAACTGATTTGGTCCAAAATCAATAGGCTTCATCCCATGGGCATTATAAATGGTATACCAAGTTTTATGAAAATCCGATAAAGCGTATTTGAGTTATCATGCTTTCAGACACACGGACAGACAGACAGTCAGATATTTTCCTGTATACCAGACAATCTCATAAAGTACCGGTACCATTCTGGCACTAATTAATTATGTAATATCATTACATAATCTTTTTGTTGCATACATTATAAAGAGCGAGTTGGATAGTGAATTTAAAATTTGACGGGGGCCCGGGAAAATTTGTCCCTGGGGCCCTTGCTTTCTTTCCACGGCCCTGTTGGTAATGTCAAACTATCTGAATATCAGTGGGTCTAGTGCCTTGATTCCAAATAAATCACCAAATCTCCAACCTCCTAACCTGAAAAGAATATGGAAAAGACAAGGAAGCATGGTGGACAGACAACCAGGAGGCCCTACGTCACCAATGAGGAATGGGAGTGGAGATGTTTAGAAACCCAACTCACCACTACACATGAAAGCCCAGAAGAACATTTAATAAGTAAGGTAAGAATAACAAGGCATCTTAGACAACTTTTAAGATGCAGAGTATATGTATGAAACTAACAAGGTTACACCAGGCCCCCAATACCAAGGTCACAATTCTTTAAAGATACCGTAGTTTAACATGAAAGACTAGCTTAATCTATCACCATCAAGAATATCTATAATAAGGTGCTTGACTGGAAATGGGAGAACTCAAGTCTGATACCATCATCCACTTAAAATACCTAGATATAATTAGAAACTCAGTAAGCGGAATAATGTTGTACACTTTCTGATATGAACAATTCTCTAGAAGCAACTCCAAACTCAGAAAAATGGTTACTTAAATTCAGAGAAGCAAACTACTTAAAGAATTCAGTAATTTAAAACTACAATTTATAATCCACTGAAATCTAACTGAGGAATAGCTTTAGTTATATCAACTAAATACATTTTGAAAATAAACAAGTTAAATTACATGCTTTGGGGTGTAATTGAAATTAATTTTAATTTATTTAATCTTCCCATAGTTATGGGTTGCCTACACAGACAAAGAGTACCAGAAAAGAAAAACAAAAAGATAATTGAACATTGAACATTGAAAAGAAAAAGAGAATAAAATTAAGGAAAAATTAATACAAAATAGAAAATCTTTAACAGTTACGATTAGGATTTATATATGTGATTCCTCAGTATTGAAACAGATCCTTTGAGGGTTGCTAAAGCAACTTCAGTTAGAATTGATGGAGGAAGTCCCAATCTCTTGAAGGTGTTCAACATGAAAGTTGTAACAGTTCCTCTTGCTCCTACCATGAGTCCAATGACTTCAAGTTCTTTGAGATTGTATTTATCACGATAGTAAGGGATGGTAGGATTATAGATGTCTTGCTTTACCTTGTTTACATCTTGCGGCTGTGCCTCATTCACTTCGAAACGCACAGTAGGTTCAATTATAAATCCGGATCTTGTGGTTCCTTGAAAAGCAATGATATCAATTCGCCTCGTAGTCCTGGTGGCAGAGAGACCATGTGAACTACCTCAGCATGTGTCTATTTATAGTGAAGACCTATCAATATGATAAATTTGAGGGTAGATTTCGAGATGACAACCCATACAGTTCCCCTGTTAGAAGATAGAACCATAATTCTTCAAACCGTTTTAGCTTCGAATTAAAGCTTACATTCCTTTTAAGGGATACACTGTATTATGCCGATAACTATATAAAACGACACTTCGATGCACGCTAATAATTACAAAGAAATTGTTTGTGATGGAAGATTGAAATTACTTAAGAAACTGAGAGAAGGTATAAACATAAGTGCATGTCATGCCTGTCTGGAAGGGAGGGGGGCAGGGTAGGGCCACTGCTCCCTCTGGAAATTTTGTTTACACATAAATCTGTAAACTAAATTACTATAAGTAACTAATATGAAGTGAGGCTTAGGTTTCCACATTCTATAATGTTAGTTGTTTGAACAAAAACGAGAAAAACGAGAAAAACGAGTGGTAACAGCCAAGCAATTTATTGTAATGAAGGTAAAGCAATGGATGTAGTCTATCCCATTTTATATGAATAATAGAAAATTGTAAGGGGTAAAAATTGTGAAATTTTAAGGGGTAGAAAAAGTCATATGACTGTACTACATTAAATTTTTACTGTGTATGCATAGTAATAAGGATTAAGGATGTGGATGATGATGATGATGATGATGATAATAGTAATAAGAATAAAATGGTTGTAGTAATAATAACATAGTGCTGGTGGTAGTGGCAGTAATTTGTTCATTTGTCTCCCTTGGCAAAATTTCTGCAGACGTCCATGGTGTACGTCACTTCATAATGTTAACATTGAATAATATTATTAGTATATAATAATAATAGTAATAATAATAATAATAATAATAATATAACTTGTAATAATAAAGTTTGTCATTAGAATCGGCTTGAAGCAAAAAGATGCACTATCGCCTTTCCTTTGTAATTTCGCTTTGGAATATGCCATTAGGAAAGTTCAGAAAACAAGGTAGGCCTAGAATTAAATGGCAGTCACCCGATTCTAGCTTAGCCTATGCAGATTACATTTGTCTGTTGGGTGATGACATAAACACAACCGAGAGAAATACAGAAAGTCTTTTCGATACCTGCGGGAATGTTGGATTGGAAATTAATAAAGAAAAAACTAAGTATAGGCTATGTTCATGAAAATCAAAGTAATGCATTAAAAATATTAGAATATTCGGTAAATCGTTGAACAAGTGGAGAAATTCAAATATCTGGGAGCAATATTTACAGATACAAATAGGCCTAATATTAAGGGGGAAGTTAAATGTCGACTGAAATGCTTGTTTTTATGCAGTTCAGAAACTCTTATCATCCCGTTTTCTGTCCAGAAATATAAATATTGTGTATTGGATTCGAGCAACGAGATTTTGCTAGAAGCTGCAGTACACTTCAGCTGACAATAGCTGCACATTCCTCGCAGTTCTGGAAGCACCCACTGACTCCCATCGCCTCCAACTTCGCGAGACTTCCATTTCCAGAACGTCCAGCTCGGACACTATATAAATCGCGCTCAACAGCAACAACGCCAGTACCAGTAGTAGTATAATAGTAACAGTCAGTTCCAGTCAGTCAGCCAGCCAATCATTCAGCCAGTCAGTAGTCAATGTCCTCACACTGCTAATGTATTATTAAAGTGCTATATATAAACAGCACTTTAATCCAGCCAGTGTATTGTTATTTATCGGTAAACCCACGACTCAACAGTGGTGTAGAAGCAGGATCGATAATAACATCGACTACCAGTAAAGTGAGAGTGCATCACGAACAGGATTCCGACTTCAACGCAACCACAAGCACCGAACCGAGTTCATCGCCAAGCGTGTCAGTGAATTTGTTCTCGACTCTTCTTCATCATGGCTGATGTAACACCGTCGTCCTTTTCTGAATACGTTTCTGCATTATTTTAATATAGCATTTCCTCTAAAAGAGGTAAAATTGGGTAAAGGTGGCAATATGAATATCAGTAACTCTTGGGTAACTAAAGGGATTAGAATATTCTCAAATAAAGTAAGACTTTTAATCAGCATTAAAAAGTAGGACACATCTCAGATGAATTGCACAAGTACTAGGTACATTATCAACTATAAGAGAATATATAAGAAAGTTATCAGGCATGCAAGGAGATTAGAGAATGATAAACATATATCAGAATCATCAAATAAGAGCAAAGCTATGTGGCAGGTAATAAAAAAGGAGACAGGTAAATCAAATTACAACAACCAACATATCGAATTAACTCATGGCAATGGTGGTAATAGAGTCACACATCCACGGCAGGTTGCTGAACTATTTAACTTACATTTTACAGAAATAGCAAATACATTAATACAAACACAGTATGGTCCACCAACTAGGAAAAATAATTATAATAAAAAAATTAGCAGTTGCAGTGAATCATCATTCGTACTACCAGTAAGTGAAGTTGAGATAAAGAATATAATTAACACATTAAAGAATAACCCGTCGACTGGAGTAGATGAAGTACCAATCTCGGTATTGAAAGAATGTATAGATTACCCCGTACATAACAGCACATTTAACACATGTTTTTAATGTCTCCTTTCAGAGTGGGATATTCCCAGAAAAATTAAAAAGAGCAAAAGTTAAGCCATTATATAAAATGGGGGATAAAAGCGACATACGAAACTATAGACCGATATTTATACCTTCAGTTTTTTAAAAAATTCTGGAAAAACTTATGTATAGTAGAGTCATTACATTCTTAGATAAAAATGAAATCTTCACAGATAAACAACATGGTTTCAGAAAGAATAGATCCACAGAATCAGCAATTCAATCTCTATTACAAACTGTCCAAAATTCATTAGAAAAGAAAGAGAGTACAGTAAGGTTGTTCCTTGATCTTACTAAAGCCTATGACGTTATAAATCATATCTTACTTAAAAAATTATACATATATGGTATTAGGGGAGTGGCCAACTCATGGTTCAAATCATACCTTTCCAAAAGAAATCAAATGGTCGAGATAACCAATTTAGAAAAAAGTAATCTAACCCTTGAAAGAACTAAATCCACCAGTAGAGTACTAACACAAGGGGTACTTCAGGGTTCCATTTTGGGACCACTTCTATTCTTGCTAGAACTCAAATGGTCGAGATAACCAATTTAGAAAAAAGTAATCTAACCCTTGAAAGAACTAAATCCACCAGTAGAGTATTAACACAAGGGGTACTTCAGGGTTCCATTTTGGGACCACTTCTATTCTTGCTATATGTAAATGATCTCCCCATGAATATTGAAGAAGCAGAAGTTGTACTTTTTGCCGATGACACAAATCTTCTGATAAATGGAACAAACAAAATAGATCTTTCTCAAAAACTAGATTCCAGCTTAACAAAAATATTTTCTTGGTTTGAAGCAAATAAACTTTTGATGAATGCAGAAAAGACAGTAGCCATGAGCTTCCACACAACTCAAAATCAACATATTAGGAAGCCTCAAGTGGAATTAGATAACACAAAATAATTCAATACCAAAATGACACAAAATTTCTAGGCATGCATATAAACGAAGAGCTAAAGTGGAAAACGCATATTGAGGTACTAACCAATGAATTGAGTACAGGCTGATTTATTTTAAAAACTTTAAAAAATGTCACAAGTGCACATGTACTTAGAAGCTCATACTTTGCTTATTTCCATAGTCATATGAGGTACAGAGTCATATTCTGGGGTTCTTCTCCAGAAGCCGATAAAGCCTTTAAAATCCAAAAAAGGGCGGTGAGAATAATTTGTGGAGTAAACCAACAAACATCCTGTAGAAATCTATTCAAAACATTGGAAATTCTACCTTTAGCTTGTATATATATATATATATATATATAGGCCTATATATTAGAAGTAATTTGCAATATTAAACTAAATGGACAAAAATTGTTAAGGAACAATAACATTCATAATTATCAAACAAGACAACAGAATGACCTGCATGTCCAATACTTACTTGGGAAGTCAAATATTTACAATTCCGGTATTAAGTTATTTAATAAACTACCTATAACTATCAAGTCTATAGAAAACAGTAAAGTATTTTAAAAAAGCCTAAAGTCCTTCCTGCAGACACATTGCTTTTACTCAGTGCCCGAATTTCTATTTTTACAGGCCTAGGATATGCATATAAAGAGGTAGTACAGCATCTAATAACCTACAGAATAACATTTTAAAAAAAATAAAAAAAGCAGTTTAAATTATAGGGGAAGAAAAAAGATTGGAAAATAAGCCTATAAAATATATGTTGGAAAGAAAATTCTAAATTCTAAACAACTTTTTTCCGTAGATACTGCCCACTTTTCTCTTTTCTTTTTGTTTCAGGTAACCTGGAAGATGAATGGCTCTCTACATATTGACGTGTGCTGCCAAGTTCACTAGCACCAAGGACAACACCCATAACTTTAAGGCATTACAGTAAAATTGTAAACCGAATAGTGTTACTTTTGTATCTAACAAATCATTAATGTTAACTTTATATGTACTGTATTGTATTGAGTTTAATGTGTAAATATAATATTTGGACGCGTTCTATAATATGAACATGTTCGGAAGGACTAAATAAATTCTATTCTATTCTATTCTATTCTATTCTATTCTACTCGAACAACTTTCTAGTATGATCGCCGCCGCTCTTCGCCAGTCCTCAACAGAATCAGCGTCACTCACACAGCCCCGTCCACCGCAGTTCACAATGCAGCCGTATCGCTCTGTCGATGGGACCACAATTGCCGACTATTTTACGCGATTCACCTGGGCGCTCAACCTGAGTAAAATCCCTGAGGATCATCATGCACACTACGCGCGTGTCTACATGGGGACAGAACTCAGTGATGACTTGAAGATCCTTGTGAGTCCTGGGGACCCGGAATCTCTCTCGTACAGCGAGCAACATAAGAAATTGACAGCTCATTTCGACGCAGCTCGCAACAAGTTCGCAGAAAGCATCAAATTTCGGAGTATTGTGCAGAAACAAGGAGAATCCATTGCCAGTTTCACCCTGAGACTGCGCCAAGGAGCAACCTACTTTGAGTATGGAACATTTCTAGATCGAATGCTAATCGAGCAGATGCTCGCAGGCTTGCAATCGAGGGAAATGTGTGATGAAATCATTGCCAAGAAACCCGAGAGCTTCACCGCTGCGTACGAAACAACCTACGCACTCGAAGCCACTCACAACATCGCTGACGAGGTTAAGACAACATCTGCCAAAATCGAGTCAACCAATCGGTTAGCCTATGAGAAGCCGCCATCACGGAAGAGCAACAATCAATGCCACCCACGTAGCAAATCTGCACATCGTCAACAAGGGTCCTCAAACCAATCGAAGAGTCAGCAAGGTAATCACCAGACCACTTCCAAGGAAAACCAGTCAAAAAGCGCAGTACTCCTGTCCCTGTAATGGAGTCCCGTAAAAATTTTAGTACTGATTTGTCTAACCAACAAAATCGTGTGAAGTACATATAGGAGAGTCAGAAAAAGTTGGGTACACATCACCGTATTCTGGACCGGGTGATTTAGACTCCATTTTCCAAAATGTCCGACACCGATTTTATTTTGTATATATTTTTGCTCCTGTGACAGTCATACTGATCATTTAGGTGTCTAAATATATGTTTTTAAGGGCAAGGAATCGATTAAGATGGTTTGTGAAGTTACCTGACTGCTATTTATCAAAGAAAATAAGTTATTTTGGATTTTAAATAAAAATATGAACAGAAGTGAAATAATATTCTCATAGATATAGCAATAAACTCTGTTATGGAAAACTGAGTGTAAAACTAGCATACTTTTTTCTCAGTCTATCTGTAACATTGTTTACCACATTTGCAATACTCTGTGCATGTCAAATATTGCAATTTACATTTACACCTGCTAGAAGCACAAGCTCTACAACTGCACTGTATTAATAGTTCAGAAGGCATTTTGTTAAGGCACAGATCTGGTTTTAGCACACCATTTGCATCTTTGCACCATCCATAATCTGTCAGCTGCAGGCTTGTGACAGGAAAATAGTTTTTGATAGGTTTAAGCATTCCCGTAAGACAAAAAAGCATTCTCGATTATGTCCATTTCTTATTGAAAAAGATGCGGGTAGCTCTACTTTTGTAATGAATAACGAAGTTCATATGTCTTACACTATGATGATGGATAACTTGAACAAGGTATTCCTCTGCTTTGTCGAGCGTTTCTTCAGACAGAGTATTATCTTCTGCAAATCGAAGTAGTAAAAGTTTCTGTCGATGCTTTTAGTGTAGATGGTTTTGTTCCACTCTTACTTGTGATATCACAACGTGTAAGTATGTGGGCTTTAATTAAAGTGTTGCAAAGTGCAGCTCCCAGTTTCCTTCCAAGTGTGTAAAGGTCACATAAGCAAGGTTTGTCGGTCCTCAACAAAACGGATGACAAATCACGTGACCGAAAAAGAGAAACCGGCAGAGGACATCGACAAAGTGCAGTACCTGAACAATTTTGAGGTTATCGGAGCAGTCCAGTCCCAGTCAAAGCCACTGGTTGATGTCAACATAGAGGGAACCACCGTCAAACTGGAACTCGACACCGGTGCCCCCTGCTCGACTATTAGCAAATCAATGGTCTCCTTGATCAAACCAGGCTTCATGCTACAGGAAAATGATCGGAACTTCGTCAGTTACACTGGTCATCGCATCAACTGCATCGGCAAGACGTCAGTAAATGCAACCATTGGGGCCAAGATCAGGAACATCGACATTTATGTGATCGACGACGAAGTCGAGGAGCTACTTGGCCGAGAATGGATATCAGAGTTTGTAAAAGAGATCAACTTTGACCACCTCTTTGCAAAACCTGACCCGATCCACAAGCTCTCTGCTGAATAGCATCTTTCCGTTCAACAAAAAAGACAATTGGATGACACCCTCGCTCGCTACTAGGATGTTTTCAGCAACGTCCCTGGAAAGGTTTCAGGCCCGCCGGCGATGATGCACCTGAAGGCTGGAGCCACGCCTGTCTTCACCCGAGTGCGAGACGTACCAGACGCGCTTAGTGACTCCAAGGCCAATGTCAACGCTGACTACTGCCCTCGAGCGCATCTACAATTAATCTCGTTGTTACGTCATGTAATACCTTCTCAATGGTTGTCAGGAATTTAGTTTAGATGGCTTTGGTTTTCATTTGTCATTTTTAAAGGCCTCATAGTTTTAATTATTCAAGTAATCTCATAACCACATACCAAAGGTACGTTCCAAGGACCAAGGATTAGTTTGTCTTCGATGAGACTGGCAGTCCTAACGAATTTATGTAACTGCGAATTATAAATAAATGTAGACATTTTATCATTTAGAAAGCAAAGTGTAAATCGTTTATTTTCAAATCATTGCTTTGAACGTCTTGTGCTGTGAATAGTCAAATTCATCATTTGCATAAACCAATAAATATACAATTTTTCTAGCTGTTGAAGTAGCATTTTCAACAGGCTTATCTTTGCGACGATTTAATACTGGTCCTCCGATTGATACAGTCTGCCAATACATTTATATGTGTATCTGGATAGAGTCATAACTTCAAGATTCACGAAGAACATTTTCAACTCAAATCGCATGTTTATGTTAACCAAGCAGCATCATCACTCTATGTGTATATAAACATCTTTAACATCTTTAACATCTGAAGTAACATAACATAAAACACTGTTTCAATAATTATAGTTTTCAAGAGATCTTAACCAGAGATAAATTATATGCTTTCGAACCGTTGTGGTTTCCGTTATAGATTACTCCTAATTACATACGCCACTATTTATAGATTCAATGTCTTTCTCTTCAAATTGTTCGCTATACTTTTTTGGTACAAAAATAGACAGAACTTTCTCACTGGTTTTCGACTGTATTTCTAAGAAGACGGATTCTCCGTATTTAGTCTGTTTAAATATTGAAGACAGAATATTGTATGTAGCAGCTATTACTAGTTGTGAGATTGACACACACCTTGCCCCATAAGTAGCGTTGTTGAATTTCTCAATTATTGATGCCATCTGAAAAGTAAAAAAGTCTTTAATATATAATATAATATAACACTTTTATAACAACAATAAACTCAAACAGATGCTTTTGTAAAAAAGGAACAAGTTAGGTGACCAACAACTAATTAACAAACTAGTAAAACATCGAATCTAATAGAAATAGGAAAAGAAACAAGAAGTTATTTTTACTTTAAACAATCTTGACGTCACTTACCTCGTTACTTGTAGGAGAAAAGACAAAGACGATGTTAGAAGAACAGATGTTGATGCTGACGACAACTACATAGTCTACAGTATTCACAGAACGAACGATGAAACAGTGTTTAAAGACGGAACAGTAAAGTCAAAACTTTTATAGGGATATTAAGTAAAGGATTCCCCCTCTTTGAACTTACACAACTTTCTTGTTTGAAATAGAATTAGATGCCGGAACCGGATTTCGTAAGACGGTGACATTGTTTACTAACCAAATTATGGTGTATTTTCAAAACTTGTTAGGACATGTTCCTACAGTTTATTCCCCCCTCTTTGAACGTACAGAACTTTCTTGTTTGAAATAGAATTAGATGCCGGAACCGGATTTCGTAAGACGGTGACATTGTTTATTAACCTAATTATGGTGTATTTTCAAAACTTGTTATATGTTCCTAGAGTTTAAATATATTTAAAATTATATTCCTGAACAAGATCTCGTGTGAGTACAAGTTTGTTTACCGACCTAATTACGTTATATTTTCAACCTTGTTGTGACAGTGTCGTAAGACCATAACAGGATTTTCGTGAGAGGTTGGCCTTGTTTAGCAATCTACTTACAGTTTACTTTTAATACAGTTATTCAGATCCTGTTGTAACATATTCGTATGATTCATATTTTTAGAAAACTGATAACACTGGTCAACAAAATTTGAACTTTTTTATGTTACAAGAGAAACAATGGGTGTGTCTGACTTACTTTTTGTGCTGATTTCAAATCTTTTTACAGAAGTTTTCCATCACCCAGGGTTTTTGAGTAATAGCATGGAAAACATTTTTCGTTTCTATACACTTTAGTATTATGATATCTTAACTGAAATTACATTTACTACCTAAAATGTATGTGAATTGGATTTTCGGCTGTACTTCGCTTGAGGAACATCCCTCTTCAGTGTCCAACAGTAGTCTGCCAACATATTTGGACACCATTTACCCTGGTAGCGCCTTTCCATTTCCGCAATGTCCTGGTGGAAACGCTCCCCGTGTTCGTCGCTCACAGCCCCTAGGTTTTCAGGGAAGAAATCAAGATGGGAGTGCAGAAAGTGTATTTTTAAAGACATTTTACATCCCATTATCTTGTAGTTCTCAATCATCTCACTGATAAGTTCTCTGTAGTTATCAGACTTGAAGTTTCCTAGAAAGTTTGTGACAACTTTTTTGAAAGATTGCCATGCAGCTGCTTCTTCCATATTTAATTGGATTTCAAATTGCGTATCTTTCATCAGTTCCCTTATTTGGGGGCCAACAAATATTCCTTCTTTTAGTTTGGCTTCGCTGATCCTTGGGAACTTATTTTGCAGGAAGAGAAATGCATTGCCATCATGATCCATTGCTTTCACAAATTGTTTTATCAAGCCTAGTTTTATATGCAGTGGAGGCAATAAGATTTTTTCAGAACATACAAGTGGTTGATGAAGAACATTTTCTTGTCCTGGATTAAGTGACTCTCTCTTTGGCCAATTCTTTATAATATAATGGTTACATCTATCTCTGCTATTCCACTTGCACAAGAAGCAGCAAAATTTAGTATAACCAAGCTGTAACCCAAGTAAGATGGCTATTACTTTTAAATCTCCGCATATCTGCCAAGAAAAATTCTCATACTTTATAGAGGATAATAAAAGCTTCATATTATCATAATTTTCCTTCAACACAACTGCATGGGCTACAGGAATGGATGGATATATGTTTCCATTATGTAGTAACACTCCTTTCAAACTTGTTTTTGAGGAGTCTATGAATAAACGCCAATCCTCAGATTTATGCTCAACACCCATTGACTGGAACAAATTTTCAACATCATTGCAGAAAACTAGGTCCTTCTCTTTAGAAAACAAATGCTCAAATTCCTTTTGGCGTTGGCGGAAAAAACTTACTTTGGTGTCACCCTGCAGTAGCTTCCATCCTTTCAATCTTGAGGCGAGTAATTCTGCCTTATTTTTACTTAAACCAAGATCCCGAACCAAATCATTTAAATCATCCTGTGTTAGAAAGTGAGGTACATTTGTAGCATCTTCTTCCACAAAATCTGAATCATTCTGTAATTCATCCTGAATATCTTGAAATTCTTCAGTCATTGTTATGTCATCTGGTGGAGATGGTATGGGAAGTCCTGGCCCATGAAGCACCGGTCGAATTGCTGAATCTAAAGATGGATATTTAACAGTGTGTCTGGACTTCGAACATATTCCAGATATATTTGTCAAGCAGAAGTAGCAGTCTGTCAAATGGTCCTTAAGTTCGCGCCATATCATGGGGACTGCAAAAGGCATATGACGGGATCCTTTCAACCAGCCAGATAATAGTGATACACATTTGGTACAACAGATTTCTGGGGCCCATGTCTTGTTCTGGTCTATTTTGTTGTTAAAATAACAGTGATAAGCTCTTCTCATTAGAGCAGTAAAGTTTCGTCTCTGCGCTTTGAAAGTCAGCTCACCACACACAAAACAGAAGTTGTTTCTATCATTAACACACTTTCGAGACATCTTTCTTATCACTATACACTTTTACACTACTCCCTATAATGCACTACTAAGGGTGGTAATATACACTTCTATCACAATTCAATTGACAACGGAAGAGAGTACAGAATTAGCTTTTATTCTAAGAAAGCTTCTATTCATCTGCAAACTTTACCTTACAATCACAGTTTTGCATATGATCAAGTAGGCCGTGATGACTAAATAAGGTATTGTAACTCATGAATTCAAGGCAACAATCACCAAACGTTATAAGTCAATTATTGACACAATGAAATGAAATATAAATGTAGAATACTAATTCTAATCAGCATGTTACCGTATATACCAGAAATGCTAATAAACAGGATTTTAAAAAAAATGGTGGGTGATGGAAAATTACTGACTTCATTTTTGGAATCAGCAGATGAAAATACATAAGAAACACCCAAAATTGTTTATGTAACAAAATCATTGTTGACCAGTGTAATTTAGACAGTTACACCCTTTCCCTATATAGTAGACTGAATGGCTTTCTTTGTTCACAGTTTGTCAAAGAACCTCTATCCAGAAGGAGTGAAAAAAACTTTAAGGTGTCAGCTGTATGGGAAAAACAGGTGAGTCAATAAACCATCATTCATTTATTTCTGTTCAATACATAACATTATTAATTTTTTTATTATTATAGGTAATTATTCTAATATTCTCTTTTTTATTTTTACAAACTGTCCTACGGTTATCAGAGCTGATTGTTTATCAGAGTGAGTACATATTGCCTACAAAATGGCCTCTAATTATTTTGATATTTCATCAGATTCAGAAAGAGAAATGGATATAATAACGCTGACAGATTCCGTAAGAGACACATGTACCATTACATCTGAAAACGAGATTGATACTATAACGTTATCTGATTCCGAAAGAGATATAGATACTATAACACTGAGTGAAAACAGTGTAGACACTATAACTCTCTCGGAATCTGAAAATGGAATAGAAGCTATGAGTCTGTCGGAATCTAGTACCATATCATTATTTGTTTCTGAAAGAGATATGGCCAGTATATCATCTATAGCTCTCTCAGAATCTGAAAATGAAATAGAAACTATAAGTCTGTCAGAAGGTGATACTATAAGGTTATCTGCTTCTGAAAGAGATTCGGATGCTATTACATTATCTGTTTCTGAAAGAGGCATAGATAGTATAACACTGAGTGAGAGCAGTGTAGACACTAGGGCTCTGTCGGATTCTGAAAATGTAGTTCGAACTGTAAATCAGTCAGAATCAGGCAGTTTAAATCATGCGGAATCTGAAAACATTATGTACACCAATTCTCGAACTGAATCTGAACCCGAAATTGCGGGTGAAGATGAACTAGTTTCGGACAACATACCTGATTGTACGAACGAGAATGAAAGGGTTACCCCCTCATCATTCACGATTCTGGAATCTAGTCGTAAAGACTATCCAAGGTGCGGTGCAGTTGGACTGGAACTAGTTATCAACCTTAGAGAACCAGGGGAAAATTCAGGACCAAACTATTTCGAAAAAATGTTTAAAAGAAGCTATAGTCCATGCTTTAGTCCAAGCTAGAGATCACGATATGGTTGGTGTCTCTATTTTAACGAAGTTAATAGTGTGGACAAACCTATCGGTATCTCATATAGGCGTAAAGATCAAGTTAGCATGGATGTGATCACAAGCGTTGTTCAGAAAGTGTGCCAGTCGAACGCGCGCTTCAACGCTACTGATCGTTTACGATTGTTGTAGACATTGTCCACCTGCCAATCGGTAATGGCGTAGGTGTAGGTAGGAAGGCCCGAACGACTGGTGCCCTTCCCCTTTTGAAAAAAGTGTTATTTTATTAAAGCAACGCTAAACTGTCTTGCATTCGCTATTGTGATGGCAATTGCAAAAGTGAAAAGAGACCCTGACTATTCTAAATATATGAATCGTAACATGACTAATAAGAAAATCAAGACAAAAGTCGAAGAGCTTTTGAGAGAATCTGGTGTAGATCTCTCAAACGGAGGAGGAATCCCAGAGATTCAAGCATTTCAAAATCATTTTCAAAATAATTATAGACTAGTGGTTTACGAGGGTTTTAATCTTGAAAGGGTGATATTTGACGGAAACATTGGACAAGACAAAAAAGACTATACCTTGGATACGATCCTAACGAACATCATTACCATACAATTGTCAATATAAAAGGAGCTATGGCCAGGCGCTACAGTAGTGTTGTTTTAGCGGTAACCCCTGCGGTGGCGCACTGAATGCAACCCGCAATACAGGGGCCGCCACCGTGTATTGCAGGGGCAATACAAGGTGGCGGCGTAGGGGAAGGTGGCGCGTAGGGGAAGGTGGCGCGTAGGGGAAGGTGGTGTCCTCAACTACCGGCCCCCCAGGTCAGCCAGTCCCCCACCCACTGCCCTTTGGTCACCTGGGTGCTAGCATGCTTATTGATCATAGCTCTGGATGCTAGCGCCACAACGGCCTAAGTGTTTAATTATTGGTAATATTGTTAATATTGGTATTTATTAGCTTGCGCCCTTATTGAACATAGTTCTTTTATCCATCTGGGTGCTAGCGCCCTTTGCTCCGCCTGTGTGTGTAGAACAAAGGCCTAAGTGTTTAATTATTGGTAATATTGTTAATATTGGTATTTATTAGCTTGCGCCCTTATTGAACATAGTTCTTTTATCCATCTGGGTGCTAGCGCCCTTTGCTCTGCCTGTGTGTGTAGAACAAAGGCCTAAGTGTTTAATTATTGGTAATATTGTTAATATTGGTATTTATTAGCTTGCGCCCTTATTGAACATAGTTCTTTTATCCATCTGGGTGCTAGCGCCCTTTGCTCCGCCTGTGTGTGTAGAACAAAGGCCTAAGTGTTTAATTATTGGTAATATTGGTAATATTGGTAATTATGAGCTTGCGCCCTTATTGAACATAGTTCTTTAATCCATCTGGGTGCTAGCGCCCTTTGCTCCGCCTGTGTGTGTAGAACAAAGGCCTAAGTGTTTAATTAATGGTAATATTTGTGAGTTTGTAATATTATTGCAGGCTTGCATATGTTAGCATGGTTCCAGACGTGATGCAGCTGCGCGTACTAGAATAGCCCGGCTCACCGCGCGGGAGGTCCCGCATGCACACATGCTGTCTCGCACGGCAGAGCCGCATCTATGCGTACCAGAATAACACAGTTCGTCACGCGTGGGGCCCAAGCGTACGCGTTGTACTCTAGCGTATGTCAATGTTGCAGTACATGTCATATAATATTATTGTGTTGTCCGGCAGATGTTATCCAACAGCCACGCGTCTGAAAATAACCCAGCCTAGCGCAGCAGTGGCCCCCCGCTTGTATACCGACGCCGTACCTACGCGTGGTGACCGTGGTCCCTAGCGTGAGCCGATATAAATACACATGCTGCAGACGATTTCGCTCATTCAACGGATAGCAGCCGACATGGAAGGTACTACTACTGGATTCTTCAAGTGCTCAGAGTGCGATGCCAAGTATAGGCATAAACGAGACCTGAACCGGCACGTGAGGCAAAGGCATACACAAAGCCATTTCTCCTGTGTTTCGTGTGGGGCTTCATTTACCCGTCGCGATGTATTGACCAGACATGTGCGGGAGGCACACTCTAACAGTCAACTAGTCTGTGTTAAATGTGGAAAAAGTTTCTCCTGTCAACGTTATCTAAACGACCATTTGGAATCTACCCATAATCCAATGAATCCTAATGAAATGTACAGACAACGTGAAGCCAAGACACCGAGACCTACGTCAATAGTCATCGAACCCGGGTCACCTGCAGCCGGGCCATCAACAGCCATTGAGCCAAGGACAGCGGTAGCGAGACCACAGACCAACCCATCGGTACTAAGCCAGCCTGATGTGTCCAATGAACCAAGTCCACGGACAGCCAGACAATCAGTGTTGAGAACAGCTTTGGGCGGCCAAGCCATTGATTACTCGGTACGTGTTATATATATTAATGTGTTATATATTAGTGTGTTACTTCCGAGACAACTCGCCTCATAAGTTTTTTTTTTTTTTTTTTTTTTTTTGTTACAGCCTTTCGCCGTGCCAGATGCAAACACGCATCCCATTGCAGTATCATCTCAGCAAACTGCAGACGGTGGCCAAGGAGTCGCGCCCCATCACATGCCAGATGTTAACGTGCAGACACAAGGATCCATCTCATCGCATGCGGTGACAGATATCGGCAGCCGTTATAATGTGGGGGGAGCTCTCACCGCTCACGGCAGCCAAGCAGTCTCGCAGTCAGTCAACAGACATGGGGCCGCTACTCAGTCTGATGTGAGTAGCTTACTACAATCACATGTTTTTTTACGCTATTGTTTACATGGTTTTTCTATATGTTATGCTAATGTATACATTGTATTAATTCTTACAGAATGATTTTCGCAAAGTGGACTCAGCCTTCAGATCGAGAATCGCTACATATGCAGCAACCAATATCCCGCAAGGGGACCTGGAGAGCGGCCTAGCAGCCTACAAACCCAAGATGGAGGCACTGGTGAGGGACTCTATCCAACAATTTAAGTCTGTAAAATTCAATATTTTTGTGGAATGTGGTTTTGAGAACTTGGAAGGAAAATCCACTCTACGTAATTTCAAATAAAAAAACGAGGTAGCTGTTGTAACGACCAACCTATCAGAACTGTTAGATAAACAAATAGAGAAAATTCAACAGGAATATCAAGACGTAGCCTTACGAGGGTCTGGGTTCATGTTCAAATCCATACATAAAATCGAATTACGCGTCAACCATTATAAACCTTTTACAGGTAGGAAATTCATGCTCCTACCCGAACGTTTTAGGCATTCAAAATCTCTAGTGAACATTGACAATCATGACGATTATTGTTTCAAGTACTGCATCTTGGCGAAATTTATAGAGGTAGGTAATGACTTATGGGCTAGCTATCTCGGGAACCAAGAATTATCTGACAGATACGACTGGAGCTGTGTAAAATTCCCGGTAGCATTACAAGACATTGGTAAATTTTCTAAATTAAATAACATATCGATCAATGTGTTTGGTTTAGATGACAATGCGGAAGTATACCCAATCAAAATTGCTGATAAGGAGTTGGACGACCATAGAGACTTGCTCTATGTCTGCGATGAAGTAAATTCACATTATGTCTTAATTTCTGATTTCAACGCATTCATTAGGCCTTTTGTCACATCATACGAACATCAGATCAGAGTATGCAAACGATGTTTTACGCACTTCCAGTCGTATAAAGGTGAGTCAGCCGACCAGAGACTTGAGGCTCATTTGGCTGTATGTAATTCGTTCTCACCCGTCAGGTGTGAATTTCCTAAACGTCTGGAAGTAAGTTTCACTAAGCATGAGTATTCGCAGAAGATTAGGTTTGTGATCTATGCGGATTTTGAGTGCTTATTGGAGCCTATTGCCGGATGTCAAAATGAACCTACAAAATCCTGGACTCAAAAGTATCAAAAACATACACCTTTCAGTTACGCCTATTTTATTAAGGACTTGGAAGGCGAACATTCAAATCTGCGGCTATACAGAGGACCCGAGGCAGGAGCCCATTTTATGAGTTCTCTTGTAAAAGACGTAAAGTCCATAGATGCCATTTTAAACTGTGAAATAAAACCCATGATCCCTCTCACGGCAGAACAGAACAACCAGTATATGACCAGCACCATCTGCCATATCTGTAAACAAGGTAACTTCACCGAAGAAAATTACAAAGTCCGTGACCACTGCCACGTGAGCGGTCGGTTCAGAGGTGCAGCACACAGAAACTGTAACCTAAATTATAGGAACCAGTCTTTTGTCCCTGTTGTGCTACACAACCTGTCCAACTATGACTCACACTTCATTGTGACAGAGTTAGGTTTTGACAAGAACCGTATCAATGCCATTTGCAATACCCAGGAGAAATACGTGACATTTTCTAAATTTATTCCCTCCTCTTATTTGAAGCGGGGAGGTATGGAACTAAGATTTATAGATTCGTTTCGCTTCATGGCCAGTAGCCTGGAGAAGCTAGCGGACAATCTTCCCAAGCAGAAATTTATAGAAACCAGAAATTCGTTTGGTGACAAAACCGATTTGGTATGTCGAAAGGGAGTCTTCCCCTACGACTATGTGTCGTCCTACGAAGTTGTAGATGAGGCAAAATTACCGCCTAAAGAGGCGTTTTACAACAAACTCAGCAATGCGGGTGTCTCAGATCGAGACTACTCTCATGCTGTTAATGTCTGGAATTCATTTTCGGTCAAGTCTTTAGGGGAATATTCAGACTTATATTTGAAATCTGATGTACTTATTTTGACCGATGTGTTTGAGAATTTTAGGCAAATGTGCCATGATACCTATGGGTTAGATTGTCTCTACTATTCGACTGTTCCTGGATTCGCTTTTGCATCCATGTTAAAGTTCACAGAGGTAAAATTACAGCTGTTGACCGATATGGACATGGTGCAGATGTTTGAGCGTGGAATAAGAGGTGGTATTTGTCAGTGTGTAACGAGACACGCTGCGGCAAATATCCCTTGTTCCGCCGACTACGATGCATCAAGGTCGAGCTCTCACCTTTACTACGTCGACGCCAATAACCTTTATGGTTACGCCATGTCTCAAGCGTTGCCTACTGGTAATTTCCGTTGGCTTGAGAAAGATGAGATAGCGTCCTTTACGTCATGTCCGTACCGAGCAATTGTAAATTGGGATATATCCTTGAGGTAGACATTGAGTATCCAGATCACCTCCACGACGCTCATTCAGATCTACCATTTTGTCCAGAAATGAAATGCCCTCCTGGAAGTAAATTCAAGAAACTTTTGACCACTCTTGAAACTAAACAAAATTACATTGTGCACTATACCGTGCTTAAACAGGCGTTGCAACACGGACTGAAATTGACAAAGATCCATAGGGTCATCAGTTTTGAGCAAAGCTGCTGGCTTAAACCGTATATTGAGTTCAATACGTCTAAACGGAGGGCTGCAGCCAACAACTTTGAAAAAGACTTTTTTAAACTGATGAATAACGCAGTTTTTGGCAAGACAATGGAAAACGTGCGAAAGAGGATAGATTTTAGGCTGGTGTCTGATGAAAAGTCAATGTCTAAACTGATAGCTAAAAGCAGCTTTCAGGATAGAACCATCTATAACGAAAACCTTGTAGGTGTTCACCTTGCTAAGACTAAACTCGTTTTGGATAAAGCCATCTATGTCGGCATGTCCATTTTGGAAATTTCAAAAACAAGGATGTACGACTTTCACTACGACACCATGCGAAAGTATTTCGAAAACAAAATTAAGCTCACATATATGGATACTGATAGCTTCATATACAAGATCGAATCCAACAATCTAGACCGTGATTTGTTAAATTTGAGAGATGAACTGGATACTAGCGTATACCCCCCTAATCATCCCTTGTATTCATTGGAAAACAAAGGAGTGGTCGGTAAATTCAAGGACGAAGGTGCTGGTCATACTATAACTGAGTTTGTAGGCCTGCGAGCAAAAATGTACGCCATAAGGTTTAACGATATGAACATAAAGAAATTGAAAGGTATTAATAA
Source organism: Ectobius pallidus (assembly GCA_964059195.1). Taxonomy (NCBI): domain Eukaryota; kingdom Metazoa; phylum Arthropoda; class Insecta; order Blattodea; family Ectobiidae; genus Ectobius; species Ectobius pallidus. The sequence continues at coordinate 60,700,067 of CAXKWD010000001.1, forward strand.
ATGTGTTGTAGAGAGAGAGCTCTCATTTGAAGATTATGTCGGTTGTCTTCAGAGCGGGCAATCGTCATTCTCGGTAAACAGGTCTATACGATCCTATAATCATAACGTATTTTCGATCGCCATGAATAAAGTAACCTTAAGCGCTTCAGATGATAAGCGGCACATTTTACCTAATGGCGTAGATACTCTTGCTCACGGGCATTACAAAATCAGGGATGCTGAGGGACCCCCAGCTAAAAGATGTAAAGTGTAAAAATGTATATAGTGTCAGAGTCTTGTATGTAAATAAAAATGTATTATGCTATATGTCTTGTGTGTGTAAATAAAAATGAAATATGCTATGTGTCTTGTGTTTAATGCTGTGTGTCTTGTGTATGTTGTGTATTATGCTATGTGTTGTAAGGCAAAGGAAAGGAAAAAAAATGAATTATGCTGTATGTTGTAAGGTAAAGGAATGGAAATAAAAACACATGACTATACTTGAGTCTTTAATGAAGTAAAAAAATACAAGTGTTCCTTCCTCCTCCTGCTCCACCACTCCACTGTTAAGACTCTGTTCATTCTATATAATTTCTATCCCTCAATTCCAATATGATTTCATGTATTTCCTTGTGGTGATGTAGTGTGGCAGCAGACGAGGACATGAGAAGCTTTAGTCTGTCAACGAGCTGGTTGGGGTCGAAGTCTATTTTGTGATTCGCATGTAAGTCCTTCCACATGCCTCCACGGTGTGACAAAACCTCATCGGAGGAGTCCTCCTCTTCCGAAAATGAGTTTGAATATTGTTCCTCCTCTTCTTCTTCCAGAAATAATTTTTTATTAACATGACATGTATTGATGGGGTCAGCCTGCTGATGAGTGTTCGTATCCGAGAGAAGATATCGATTGGAGATGAATTTCTGTCTGTCTTGACAAATTGGGCACTTGGATAAATAAAGAGAAATCATAGCCTTTGTAACGTTTGAAATTTTCTGGATAGTTCATTATACATTTTATCGCGACCACCATGTCCTATTGCCGCATGAGCGGTATCAATAACGTCGTATATGTCATCAACCGAAAGGTAATATTTTCTATCGTTTTTTGCAACAAGTTTCCTAATTCCTCCTATTTCTACCACATCAAATCTTTTCAATCTTCTTTTTTGTGTAGCCGTCTTCTTTTGTGATTCTTTAGCAGTATCTACCTCCCGCATGAGTGATAAGTAATTTTCCTTTGTTAGAACCTTAAAACGAGTAGATTTTTCACTCTCAGTTCTTAAAAGCTCCCCCACGAAACTCTCTCTCGCCTTTTTACAACTCTCATCCATGATATCGTGAAACGTAGAATGATACCCAGGGATGATGACTTTACTCTACGCCGGTCTATTCTGGACTGGTGTAAAACTTGTCTGGGCTCACTTATTTATAGGTAAAATTAATCTGGACCGGTTAATATGAGTCTGTAGCTGGTCCAGATCGATCTTGACCAGTCAAGATCGATCTTGACCGGTCAAGATCGATCTGGACTGGTCACTACTGTTTAACAGTTTCGCTACGCCGGTCTATTCTGGACTGGTGTAAAACTTGTCTGGGCTCACTTATTTATAGGTAAAATTAATCTGGACCGGTTAATATGAGTCTGTAGCCGGTCAATATCGATCTGGGGTTGGTTACTACTGATTAACAGTTTCGAATGGGTCTAGGTCTCGGTCTTATGTATTTACCGCACCGTGCTAGAACTAACAAAAAAAAATATAATTTTTAATCACATCTTACACCTCACAACTCACTGACAGCTGGTAGGTCTAGGTCTCGCAAGACATCAAGAACTTCTGCGATGCGTAAAGGAGCACAGTCTTGGAGTGGTCTTGATATGGCAGTCATGATCTTGGATCTAAAGGGTTAGTTGATTTTTTTTAGGTTTGCATCTTGTTATATTACCACAAACAATTCAGAGGTGGTTTTGTACACCTCATGTTTCTGTGAAATTATATTGCACTCGATGAAGTATATAGCTATCGTTTTCCAACGGATGAACAATTTATACATGATGAAATGATACAAACAAAGTGGAGTGTGATGAATTTGCATGGCATTTGATGAAGGTTAAAAGATAGCTCCAATGGATATCATTAAATAAGAGCAAATTTTTTTTGCATATTTCGCCATTTTCAACATTTTTAGGTCATTTTTCAGCATTTTAGGTCATGTTTGAGTGGGGGTAGAGAGAAGCTTTCACACAATAGACAACAGAATCTCCGTTCATTTTTAATTCAGGTAAACACCTCAGATTTTCTTCTTTCTAGGGGTGATTTGATGGGCGTATCAGATCAGAAAGAATTTTTTTCGCTAAGTACTGTAGTGTGTTTTATATATTAACCAATTCAATAATAATGGTACATTTATTGACCAATATTTGGGTCATTTTATGGTTTATGCCATAATGCCAAATGCCCGCAGCTTTAGTACACATCCCATGCATCGTCAGATTGCATCCAAAGTTAACCGTGAACGCTGTAATCCTATAACTTCAGCGGGTTTGCGGCTTTGTGTAATGAACTCTAAGAAATTAATGGGGACACGGACAATGTTAAAAAGTTAGGAATTTTTCTCAGAATATATTAACTGTAGTTGATTGAAATTCTTACAGAACATTAGGGTTTTCATATCTATGCTTTATTGTAAGAATAATTATAATTTTTTACAGTAGTCTATTTTTCATTATAAAAAGTCATACTAATCACTTAATATCTTCAACACTATATGGCTGCCTGAAAATTTCAGTTTTCTATGTTCAATAGTTTCTCTGGGAAAAAAAAAATATAGTATTGAGATATGGAGCTTTAAAGAAAGATATAGGCCTATCAGTTCTACCATGGCTACCCAGTGTGTATGCTGAGTGATTTTTGTTATAGATGGAATTATTTTGTGGATATTTCGAGTAATGTTAAAATATTTATTCAATATTTTACAATGCTAAGGTGTTTAAAAAGCGGAAGAATGTTACCACAATTAGACCAGAACCAGAAATGTATGTAAACACTAATGTAGGCGCTCTGAACAAAAATTAGTTTATTCAAAGCTGATTGTGAAATATTGTGGAAAATTTTTGCAGTGGTCACGATATATATAATCGATATAACACCGGGAATGCATCCTTCACGAAGCCTAGAAACAGGAAAAAAAAGTATATTTTGACCCATATTCAACCTTCTGGGTCCCCTTAAATGTGTGCTGTAAAGAAACTTCGTGTAAGATGAAGATTGCAATGTCTCGCGTTGAATTGTATAAGACTAGGAGATGATAAAAAATTAAGAGTATAATAATTATTTATTAACACTTGCACGCGAATCATTCATAAACTAAGCCATGAAACAGCTAGAGTATATTCCACGACATGAAAGCGAAAACTATATCAGATTCGAATATGCAGTTCCAAAGAACCTGAGAACACTGTTTCTCAGCTGTTTATTGACATGAATATGATGTGAATTTTATTTTACCAATTCAGCGTAATTTTAAGAAATCATATAATATTTCAAGGGAAGGAATGGTTTGCTTGGATTATTATTATCAGCGATATTTCAAGAGATAAAACCATCAATATTGGTGCCCTCGGCTTAGCCCGCCATTATTCATTGACTCCAGGATTTTTAAGAAAATTACACTGGTAGATTATTAAAAAATGATTGTGGTTCAGTAAGTAAAAATAAAATTAGAATATTTGTTCATTTCACTTAGGCCTTATATAATAAAGAAACGGTTTTACTATTCGTCATGAAAGCTTATAATGCGAGAGACGAACATCGCCGAGTATACCCGATGTCTCACGAAGTGAGGGTCGTTGAATTGTTGCTGACCCATCATTGCTTCACATTGGTAGATTTATGTGTAAACACAATTTAAAGTCGATTTGATATACTTCAGCCGTCTAGCCAACATGTTGGCTGGATACTCCTCCACCCATAGCCTACTGTGATTATGGCAAAAACATACAGTAAATAGCTGGACCTGGGGATGCGTTCGCACCTCTCCGGTCGGGGACAAAGGATTTTTCCTCGCCTGTGAGACAAATGTAGGCCCAGGCTGTCATTATTATCCTCACCTTGTTCAGAGTGAGTGCATCGGAGGTGGCCCCCGGCATTGTACTGATAATCCTTCTCTCGCGGCCCCTGTAAAGGTCCTAAGAGTGAGAGGTAAAAACTAAGGTAAAGAGAGAAAAGATATGGTAAATAGAAATTATTATTCTTTCTGCACAACGCAAATTACCTTGCAGACAGAGAATATCTTTCAACTTACACAAAGAAATTACATAATGACAGGAAAAAAATGATGATGATGACGTGGGGCTGTATGGAAATACTGTGGACAGCCAGTCGGTGAAGAAGATGGTGTGGGGGGAGTTATATTTAAAGCCTGCCCTATGAATCCAGATGTATGCAGTGACAACTGTTACAGTGACGTCATACCGCTGTGTCTTAATGAAACTGCATGTAGTCTGGTGCGAGAATTTAACAAAAAAAATAACGCAGACACATATGTATGGTAAATTCCATCTTAATTCTCGTATAAGCTTTGAAAAACCCTACTGCTATAATAATAATTAAGGAATCGCGCACAATGTGCATTATCTTAACCTAAGACTTAACCTACCCAGTCCTGAACCCGGGAAAGGGATTTTTCACTACTGAAAAAATCCCCGACCCGGCCGGGAATCGAACCCGGGCCGCCGGAGTGATATAATCATACGCATCGTGTGGATATTCACATCAATACGCATTAGGCATATTTTTTTGTGTGGATCTCTCGTTTATAATGTCAAGGCGCAAAGAAATTTTCAACCTTCACCGAGGAGGATTATTATAGACCTAAATATGGTCAAACGTTGTTTTATTTGCGCATCTTAAAGCTGTGATGATTTGAAACATTGCAAGATGTTAAGACCTAATCAACCCTGACTTAACATAACAACACAATGGAAATATGCTGCAATTTTACAAAAACAGTAAATATATATTTCTAAACAAGATATGTGGTAGCTAGCTAAAATATTTATTCAAAAAAAATATATGTATTTACCTAAAAAGTCTGAACCCTATACAACCATTATCTCATTGATCGTTAAATCACAACCTTTATGAAATTGAATGAAACTATCATTTAGAATGAAAGTTCATGAGATGCAGATGTTGTTTATGACAGACAGAATGTTGACTGCACAATGATAAAAAAATAGACTCGTGCCAAGTACATCTCTAATGCTATGAGACGTAGTGCAATGGCTGCGTGATCACAACAGCTGCAAGCAGATATGAATGGATTACCCAACCCACAACCACCCCACCTTTATGTTAAACACCAAATTATTATTTTCAATCTGTACTAGATTTAATTTGATTGTCAATTCAGCATGAAGTCGCAACGTGGAAGAATCCTCACAGCCTCCTGTAAAAAATAGAAAGAACATGCTTGGGGTCTATTGTTTGGAATTAAGGAATGGAATTAATTTAAGGATATAACCGACCTTTTTCATTCATAAAAAATGGAAGAGATCGATTTTTAAGTGATTTTTTTACACAAGTATTCATTTATATCAATATTTATTTTTTTTTAAATCACAGAGAAAAGAATATAGAAAAAATAAAAAAATAATAATCAATGTTCAATTGTTGACGCATCTTCTATCTCTCTTACCCATTGCTTTATACGAGCAGCCCTGAACATGTCTGATATATTCTGAAACATATGAAAAAAAACAAAAACGTATAAGAATGGTGTAATAACATGGATTGAAGTCGAATAAAAATTTAACTGTATGACTATACGAATGTTATAATCAGGGGCTGGATTCTGATGACCTAAAATTGTTTGAAAAAGACCTATAAAATGACCGTAAAATGACTTAATAATTATTAAAAATGGCCTAAAACTGATATTTTATTTATAAAAATTATTATACACTCAAAGCTATAGACTAGTTTGTGCATAATTGTAAAAACTGTAATGTTGTGAATGTTCTTTTCTCACGGAAGTTTATACTGGCACTGAGTCAAAATTCGGCACTATCTATTGAGGTCTGCCGGATTATATTGTTTTTTTATTGAGGGCAAACAGTAGTTTGCACTCTCAGATCCAAGCAGGTGGTAGACTCTGGTGTCAAGTCAATCTAATAACAATAGTAATATAATACAAAATTTTGGCGTTTCTTTGATTCTCACTTCCGACTGAGACATGTCAACACTTTTCCTTCTTGCATTAAACAGACAACACTTCAAAGACACCACCACTAGCGACGAAAAAAAAAAAGTTAATACACACAATGTAAATGCATGAAACTGACTAAATAAGGAGGCAAATGACACGAAAATGACAAAATAATGACCTAAAATTGAAATAAATGCCCTAAAAATGGCATAAAATGGCAAAAAACGACCAAATAAAAATGCATTTCTATAATCTAGAGGCCATGATTTTTCTACAAGTTGATGCAGCATCAATAAAAAGATGACATGTCATTAGAATCCGGGCCCTGGTTATAATTCACAATAACGTGGGATGAAATCGCTTAAAATGGTGATTGAACATGTAGAATTTCACACAATTTTTATAATAAAAATGAAGTACATACCTTTAGACACTGGTTTTTGAACGTGGTGCACCACCTGTGGCACCCACGCCCCCAGGCCTCGATGGATGGTGGCCCTGCCGGCTTACAGCATACGGTGACGTGGCGGTCACCGTCACATACCTCCATGTGATGTTGGGAGGGGTGAGACTCCACGTCGTCCAGGTACTGTTTATCACCCCTCCCGCAGGGGTGTACGGGGACAAAGCCCTCCAGGTGATGATCAGAGCTGGTTATGATTTGGTATATTTCGGGGTGCTGCTGGAGCCGCACCTCGTTGCCCAACATATCAAATACGGTGATCTCCATTGCAGTAAGTATCAAGAAATAATAAGCTCGTGCCGTGGAAAAATCTACACTATATATATGGAATCAGTTTACCACACGCTAAGATTCGCACAAAATAACCACCAGCTGCTTCATTTACGCTTGCGAATAATGTTTTGACTTAACAGGTGGGGGGTATGCCATCAACACATGCAGAACGTTAACACTTACCCCCCTGGCCATCGCGTATCTCACAGCTTCATCATCTAGGTCTGATAACAAAACATGGACACGTATTTCAGCTTTCAAACATTTCATCTGTATCGATCGTATTCTCCACCGACCGCATTAAGTAGCGAGGTCTATCCTTCCACTGCTTGAGACGATGACGGCCAGACATGAAGTGGGAAAATATTATTATTTAAAATACATATCAGATGCAGGATTCGAACCTGGGGTGTGGGTAAAATATCAAGCCCAATAATGGGTTGACTTGGGGTGTTGTGGCGCTAGAGATATGATCATTAAGGATGCATGCGCCCAGGTGCATCTCGGAAATGACCATGAGTTTGAACGTGTGATGACAAACCACGCTAGGCTGTGTTATTTTGAGATGTAGAGATGCGAGACAGCAAGACCCCCCACGCGCCGTGAGCCGGGCTATTCTAGTACGCGCAGCTGCATCACGTCTGGAACCATGCTAACATATGCAAGCCTGCAATAATATTACAAACTCACAAATATTACCATTAATTAAACACTTAGGCCTTTGTTCTACACACACAGGCGGAGCAAAGGGCGCTAGCACCCAGATGGATTAAAGAACTATGTTCAATAAGGGCGCAAGCTAATAAATACCAATATTAACAATATTACCAATAATTAAACACTTGGGCCTTTGTTCTACACACACAGGCGGAGCAAAGGGCGCTAGCACCCAGATGGATAAAAGAACTATGTTCAATAAGGGCGCAAGCTAATAAATACCAATATTAACAATATTACCAATAATTAAACACTTAGGCCGTTGTGGCGCTAGCATCCAGAGCTATGATCAATAAGCATGCTAGCACCCAGGTGACCAAAGGGCAGTGGGTGGGGGACTGGCTGACCTGGGGGGCCGGTAGTTGAGGACACCACCTTCCCCTATGCGCCACCTTCCCCTACGCGCCACCTTCCCCTACGCCGCCACCTTGTATTGCCCCTGCAATACAAGGTGGCGGCCCCTGTATTGCGGGTTGCATTCAGTGCGCCACCGCAGGGGTTACCGCTAAAACAACACTACTCGCTACATCTGTGAAGGGTGTAATAGAGGTTTCGAATATGGAGCGCAACATTCCTGTGAGTACGTTCGTTTTTCCTGTAGATCTACACCTCCATGTCCCGAAAACGTGGAGTCTGTGTTTTGTGATCTATGTAGGAGAATTCTCCGAGGAAAGGGATGTTTAGACAACCACAGACGTAACCTTATCGAGGGGTGCACGGTATGCATAGCTCTGCAGAATTTGAAAGATTGCAGTAAATTTAAAGCTTACAGGCACAGACATGTATGTTTCAAAACTTTCTGTAATATTTGTAATACTGAGCAGCCAACCACAGGACACGAATGTTACATGGTCCCCTTGAAAAACAATGATCGTTCTGATAAGATTTTATATATCTATGGCGATATAGAGTCAACTCAGAACACGCAAGTGAAAGGCAATACTTTTCTTCATATCCCTAATTTACTGTGTGCCAAACAATCTTGTTCCCATTGTGAGTCGTCCAAAGACGCCGAGTGTACAAATTGCGGACCACGTTTTTATTCATTTTGGGAAGATCCTATCCGAGGTTTCATGGATTATCTGAGAATAGACAGACCTCAGTTCAAAAAGCTCATCATCATTGCACACAATGCAAGAGCTTACGATCTATAGTATATTCTCGAATTCGCTATTAAGGAAAAGTGGATTCCCGACTTGGTCATGTCTGGATGCAAAATCTTGTGCATGAAGTTTGAACATTTCGTCTTTCTAGACAGTTTAAACGTCATTCCACTCCCTCTACGAAGTTTCCCAAATACATTCAGCTTAACCAATATTGCCAAAGGTTATTACCCGCATTATTCCAATACCCTTGAAAACCTCAATTACGTTGGTCCGCATCCTGACAAACCGTTTTACGGACTTGACACCATGTCTGAGAAAGACCGCGAAGTTTTTCTAGACTGGCATAAGTCTGTCAAAAACGAGGAGTTTGATAACAAAAAAGATGTTACGTCATGTACAGTCGGTCAAATAAAAAACGTCGGGACTCGTACGCTGTTAAAATTAAAGTTTTGACGCATTAGTTCACAAGTTTCCTATAAAAAACACAAAATACAGGTCATTTTCGGAACATATGAGGCCATGCGGCAGGAGGGAAAATATGAACAAGGAGGGAAAAAATGAAAATCGCGGAAAGCGCAACACACGATATTCAACTTAATGCATTGTCATAATTCATTTTGCTTTGTGTCATCGCCACATACAAATGCTAACGTGAGAGAAAGTGTAGTTAGGGCTATAATTGACCTGCATTTTTCGGTCTCTGAAGCAGCGAGAAGGTTCCATATTTATGAAAGAGCAGCTCAGAGGAGGGAACTTGACTATAATGCGACCGGAAGTTTTCATAGCAAACGTTGATCTGGCCGGACGCGTATTTCGATGCTAAGATTGGTTGCAAAGTTGAGCGTAAGTTATTGATTTTGCACTAGAAGTACCGGTATTATAAAATAAAATCTTAAAAAAATGCTCCTTGAATAAACATATTCCTCGCGAATCTATTAATTATTAATATTATAAAAATTTGCAACCAAGAATATGGCGGATTTGAGGCATATAGCCACAGCCTTCTATACATGTTTGTTTTGGAACAAAACTGACTAAATAATCAAGAAAATACATGGATAGACAAGAGGCGTGTGTGAACCTAACCTTAAGTCTTCCTGTACATGCGCATATGCTCGTTCGTGATACTTAATCAAATACCGCCCGACGTTTTTTATTTGACCGACTGTAATACCTTCTCAATGCTTGTCATGAATTTAGTTTAGATGGCTTTGGTTTTCATTTGTCATTTTTAAAGGCCTCATAGTTTTAATTATTCAAGGTATGTCTTGACAATTGTTGCTATTAACCTCAATACCAAAATAATTTTATTTATTTCTAAATACTTGATCATTTTAACATTTCTTTGTTCATTTTTATTTTTATCTTCCGATAATCCGGGGTGCGCGGGCGAAGAGAGTTGAGTCGACTTTCTTGTTACTGAGAATAAGAGTGACTTAACACACTATTCTAGCCCAACATAGCTTTAGAGATCCATGAGCACACATCCATAACTATCGTACAATTTTGATTATGACTTACTGGACTTAACACAAATGTAGAGAACATTTTTATCTATAACTCTATGGACATATCTCAATTTTTTAAGATGGTGGACTTAACTCTCTTTACACGCGCACCCCGGATTAATATAGTGTTTTTTCATGTATTGATTATTCATTTTAATGTTCAGATCAAGCTATTATTTTGGATTAGCTATTTTTTAATTATTTCAACCTTCTGTCGTTTTAATTCAGTCTTTCCTTTTCTTCATCAAAATGGACAACCAAATGTATGTTCCATTCTTCCTATTCAAGAGCAATAGGCACTTTTCAATCTACAATCTTTCTAGCATTTCAAAACAAAGCTAATTTCGGGCGGAAGGCATTTCATCTTCACCTTTATTATGGATTAAGTAATCTAACTACCTTCAAGATCGCATTCAACGCAATTTAAGTATCTCAAGGACTCCTCTACGAAGATTAATAGTGCTTCGTCAATTCTCTGGACATTTGTACCTTCAAGGGGAAATCTTTCATTCCGTGAGTAATCTCATAAATCACAAACCAAAGGTACGTACCAAATACCAAGGATTAGTCTGTTTTCGTGGAGATCGGCAGTCCTAAAGGAATTTTATGTAACTGCGATTTAAATAAATGTTGACATTTTATTATTTTGAAAGCAAGGTGAAAATTGCTCATTTCAAATCACTGCCTTGAACTTCTTTTGCTGTGAATAGTCAGATTTCATCATTTGCATAAACATTAAATATACAATTTTCTAGCTGTTGTAGTAACATTCTCAACAAGCTTTTCTTTACGACGATTTATTACTGGTCCTACGATTGAATACAGTTTGCCAATACATTTAAATGTGTATCTGGATAGAGTCATAACTTCAAGATTGACGAAGAACATTTTCAACTGAAATCGCATGTTTATGTTAACCAAGCAGTGTCATCACTCTATGTGTATATAAACTGTCTGTTATTCTTTCCTTTGTGGTTGGAAATGCAATAGAGTTTGTGTTTCGAACCGCAAATCACTCCAATCCATTTCTCTCCATATGTTATAGCCGGGAATCGCATCCAGAATTATTCTACGGTCCGCTATTCGTATCAGAAGCCGGGTCGCCTGGCGGTAACATATTGCCGGTCGCTCCGAACCGTATATAATCAGCGCATTTGCTTGGATTAACATAAATAATTCATCTTATATAATATATTAAGTTCTCCAGGTATTTGCTAGCCTATTTGAATACATGCAAAGTACTGCATTTGGCAACAATTAAAGTGTTGTCATCTAAAGATAAATATTAGCATCACTATTATTATCATGTTTAAATAAATATCAATCTTATCTCCGTGTCCTCAACAGGTTTGAGATCTAGGTACGGAGCTACCTATGTCATTTATTGTAATACTTGTTAATTTGTGAATATTGTACAATTTCACAGACAATTATACAAACACCTGATACAGATTCTACACAATTTCAAGTGTGTTTAACTGTTCTGTCTGTTCATCTCAATCACGACTAATTGTAAACTTGTAAGTGTAATTCCCGAAACGCGGGCAATTAATTTAACACTGAACAATTATATATTGTAAACACTTCTGCAAATCTCATCAAATATGACTAATCCGGGTCAAGAATTCGCGGCCCTTAAGGCTAAAAGAACCCCTATTAAGAGTCGGATTACCCGCCAAGCCAATATAATAGCTGATCTCACTAGCTCTAGCGAAGTTTCTATTCAAGACCTGCGTAGGCGCAAGGATACTATGACAAAACTTAGCAATGATTTTCAAGACATAAATCTCAAATCGAGCAGATAGAATTTTCAGATGCCGAAATGGCTTTTAGGGAGGAAGTTGAAGAAACTATTTTCCGAGCACTCTCTCACTTAGACAATTTAATTTCCCAAGAGCAAGCCCAACAGGAAGCTGAGACTAAGTTAGTTGCATCCCGTCAGGAAATTCAGGCTAAGTTAGTTGCAGCCCAAGAGGAGGCTCAGCCTAGGTTAGCCGCAGCTGAGGCTAGCGTCGATTTTATAAAGACACGGGGTTTCAATTATGTTCAGGCAATCCAAGCCCTTGTTATAGAAGACAGAGAATCTTACTGTAAGGCTCTGAGTCTGCGTACATCACATTCGAGAAAATATTCAGTGAGTACGAGACTGAATACTCACGTATTAACGCACAGGAACTCAATAAACCCATTAAACTTCAAAGACTTGAAGTTGAGTCTGCCTTTCATGAGGCCATTGCTATTCTTCGAAGTTCAATTGATGAAACTAAGTATCATTACGAGCCCAATCAAGCTCTTTCTGCTATTCAATCATCGCCTCCATTTGTTCGCTCTCTCTCTAAACACCCAGAGATTAGGCTCCCTCATTTCACTGGTGACCAAGCTGCCTGGACTGAGTTTAGGGACACTTTTAATTCGCTAATCATAGAGCATAAATACATATCCAGCTTGGACAAATTCCAATATTTGAAGTCCTGTCTAGCACCAGAAGTTATGACAGTGATTCATAACATTCCTGTCTCTGATGCTACATTTGATGCTACATTTGATGTAGCATGGAACACTCTGTCGGCTAGGTGTGATAATGACCGACTTATTGCCAATACCTACTTGGAGAAGCTATTTTCACCTCCTGCTTTAGAAAGGAACTCTGCTGAATCTCTTCAGAAGTTTGTTCACCATTTATCAGCATTGTTCATGCTTTGAACTCGCTTAATGTTGGTGTGGAACTATCCGATTTGATTATAGCAAAAATTGTGTTCGACAAGCTTCCTCCATTCTTGATAAAGGAATGGGATTCCTCTCTCGCCCCAGGCAAAATGCCTAGCCTCAAAGATTTGTTCACATTTTTAGTATCTAGGGTACGGGTTTGTCAGATGACTGACTCAGCTTTAAGGAGTCAGCCAGCAAAGCCTATTGTAGCGAATACAACCATTCCTAAGGGCAAGATTGTCTCCTCCAAGCCTAAGTGCTTCTGTTGTAATAATGGATTCCATGAACTGCAACATTGTGATGTTTTCAAGGCCATGGATTTTTCTAACAGAGACAATTTTGTTAAATCACAACGATTATGCCAAGTGTGTTATTACTCGAAGGGTCACGCCCCCTATTGTAGCACTTATACGTGCAAGATATGTAAGGGGAAATGTGGCACTTACCTTCATAATCCAGCACATATTAACGGCAACCAAGCTGTCAATACTGCTGGGGTAATGTCAGTTTTCCAACCTCAACAAAGCTGTTTGCTCCCAACCGCCACTGTTCTAGTCATGCATAGGGATGGTCATTCTGTTGAAGCCACCGCATTGCTTGACAGTGGTTCTGATTGTAACCTTATGTTTAACAGGTTATTCAATCATTTAAAATTATCGCCTCATCACCAGCGTACTTCTTTAGCTGGTATACTGTCATCTAAGGCAGCCAGTCTTAAGATAACATCGATTTCTATTAAGTCTGTCACTACTTCATGGCATTGCAACACCGATGTCATAATTGTACCGGAAATCTCTACCTAGAAATTTCCGCACAAGCCTGTCAATACTACAAATTGGAATATTCCACCAAATCTTTCATTGGCTGATTCCAGATTCAATATTCCTAAGTATGTTGACTTATTATTAGGTGTCGAAATATTATCAAAAATCTTCTTGTTCTCGTGGAATATTAATACAACAAATTGCAGAAACTCTTTACTCAATTTATTTATGATACTCCAAATCTTACAATGAACTCGGTACATTTATCTTCTCAGAAAATATCACGCTGAACATATTGAGAACAAGATAATATATTCACTGCAGTATATCTGCTGCGTCACTACATCTCGCCATTACGCGCTCTTTCTATTAACGTCCAAAGAGAAAAGAAAACAAATGAAACAAAAGAACTATCTGGAAATTACTTGGTAATAAAAAGAGGGAAATACAAAATCAAGAAACGCCTATTACATAACAGTATTTCAACAAATATATTCACAGATTGTCTGTGCAGGCCAGATATCTGAACCTAATATGTCTGTAATTCAGAACTCGCACTTGGGTTGGTATTTCGCTGGTAAGTTACCACAACCCACAAGGTCTGAACAGAACATGGCTCTGCAAAATATACACAACCGCCAACATAATTCAAGGCCTTCTAATAGGGTTTCTAAGGAACGCAACCATTCTAGCGGGTCTCCCACCCATTATTCTGCTTTCCTCACTGCTGATCAGGACATTAGCAGGCAACTTTCTCAATTTTGGGAATTAGAAAAAATGTCTAATTCTGATCCTATTCTCGACGACTCTATATGCGAAAAGAATTTCATAGATAATACTGAACGGTACTCAGAAGGAAGATATGTGGTAAAACTTCCTTTCTTATCTGATCCTCAGACCCTGGGCAGCACAAAACTCCAGGCTTATAAAAGATTCTCCTCATTGGAGAAACGTTTCACTTCTATTCCCACTCTCAGCAAAGATTATCATAAGTTCATGGACGAATATATCGCTCAAGGCCTTATGGAGCATTCAGAGCAATCTTCAGACGATAACTTTGACTACATCATTCCTCACCATCCTGTATTGAAACCGTCGAGCACCACCACGAAACTTCGTGTGGTATTCGATGCTTCGGCTAAATCTTCCAACGGCAAGTCAATCAATGAGATACTTGCCGTAGGGCCAACTTTCCAGCCAGACTTGTTTTCTATCCTTCTCCGTTTTAGATTCAAGCCTATAGCATTCACTGCAGACATCGCAAAGATGTATAGGCAAGTTAAGGTGAATCCTGATCATCAAGTTCACCAGAAAATCCTTTGGAGAAGTTCTTTGAATGAACCTATACAGACTTTCAAGCTCAAATTCGTTACTTACTGCACTTCTTCAGCTGCCTTACTTTCCACCAGAGCTCTTAAGCAACTTACAATAGACGAAGGAACTCGCTTTCCTTTATCTAGCGCTATCATCAACAATTCTACGTACGTTGATATTGTGGCAACCGCTGATCGCCTATGTGAGGCTAAGGCAGCTGTTGCTGAATTGCGAACCTTACTTCCTTTAGGTGGTTTCAATCCCCGTAAATGGAGTTCTAATGCTCTTGAGTTACTAAGGGAAATTCCCCCTGAATTTCAGGAACCTCTTGATTGCCGTTCTTTAGGTGACTCTCAAGCAGACTTTCTGAAGGCGCTGGGCCTAATATGGCAGCCTTCAAACGACATTCTCAGAATCGAAACCACAATTGATTTCACGAAACCCTTTAAAACATGTTCTAGGAGGACTTTACTTTCTTGTATCACCTCCATCTTTGATCCTCTGGGTTTAATGTCCCCAATAGTCGTCTATTGCAATATTATATTTCAATCTTTGTGGAAGATTACGTCTTCTTGGGATGATCCTATACCTTCTCCAGTAATCGATAAATGGCTCAAGATTCATAATCAATTAAATATGATTTCATATATATAATTATTCCTCGACTGGCATTATTAGAAAATGCTATGGAAATTCAAATTCATGGCTTCTTTGACGCCAGCGAGGTCGCTTATGGAGCTTGCTTATATCTGCGCTCCTCAGATCATTCTGGAAATGTTAAGAGCTGTCTACTTTGTGCTAAGTCTCGAGTTGCTCCTATGAAAGCTACTACCATTCCTAGGCTAGAGCTTTTTAGTCGCTCATCTGCTTGCCAGTCTTATTCATAAGATTCTACCTGCGCTCCAATTAAATATCAGAGCAATATATCTGTGGAGTGATTCCACTATAGTTCTGAGCTGGTTAATTCGTCCACTTCATGCTTTGAATACATTCGTCAGAAACAGAATTGCTGATATTTTAGATCACACTTCACCTAATCAGTGGCATCATGTTTCGTCTCAAGGTAATCCAGCAGATATCATCTCCAGAAGAAGCACTCCTCTAGACTTAATTCATAACAGATTGTGGTGGTCAGGACCTAATTGGCTCAAAGCCCATGATTCTCACTGGCTAATCAGTGATTCTTTTGTGGAGCCCGACTTGCTTCCAGAAACTAGAGTATTGTCCCTAATGGAGGCCACTACCTCTAACTTAAACTCTTGTCTTTTCAAATTTGAATATTTGAAAACTATTCGTATTATGTCTTACGTATTGAGATTCATAAATAACTCTCGTAAGATTCATAACCCTTTACAAGGCCCCTTAATGCCTTCTGAACTAAAAAGACGCTCTAAGTGGACCAAGGACCTTTCTGACATTCCTTTGGGTACTCCAGTCCTAATTATTGAGGACAATCTCCCTCCTCAAAAGTGGTCACTAGGGATTGTTCATCAAATTCATCCTGGCCCTGACGGCCTTATTCGTGTTGCCACTGTGCGTACTGCCACAGGCTTATTCAAGAGGCCCATTGTTAAATTGGATCCTCTTCCTATTTCTGAAGCTAATGACTAGCCCAATCATTTCTTGGTGTTGTTCTTGGTTAGCAACCCTCAATTCATTTCTTAATTGTAAGTTCATTTTCTTATACTACTTATCCTTTTTTCTCACATCATAATTCTTTTTTGATATCACATGACTTCACATCACTTTAGATTATTTCACAAGTGAAATAATCGCTGGCAGTATGTTACGTCATGCAATACCTTCTCAATGCTTGTCATGAATTTAGTTTAGATGGCTTTGGTTTTCATTTGTCATTTTTAAAGGCCTCATAGTTTTAATTATTCAAGGTATGTCTTGACAATTCTTGCTCTTAACCTCAATACCAAAATAATTTTATTTATTTCTAAATACTTGCAGATTTTTACATTTCTTTTTTTATTTTATTTTTATCTTCCGATTATATATGTAATATACTGTTTTTTTCATGTATTAATTATTTATTTTAATGTTCAGATTAAGCTGTTATTTTGGTTAGCGATTTTTTTATTATTTCAACCTTCTGTTGTTTTAATTCACTCTATCCTTTTCTTCTTCAAAATGGACAACCAAATGTATGTTTTATTCTTCTTATTCAAGAGCAATGGGCTCTTTTCAATCTACAATCTTTCTAGCATTTCAAAACAATGATAATTTCGGGCGGAAGGCCTTTCATCTTCACCTTTATTATGGATTAAGTAATCCAACTACCTTCAAGATAGCATTCAACGCAATTTAAGGATCTCAAGGACTCCTCTACGAAGTTTAATAGTGCTTCGTCATTTCTCTGGACATTTGCACCTTCAAGGGAAATCTTTCATTCCGTGAGTAATCTCATAAATCACAACCAAAGGTACGTTCCAAGGACCAAGGATTAGTTTGTTTTCGGTGAGATCGTCAGTCCTAAAGGAATTTTATGTAACTGCGATTTAAATAAATGTTGACATTTTATTATTTTGAAAGCAAAGTGTAAATCGCTCATTTCAAATCACTGCCTTGAACTTCTTGTGCTGTGAATAGTCAGATTTCATCATTTGGATAAGCATTATATATACAATTTTTCTAGCTGTTGAAGTAACAATCTCAACAAGCTTATCTTTACGACGATTTATTACTGGTCCTCCGATTGAATACAGTCTGCCAATACATTTAAATGTGTATCTGGATAGAGTCATAAGTTCAAGATTCACGAAGAATACTTTCAAATCAAATAGCATGTTTATGTTAACCAAGCAGCATCATCACCCTATGTGTATATAAACTGTTTGTTATTCTTTTGTAGTTATAAATGTGTGTTCAAACCACAAGCATCCCAATCAATCTTTCTTTTCCCCATATGTTATCGCCGGGAATCGCACCCAGAATTATTCTACGGTCCGCTAGTCATATCAGAGGCCGGGTCGCCTGGCGGTAACAAAAGAATTGGAAGAGTATTGCCGGGCCGACGTTACAGTGTTGAGAGAAGCCTGCACTCTCTTCAAATCCCTCTTTTGGGAAATAGCCAAGATTAACATTTTTGCAGAGGCTATTACAATTGCGTCGTCCTGTAATAAAATCTTTCGTAAGACTTTTCTCCAACCTAAAACCATAGGTTTGGTTCCCTCCTGCGGCTATAGAAAGACAGACAGGCATTCGTGTAAATCTCTGATGTGGCTTATCCACGAGGCTAAGGAGAGGAACATTTTCATCCGTCTTGCGGGTAATGGACGATAGGTTCGCCATCCTGAATTCCCTCTATGGGAAGTAGACGGTTTCTGTGAAGAAACACGAGAGGTTTTTTAATTTCTCGGCTGTTGTTATCACGGATGTCTCTGTAGATCTAACAGAGACGTACCCTTGATGGATTCTTCCGAATCCCTGTCCGAGAGATACGAAAACACCTAGACCAGATTGGAGAAGATCAGATCGTGTGGGTATCCTGTTCACGCCATGTGGGAATGTAAATTTGATCTCGTACTCGAGAAATTCCCTGCGTTGAAAGATGACCCCTTGATAGGTGACGCTCCTCAGGTCTTCAGAGACTCGGTCTTCGGAGGGCGAACGGAATCTATGCGTCTTTTCCGCAAGGTGGACGAGAAACATAACGAAAAAATCCTGTACGCAGACATTATGTCGTTATACCCATATGTCTGCAAATTCTTCAAATTTCCTGTTGGACATCCCACTGTTTACGTGGGGGAGCAGTGTGCGGATGTCAATCTCATGATGAACAAAGGTCTTATCAAATGCACGGTCCTTCCTCCGCAAGAGCTCTACCACCCAGTTTTGCCATTCAGGTGGAATGGTAAGCTCATGTTTCCCCTTTGTCGTAGCTGTGCGATATTGGGCGAGAACGCTAGTTGCAAATATGCTAATGAGGAAGAGAGGATTCTCACCGGTACTTGGATTATGTACGAGGTGAGATTAGCTGTCCAGAAAGGATATTCCGTGATGAACGTCCACGAATTTCTAGAGTACAAAACTTCAATGTACTCTCGTGAAACCCGTGAGGGTGGTTTGTTCGTGGACTACATCAACCTGTTCCTTAAAATCAAAACAGAATCCAGCGGATACCCTACTTGGGTGACGTCAGACGCCGAAAAAAGAAATATATCGATTTGTTTTTTGAACATGAAGGCATTCAGTTAGACCCCACACAAATCGCAAAAAACGCTGGAAAGTGGACCATTAGCAAGCTATGTCTGAATTCCTTCTGGGGGAAACTCGTTGAGAATCCTGACAGATGCAAGACAAAACGTGTTAAGGACCCTCTAGAATTGTACAGGTTCCTCACGACATCCGGAATAGAAATTAGAAGGCTCCTTTTTGCTAATGATGAAGTCGTGTGGATTTCATGGATCCCTATCGAAGAGGAACAGGCCACTCTTCCTGACACCAGTGTGGTTCACGGGGCCTATGTAACAACGGGAGGTAGAATGGAACTCTATTCTTACCTTGATCGGTTGCAGCGTAGAGCTCTGTACTGCGACACGGACAGCGTGATGTATACGCAAACACCGAAAGACAAATACACTGTGCCTATAGGTGACTATTTAGGTAACATGACGGACGAATTTACAGACGATGGGCCCGACGCATACATTTATGAATTTGTTAGCGGAGGACCGAAGAACTACGGTTACAAAGTAGTTGTTCCAAGCGAAAACACCACAAATCTATCTGTAAAGTTAGGGGTATTTCTTTAAATTATAAGGCTTTACAGATTGTGAATTTCGAAACGATTAAGAATATGGTTTTGAACGGTGATCACACTGCTACTGTTTCTGTGAGAACCGAAAAAAAATAAAGAGAAAGCCTGGTCCATGCATTGTCTCGGAGCCTGAAGATAAGAAATACCGTCTCTGTTTCAGTAAAAGACGCAGAGTTAGCGGAGGATTCGATTCGCATCCCTTCGGGTATAAATAGAGGAGTGACGTTAGTACCGTGTCAGTATGGACTCGTCCTCGTCTCTAGAGTGTTTATCAATAAGGAAACTGTTCCAACATAGAACGCTCTACCACCATACAGTAGAAGAGTTGTCTGTGTGATCCCCGGAAATTTTAGTTTCTTGTGCTGCGGAGAGTATATATCTAGTGTACGATAAACTCCCCGAACGTGTGAAACGCTTGGACATAGTGAAAGAGTGTCTCAGATGTGTTAAACACTACCCTACTGGCGATTGTTGGGATGGACATCCGAGCATGATAAAAGATTGTTATGATTGTAATAAAATTCGATCATCCGTTCTCTCTTATTCTCAGCGGTCCTAGTTTCTGTGGTAAAACAACATTTTGTGTAAAGTTAATAAACAATCTAGAACATTTGTGTAACGTGAACAACTTTGATAGAATTTTGTGGTGTTTTAGCGAGAAGAACGCGGTTGCTCCGCAAAACAAATTCAACTCCCCGGTGACATATCACGAAGGTCTTCCTGTCACCGAAGAGAACAAACTATCTCCAAAACCAACTTTGATCATTTTAGATGATTTATTAGATAAAGAATACTCTAGGAAGGTGAGTTCATTGTTCACACGAGGATCTCATCACAGAAACATTTCAGCCGTTCTTATAACGCAAAACTTGTTTCATCAATCTTCAGGCAGCAGAGACATTTCGCTCAACACTAAATATATGGTGTTGATTAGAAACTTAAGAGACAAAAATCAAATTACATTTCTTGTTAGACAAGTATATCCCGAAGATTGGAGAGCATTTTAAAAAGCTTTTCAGAACGCTACGCGAAAACCCCATGGATATTTACTGATAGATTTCTGTCAAGGAACCAACGATTTGCTTAGATTTCGAACTAAAATCTTTCCCTCCGAAGTTACAGTAGTTTACGTACCTGTAAAGCATGAAAAAGATAAAATCTCATTGCCACACATAACAAGTTTTTAAAAAAGCGTCTTCTAAATTACGAAAGACTATTCTCAAGAATGCAAACAGAGAGTTGATACATGCTATTATTGAGTGTGCATTGAATGTATTGAACGGTCAATGTAAAATACCTTCGTGTTCTAAAAGAAAATTGATTAAACATAAGGAATCATTCAGACATCTTGTTGATAGAAACGTATCTTTATCTAAGAAAAAAAAACTTTGGTACAGAAAGGAGGATTTTTAATACCTCTCTTGTCAAGTGTGTTATCAGGAATAGGAACCTTAATGTCAACGTGATGTTGCAGAAAATGTTGTTACTCAGTCTTAAAGAGTACTATCGTTTAAATCGATGTGGTAAAGACTCGAACTTCACAGTCGTTAGAGATGATTACGAGGAGTGGGTTAAACACGCGAAAAACAGGATCCTATTTTAGAGAAAACACAAAGAACACTTGAGCAATGTAGGAAAAGGAGTAGACCTGATTCACCGGAAATAAAGCGTAGGTCTCTTTCCCCTGAAATAAAGTCTAGACATATTTCATCTAACGTTGACGATGAGGGTAAAGGAAATATTTTAGGAGATCTAGCAGGCAAATATCTAGCTGAATATTTAAAATATCCAAAGATTACAGACACGCAGTTTGGAATCTATAAAGATAAACAATCAGGAGACTATATGATAGGTAATTCTAAAATACATATCGAAAATAATACTCTGATAATAGGTAACAAAAAGTACGAAACAACTATAGGTTGGTGGGAATTGCTCACTAGGAAAAATGTCGATGTGAAACAGGTAACAGAGGAAGACCTTGAGACGTACAAAGATATTTTAATGACTATTGGAGGACATTTACACAATAAAAAGTTTAAAAACACTAGAACCAATAAATATAAACAAGTCATTGCTAAATTATTTCCATCGAAAGAGATTGCTTGGAGTACGTATAATCAAAGGAGATGAGTGTATTACATGACCTATATTACAACCCGGAAACACCTTCGGGATTTTCCACTCTTGGAAAACTAAAGAGTACCGTTACAGATAGAAATATCGAAGAGTGGTTGCTTCAACAGGATGCATACACCTTACATAAACCTATAAGGAGAAGATTTCTTAGAAATCCTTATACTGTAAACAACATTTTCGACATGTTTGAACTTGATCTAGCAGATGTTCAAAACCACTCTAAACATAACAGTAGTGTGAAATATTTACTCGTAGATATCGATGTATTTTCAAAGTTCGCGTGGGTTGTTCCTACCTATATAAAATCTAAAAAGGCTAGCGATGTGACATATGTTTTCAGTGACATATTAGAGAAATCTAAATGAAAACCTCTCCTTGTGAGAACCGATAAGGGTAAAGAATTTCTAAACAGACCTTTCCAAGACTTACTGAAAAAACAGGAAATTGAGTTTCGTGTATGTAGAAATCCTGACGTTAAAATATGTTCCGTGGTAGAAAGATTCAATTGAACTCATAAAAATAAGATGTATAAATATTTTACGTTTAGAGACTGTTATAAGTACTTGGTCATTGTCACGTAGTGAAATTCGTGAAGTATAAAAAGCGGTATGGACCACGAAAGAACCATTCATAAACGAGAAAAACAAAAGAAACTGTTGATACTGTGTGACCTTTGTTTGAATTACAGGAAGAAGGAAGTGCGCATGCGCGCGCGGAAAAGTTGCAAGAGGTGACGGTTGGCATTTTTCAAGAGAAGAGAGACAGACTTCGGAAGTTGAACAAGAAGGTTGTGAGGAGAAGTCTTGAGTCAGCGGAGGACGGAGGAGCGGCAGTTGTGGCGATGGAGTTGCCTGATGTTCTGCCTGGACAACAAAAATCCACATACAAGAGATTATAAATTACTTTATGAGTCCTATGGACTATTGTGCTGTAACGTTAAATATCCTACAAGAATTTCAGAAAATTCTAACACATTAATAGATCATTTTCTTGTCAACCAGCATTGTTACATATAGAATGTAAATAATATTAAGTCAGCCATAAGTGATCATAATATCTTGATTCTAAAAATCGAAATCACTTGCCTCAAAAACAAGGTAAATAATAATATTCAAAATGTAAATAATAATAATTTAATGGACAGTAATGTCAACAGCCCTACAACATCAATAGATTATAATAAACTTAACCGATATTTTACTGATGAATTATTTTTTCCGGAAGGAGACATTGATTTTTGCTATGATAAGTTATTAGATTACATAGAACGAGGAATTAAACAATTTTCAAGAAATTATGATAAAAATCAAATACATAAAACGAGATATAAATCTAATGCACCTTGGATTAATGACAATTTGCTTTTATTGATCCAAAGAAGAGATATTTTACATGCATACAAGAAAAGATTTCCTCAAAACAAATTCATTTTATATGAATTTAATAAATTAAGAAATACTATTACCACAGAGAAGAGAAAATTAAAAGCAAAGTATTATGAAAATATGTTACAGTCTGTATCTGGAAATATCTCTTTGTTCTGGAAAAAAATTAAAGGCATCCTAACGAATTCAATAACTAACGGTTCTATAAATCATGGAAATATAGATAAATTGATGTTAGATGGGACAGAGATAAACAACACTGACATTCCCGAAGAGCTTAATAATTATTTTGTAAATGTAGGCCCAAAACTTGCACAGACTTCAGTAAAAAAGAATATGGATAGTAACCAACAATCTATTGATATAGGTATAAGAAATTCACTTTATTTAACACCCGTAACATCACATGAGGTTGAAAAGCATATTGACAGTTTAAAAAACAAAAGAAATGCAACAAAGGATGGAATAACAAACATATTTCTAAAGAAAACTAAAAAATCACTAAAATATGCCATTTCAGAATTCATTAATTATTCCTTCCTGAAGGGAGCTGTTCCAAAAAAATGCAAAATTGCCAGGGTTGTTCCCATTTTTAAGGGTGGAGATAGTTTAGATCCAGGAAATTACCGTCCAATCTCAATTTTACCAGCCCTATCAAAAATTTTAGAGAAATGTATGAAGGAAAGATTAAATAATTTTCTAGAAAATAACAAAATCCTGTATAAATACCAATATGGGTTTCGGAAAACTTCATCAACCTTATGTGCTGCAGTAGATATAATAGCCCAAATTGAGGATGCAATGGATAGTAACAAATTTTCTTCAGGACTATTTATTGACTTAAAGAAGGCATTTGATACTGTAGATCATGAATTACTTTTGAAAAAACTTGAATGTTTTGGAATAAGAGGTATAGTGTTAGACTGGTTCAAAAGTTACCTAAAAGAACGCACACAATATACTTCAGTAAATGGATTGGACAGCAATGCTCAAGTAATAATTTGCGGGGTCCCACAGGGCTCGACATTAGGACCCATCCTTTTCCTAATATATGTAAATGATATTCAGACCTTACCTTTACATGGCATACCTTCACTTTTTGCTGATGATACTAGTATTTTTTATGTTGGTGATACAGTTGATGGATTATTATCATATATGCATGAAGATCTCAAAATTCTAACAAAATGGTTAAGTTAAAATAAATTATCATTAAATGCCCAAAAGACAGCATATATGGTCTTTCATAAGCCAAACACACACTTAGGTATTTCTAAAGAGTTAGTAAATGACAATAAGCACATAAAGCGAGTAACGGATACTAAATTTTTAGGCCTAACTATAGACCAACATTTAACTTGGAAAGGACACATCAACAATATATGTAGCAAAATTTCTCCAGTTATAGGGATATTTAGGCGAATAAGGGGAATATTGTCAACTCCTGGCTTGAGATCCTTATATTATTCACTAATACAGTCTCACATAACTTACATGTTATTTATCTGGGGTCGTTTTCATAAAACGGATCTTCAACCATTAAGAGTACTTCAGAATAGAGCAATCAGAATTTTACTAGGTGCACATTATTTGACACCAACTCGCATTCTTTATGAACAATCGAAAATCTTGCCGTTTGAGACCTTAGTTAAAGTAAATGCCATTACATATATGCACAGAGTAGTACATGGTAACATCCACAGTAATTTTCCAATAGAATATAACAAAGACATTCATAACTATGAAACAAGGCAAAAACAGAACATATACCTCACACATTCTTCAACTGTAACTTATGGGACAAAGGGATTAAAATATTATTTGATCAAAACATATAATGAATTACCACAAGAACAAAAGAATATATTAAATTATAACAAATTTAAATCACAAATAAAACTCTTTTTAAAATCTAAGATTAATTAAGTTCTTTGATATAGTAATAAATAGATACTGTATATTGATCACTATTATACTATGAAACTATGTTTCCCTTCATCATCTATCATTTCACTTCACTCTTAAAATCAAGTCATTTTGTTTTGTGTTCCTATATTCTGTACCTCTTCACTCTTGTACCTCTTGTATATATTGCACCTCTTGTATATTTATAAGTTATTTGTAATTGAAAATTTATGTATCACAATGCATGTCATGTTGTATATAGCCCCTTAAGGTGAGCTTTGCTCGTTGGGGTTTTCTTACAATAAATAAATAAATAAAATAAAAATAAAACGTAATGGAAATATGGACAACTACACAAGAAAGCAACGATCGATGGCTGGGTGGATACATCTATGGGTCTGGGACGAGCCAGAGCATGGGTTGGCTTACGTCGTAGCCGATTGTAGCGAACATCAGCTGGAGAAGAGGAATATGGGCGAGTCTAAGTGGAGCTTAGATTCGAATGCAATCCAGGACACCGACAGAAGCAGCATTGTACATGAAGAGAGAAGAATAGCGCAGGTCTACTGTTGATGAGTATAAGAAAACTGTTATTTTAAGACATTTTGGAACGAGAGATTTTAAACTATATAATTCAAGTCTGCCTTGTCTAAATTTATGGCTGACGAACAGATTATTTTACGAGAATGTAAATAGTAATTTTATGAAGAAGAAAGAATAGAAAGAAGTAGGGAGTTAGATTAGTAACAGTTTTTACAGTAGTCCCATGTTTTCACTTTTTGCCGTGTAGTTAGAAAAGAAATTTGGTTTAGGAAGAGTTAAAGACAGAATTTGTAAGTTGGTTGAGAATAAGTAATTCACTTTGAAAAGAGAATAGAATTGTAGAGGATAGTAATTCAAGTTCAAGAAATAAAAGAGTAATGTAACAAGAGTTAGGTTAGTAGTGAAGTTTAAATAGGAAAGAAGTATTAATAGAAAAGTTAAAGTAAGAAAAGTTACTTGAGGGTGAATGATAGTTTCGTAATAGGGATTCATTTGGGAATTCACGAACATAAATGTGCACCAAGTTAAAGTCAAGTAACAGGAAAGTATAATGTTAAATGAAGAAGAAGTTGAAAGAAATTAAGTTTTGGCTAGCTTAGGCGCCTTATCGTAAGCAAAGGATTGGGAGATCGAAAAATTGTAATATTCCTTAATTTATTGCAAGAACTAAAATTGTAATAATGGAAGTAGGTGTAATGGAAAGAAATGTTAGGGTAGCATAAATTAAGATCGTCGGCGAGCTTAGGTGCCGTATGGTAAGCAAAGGACTTCCAAATTTATTGTAATATCTAATGTAAAGTTGAAGAGGGCTGTCAATTAATTTATGTGCGCGATGTTTTGCGCCTTATCAAAGCGTTAGAATAAGGGAGACTGAGAACGTGTTGTACTCCTATTGTTATAGACCATATAGAACCATTGCATCTAAAAATAGAAGTTGAATAGTAAATTGATTGGGGTTAAGATTGTAACCTAACAGAGAAAAGAGTCAAAGTAGTTGAAGAAAATTTGGGTAGAGTAGTGAACTTGAAAAAGAGTGAAAGAAAGTATAGAAGCCTAGGGGCTTAAGAAAATACAATTCTAAAGTGAAGTTAGATTGAGTTAAAAGTGAATAATGGTTAAAAAGGGAATAGTGGATAAAAGTTAGAAGAAGGTTAGAAGCATTAAACGTGAAGTTTTGCTACAAAGAAAAGGTTAGGAGAAGAAAATGAAAGAAAGAAAAGAAGCTAATAATTCTTATAAAAGTTCTTATGAATAAATAGACTAAGTAAGGAAGATTGTTAGTAGAGGGATTCTTGGGTGATAGGAACTCCTGAGATTTCAAATAAAGTAAAATAAGAAGTGAAGTCTAGCAGTAGGCCTAGTCCGAACCTAGCGAAATAAAGTAACTATTAAAAAGTTATCAGAAGTTATCGATGTCTGAGGCGTTCATCCGCCCCAAGGGCAGTTAGTAGACTTGTCAGGGACCTTGGTCATCGATTTATCAAAATTAAGTTTTTTAGGCCTTTAATATTTTCCCGGTTGCAGGAGAGATGTCAGGTTGGCTGTAACTCAGGATCTAGACATAACTCGCTGTATCGGAGGTCTATCGCCATAGTTCAATCTGTGGATATAGATGTAAATTTCCATTTCATTCTTCTATGTTATCTTTACTATTTTTCTGTAAAAACAACTTATTTTTCTTCGGCGGCACAAATAGAAATAGACTAATTAAGGGCACTAATCTTAGTGAGAACAAGTAATTGAGTATTGTTCTTCATATGATAAATGTTGATTTTTGAGGATAGTAATATAAGGTGTAGTCTGTGACGGACTTTCTTACTTTATGCTATAAAGTTCCCTAACTTCTTGGATTAAATCTTCGCCAAAAATTCTTCGCCAAAATCTGTGACGACTAATATGTGATTATTCTCAATCGTAGTACATAAGTTTACTGAACTCCTACAAAACAAGGTCACTTATGCACCTGTTGTGTCATCATAACACGGCCTGCGTGATCCACATTCCAACGTTCAGTACAACTACCTCCTCTACCGGGTGGTTGCAAATTCCTACTCCCAGTCTACTTTCTCTTTCTTTTAACAATTTACCCAGTTTGATAATATTGATGAAAATTTATATTAACGGGCGCCATCATCAATACACTTCCTCTCTTCTTTTTGTGGTATATCAGCCCAGTCACAAATTAAATTATAGATACACAAGCTATGTACCTACAAGCCTCTCGACTAGCTTTTAATTTAACAGTGGAGACGGGAATGAGTTCGGATTTATCTTTCTTTTATTATTCTGCTTCTCTCTATTTCTTCTTTTTCTCCTTTTTCAGTGCTTACTACCAAAGTATGTAACTTAGCCCAAAAATCAGCGACTCTCAAACCATTACAAGGATAAGGGTCAAAAATCTGAACTTCACGTTAATTTACTTTGCATAACAATAACCATAATTTATTTAATATATATTTTTTTTCTCTTTTCAACAATAACAATCTTATATACAATAAATTACATTTACACTACATTAACCATTCAACACTTTTATTGGTAGGATAGTATTTAATTATTCAAGGTTAGTATACCCAGTTTAACTGTATAAGTATGTTCTCTGTTCAACAATAACAAATCCCTAATTAATTACTTTAATCTCCTTTCTTTCTTTATTTCCAGGTATCTACTAGAACGTCTCGTATTATCCTTCTAATTTACTACTAACTTGTGTAGTCATTTACATTTGCAACTTCAGGATATTCCAATATATATATTGTACTTTCCTCCGAATAAATAAAGGTTTTCAATTCATAATCCAGTCCTTAACTCTACATATATTACACTCAATAATCCCACCTATGTCTCCTATACCAGTCCACTAGTCATCTTAGTCCATGAAGAATTGTACTTAAAGATAGATAGGAAAGACAGTGTCATGAAGAAAGAAATGGAAATTTAGGCCTATACCCACAGAGTGACTGTGACGATAGACCACCGATACAGGGGCGGCGTCTAGATCTTGAGTTACAAACAATCTGACTCCTCTCCTGCAACCGGGAAAATATTAATGGGCCGCAAACAAAAATACAATTTTGAACAATCGATGTCAGAGGTCCCTGACACTCTCTCCTAGAGGCACGTGGGGCCGTTGTTCGCCTCCAACACCGATGACTTTCACAATTCTCATAAATTTCTTTATATTCTACTAGTATAGGCTTCGACTGCTACTAGATTTATATTTATTTTATTTGGGACATTTTCGGCGTTCCCTCACCTCACCCTTGCTTTTACTACTTGTCATCAATTCACTACACAAAATTACCAACTCTCCTCTTTCTAACCTAACCAGTTATTATTCATTATCTTTTAACTCCTCTCTCTTTAAGCAGTTTATACCATTGTTCTAATTTACCTATTTCCTGTTACTCTGGTTTCCATACTTTTCAGGTTACTATTCTACTCCCTGGGCACCCAATTTCCTTGTTTCTAAATTCCCTAGAATTCTAACTGAAACTAACTCACGCCCTTGAGTAACTCCTACTTCTATCCTAACATGTAAGTTTTCCAATGGTATGCGCCTAATATACTACTACTCATGGGCCTTCTTCTGCCTCTCACTGTTCACTTTCTTATCTCCCTTTACCATGATCCATACGGTTCCCACTCTTCGATAAATCTCTTAAAGAAAACAACTCAATCATTACGGGCCAGCATGAAATCTACTCATAGATAGTCATCTGTCACCCAACAAAAACCAAGAGGGAGAGGCCCTCGCAAGAAATACTAAGTAAGCCCCATATTACCCTTCTTTCTTACTCCCCTCGCGTCCTGTCTTATAAAAAAACAAGTTTGAATGAGCATCACCAATTGCCTCGAGCTATGTATTCATTCGTGAGACAATCACCCATAGAAACCCAAGTATAGAGATTTATCTTTACTATCCCACGGTCACTCTCTTTACTGCTCTTTTCATATTTAGCTTAGACCAGAAATGGAAACTGATTGAATTACTGTACCTTTTCCTCACCCTATACTAATCACCTTTGTATCTCTAACCCTACTCCTTATCTTTCCTTACGGCGTCTAGTCGCCACACATCTCTTAGAAACGGCCGTTAAACAACAATGCCTCAAAATTTTTCACTTCCCAATACAAAAGAAGAAAATGTTTATGTGATTATACTCAACGGGTGTTGACCAACTTATCCTCTGATCCCGTGTTGTTTCCATCTATTTTCTGGTGTCCACATCTTCCCTTAGCCCAGACTGAGCAGTCGTGACCCACTCTTCTCTCCACAGCTGGTGTTCGCTGAAGCGGTCTCTCGTACCGGCGGACGTGATGTGCTTTCCCAGCTAACGACTATCTCCATATAGTCGTATCAGTGAAATTCCCATTCAGAATTTCCTTAGATGAAAGTCTGACACACCATCATGCCAGGACGCCTCTACCGCTGTCGCACATCCCAGTCTCGTCTTCTCCCTTCTGCCTTTTCAACTTCTCTCTCTCGTAGTCAGGCACGTACTCTGTAACCGTCTTTCAGGTTCAACTCCTCTCTCGTCGATTCACCGTCGACGCATGCGCACCTCTCCTTTTTCTGTAATTCAAATAAATTCAGGGCAGTATCGATAATCATGAAAATGTTCAATATCGATTAGTTGCGGTCCCCCAACCCTTCCTTTGTTTAGGAATGGTTTCCTACTCTTTATTAGGCACGTAGTCATTTGCTTCGTGACAAGTCGTAATGACACTGTTAATTATGGGAATACGGAATGAAGAACTAAGAACTTGTTGCAACTGAAAGTAAAAATTGTAAAGCAAACAGAGAAAACAATTGAATCTTGTTGAATAAAAATATTGTTCATTGTTGAAAAAAAAATAGTTAAAGTGGCCTTATTATTTAGTTAATGGTACAAGAATGTACCCCCTTAAAATAATAAGAACCCCTCCCTATCTCCACTGTTTAAAAGCTAAGCTGAGAGGCATATATGTATATAAACTTGTATATATATAATTTATATGATGAATGGACTTAAAAGTATTTTTTATTCAGAAGGGTACGCCCCTCCCTGCACTTCTGAAGACAGAATCATTATGGTAATTAAGTAATGGATGAGTAAGATTATAATTGGTGGATGGCGCCCAATAACAAATAAAAATTTCCACCAATAAAAGAGAATTTTTATAAAAGTGAAATTACAGTGAAGAAGTTTGAGAACACCCTGTAGGATGTTCTGACTTTGCATTAGCATTGGAATGTTAGTATACGTGTGCCGTACCTTGGAATGATAAAACAGGTGCACTTACGTAAGTGGTTTACTGGGTCATTCTCCCGATAGTTTATCGGACTTCAGAGCTAGGTTACGTAAAGATATATTATTGAGAAAAGATTTATAAAATGAACTTTAATTAAAATAAAGTTAGAAAAGTCCGTCGCAACATGTTGGATAAATTTGTGAAGGGTTACAACGATAGTGTACACAATACAACAGGGATGGCACCTGGCAAAGTTACAGACAGAGATGTTTTGAAAATATGGCTTCGTATGTCTAAGAAACACACTCGTGTGAAACCGAGACCCGTAAAGTTTTCGTTGGGACAGACGGTTAGAATAGGTTAGGAGAAATTGAAATTCGCTAAAGGTTTTGAGCAAAACTATTCTACAGAAGAATTCATAATCGTAAAAGTAATTAAACATTCTCCTCAACCTGTATACGAACTCGAAGATCTTAAGAACAATCTAATTTTTGGACAGTTTTACAGTTATGAGCTCACACCCGTAATTATATCCAAAGACACTGTTTACAAAATTTATAAAATTCTACGCACACGCACTGTAAAGGACGGTAAACAACATCTAGTCCGTTGGAGAGGTTACGGTCCAGAGTTCGACTCTTGGGTTAAAGATAAAGATCTTGTGTAATGGAAGAATTTTACATTTCTCTGCTTAGTGATACATCATGCAATAAGTTTCCTTCAAATACTCTTGCTAGTTAGCACAAAGCATAAGGTAAGAGAGGGATCAATGGGTGGTTGGTTTGTGTGAAATTAGTTATTCACATGGTTATTCATCTGGAAAAGATGCGAAATCTTGAAATCTAACAACTTGTCCTAACGAGAACGAACTAGATTTTGTATACTGTAACATAATAGAATCTCAAATGATAGGTGATTCTTACATGAGATATCTTAGAATAATTCAGTTTCCACAGAGTATAGGATATCATGAATTTCAAAAGATTTATTACGTCCGTGTTGAAAAAACAGAATTTCATGTGATTGGTATAGAAATGACAACAAAGTTAGGTAGTCTAGCAAACGTAGCTTCCAGCACGAAAGCTACAATGTTCGTTTTACACTTTATAAAGAGAAGACAATTCGTTTTCTGAGTAACTTTGCGATGGATCCTCTCACCGCTTACTACGTGAATCAGTCGGGAGGGCGTCTAGACAATCTAGGTACTTTATATGTTGGCAGTCCATATGTTCAACACGGTGGAGGAATAGGTACTTTCTTGGGAGGGTTATTCGGAATGATAAAACCAGTTCTCTTCTCAGGTGCAAAAGCTATAGGACGCGAAACTCTTTCGGCAGGTGCTAATATTTTATCGGATATTGCAACTAGAAAAGAGGGTGAAAAAGTAAAAGACATTGTTGCTAATAGAGTTAAAGAGTCTACCCAAAAACTCGTAAACAAAATGAAAGGTAGAGGTAAAAAGAGAAAAAGAATTTCACCCGCGAAGAAGTCTCAGATGAGAGATATATTTACCGATGTAAAGAGGAGAATGTAGTCAGTCGTGTAGAGATGTTTGCCGTGACAAAGTCAGAGTTCGACCTTTTCGCTAAAACCGCCATTCAGACCGCAGTGGTGGGATATGTTACTACTATACGTAAAGCTATTACTCCAGTGGATCAGAACGTTATCGAATTCGTATCTTCTGCGGACAACGAAAATTACAAAGATTTAAATGTTCAACTTATGGCGCAAGGAAAATTCGTCAAAAGCAACGGAACAGATCTAGGTGATGGCGATAAGGTTACAGGAGTCAACAACTTGCTTCATTCGCTTTTCAGTCATCTCAGCGTATCTCTGAACGGAACATCTGTCACACCTTCCGAAGATATGTACAATTACAGAGCGTATTTGGAAACTTTGTTAGCATACGGACAGGACGCAGCTAAATCTTATTTAACAAATACATTTTGGTCTCTGGATAAGCCAATCGAAGGTTTGATAGAACCTAAAGAATAAAAAGATTTAAATGGAACTTTAGGACCGAACGTTAAGAATGACGGTTGGTTAGAAAGATCTGAAAAATCTAAGAAGTCTAAAAAATTCGTCATGATAGGAAAAATACATGGATATGTCTTTAACGTATCGAAACTTTTGTTGCCTGGAGTTAAATTGCAAGTAAGACTTACAAAATCTAAAAGAGAGTTTTATCTCTTGGGCATAGACGATACATCGAAGGTTTTCTTTAAATTCCATGATGCTGCTCTCTACATAAAGAAAATTAGAGCTTCGCCTAGCATTCTGCTAGCACATGTTAAAACTCTAGAAAAGGGTCATAATGCACATTACCTTATCAATAGAGTGGAACTGAAAACGTTTACGTATAGTAAAGGTGTTGCTTCCATTTCTGCTGACAACGCTTATATTGGTACTCTACCGAAAAGTCTTCTCTTCTCGATGGTGAAAAATTCGGCTTTTTCTGGCACTGTGGATTCCAATCCCTACGAACTTCGATTTTTCCTTGAATTATTTTACCATGTATATAAATGGACAACAGATTCCCTCAGAGGGGTTAAACATATCTACCAATCATGAAAATACAACTACTTTAGCATATGATACATTATTTAAAGGTTCGGGGATCCATCACACCAATAGCGGTATGCAAATCAGTCATGATATGTTTATAAATGGGTTCTTCAGTCTAATGTTTGATCTTACGCCTGATGTTTCTGCTTCGCATGGTCATAGGAGCTTTCCTAATACTGGGAACGTTAGAATAGAAGCTAAATTTGATAACGCTTTAGAAGAAGCCATCACATGTATTCTCTATTCAGAATACGATAACAGTATAGAAATCACAAAGAACAGACAAGTGATTACCGATTATTAAACAATGGATACTACTCAAATAATCCATGCACTACGGAATGTGGCATCTTTCGAGGGAGTTTATCCTAGCGATATGTTACCTCAAATTGTAATGAATAAACCTAAAATTTACTTAATCAATCTTGATCCTCATTCTTCACCTGGTTCTCATTGGGTTGCCGTGTTTTTCAAAAATCAAAATTTTGCTTATTACTTTGATTCATTTGGACTTCCACCTCTAATTCCGGGGATAACAAAATTCATCATTCAAAATTCAATAAACTGGTCATACAACAGTCTGAGACTGCAAGGAGTCACGACGGCAGTATTTGGGCAATATACATGTATATTTGCCTACTACATGGACAAAGGATGGAACATCCAAGACTTTGTGAAACTCTTCAATACATCTCCAGATAGAGAAGCTGTACACATCTTCCGCATCATCTTTCGATCGTTGTGTGGAAGGAAAGGAGGTCAGATATGTCTTCCCGGACATACACACCGTGAGTCATAACAACATTATTTGTTTTCGAATTGTCGGAAGTAGGTCACACGTATGCTAAACCGTTACATTATTCTTTTCAGAATAAAAATAGATGAACGAGAACTCGAGACATCAGTTTTCGTAGAGAGACGTCCGAGGAGGAAAGGCCATCCACTATATCGACAGCTTCTGGAGATATGAACAAGGCTCTATGTAGAAAAGTAAGTATACTTTGTAAAACATAAAAGAAATTATATTTCATAACGTTTGAGATTATATTTCTAATGGGTATTTTCTTTGACTGTTTTCAGAGTAAATCTTCAAAAGTCGAGAAAAAGAACAGAAAATGCTCTTCAAACACTGTGGGGGAAACATCGAACACTTCGATTGCTGCTCCATCTGCACTAGCGCGTAGAACCTTTTTCCTGAACAACAGCAGAGACAGATATATCAGTTTTGGGTTCTATCCCAACATGAACTACATCAGCTGTGCAGAAATTGGAAACAGTCGTGGTGTTTGTGTGATCTTATCCCCGTACCTGCTATCGTCGTTTTTGCTTCACTTACCAAAAATGTGTGAAAATATGTGTTATTCAAAACCTTACCTATTCAAGGAAGAAAACTTTAAGTTACAGACAACTAAAAAGTTAAACGAGTGTTTTATACAGTATGAAAGGACACGCATAGTTTTTAAAAATTGTGACATTAATTATCTCATGGTGAACTCTAGTGCTTTTACAAACATTATGGCTAAGTATGCTCTCATGCAGAGTGAAATACTTAATTATGTCAATAAGGAAAATATTTCTACATCTTGGGAAAATCTGTCCTTGTACGACGTAGTTTCTGATGAATTAAATAATCAGACCCTCTTGTTGTGATAAATGTTTGTGTACAGTGTTATTTCATTATAGAGCATGCCAATCTTACAGAGTTTATGCTCAAAGTAACATTGTGATGTTCGAAAAATAAGCCTTTTTCATGTTGTAACAAAATGGCGGAAGATTTAAATTTACTTTAACCAAGCTACAAATAGAACAGTTTCTTTTTTACAACCTAATCAACGAATGTTAAGATCTTACGCCATTTAGAAAATACACCACAAGTCACGGGGCAGGACGGGAGAGGCCCGCAGCGGGAGATGGCTCGAAAGCCGGGAACGAAAACGGGATGATAATAGTGGGGAGTTTGAAGGTGAAGTGGAAAGTGTTGGTGGAATGAGAGGGGGAAACGGGAGGATCCCCGAGAAAATCCTCCAAAGTCACGGCTACGTCCACCACGCTTGCCTCGGGATTTGAACTCGGGACCGCTTACATACAGATAATATGCTTCCTGGGTAAATATTTCACTGGCAATACACCAAAAACCTTTGAGAAATATAAAGAATTTTAAAAGCGACCGATAGCTTGTACATTTATCAATTTTACGTTAACAAGAAAATACTTTCTGACAGAAAATCGATTTCAAGAAGTATGGTGGCAATACAATGTCATTTGTATCTACATTCAGATAAACTATCCATTCATTCTTGTGTCCGACTTTAGCGTTGTGTATTAAATAGTTGTAGTGCGTTAAGGAAAGTGTTTTTATTCAACTAAACTATCCATTATATTGATTAAGCTGAATTCATATTACACATTTGACAATCATCAATAAATAAATAATTTAGACTGAATAGATTACCTTACTTTTGACTGTGCCAATAAAAAGACAGTGGGACCTGTATGTTTGACTGGTGTCGGAACAAAATTATATTTTAAAAAAGGTGAAGGATGAAGGGTGTACTTTATTCGCGTTCAGTTAATAATAACTGCTTATACTCGCCCTATCATTACGTTAATGAGAGACATTACCGCACTGGGTGCAGTAATCGTTATTAACTCACAGAATCAGAATGCATTAATGAACTGTATATTATGTCATGATTCAAAACGGCTCCTGCGAAAATGTCACCTAATAAGAAACAAACATGTACTATATCTTTCTTTTCACGGAGTTTACTTATTTTCAACATAATATGCCTATAGGTTTGTATAATTTTATTAAATGCTTCGAATAGCCTTCTTATGTATTACATCACCTACTTGACTTGCCGATTCATATTCCACCTTCGATTTGCTTGGCAAAATGATGAAACAATTGGAGAAGCTGCCAATTAAGTATCTGAAAGTAACTATTCTAAATATTTCTCAGTTTTGAAAAATAAATGGAATACTAGGCATGTTTGTATAATTATATCCTATCTCTCAGTTAAACGGCGTAGGGATGTGGCGACCCCACCGCCCATTGGTTTACCAATGCAAGCAGCCACCCGAGTATTGGCGGGAAAACCATAACTATTGATTAGGGGAGGAAATGCCCCTAATCCTCCTCAAGATCTGAGGCAGCAGGTCCGGATGCCAGGATGGCAGCCCCATCACCGGACTCGGAAGCTGTAGGCTGATAACCTGCTCTGCCTAAATCCCCTCTTATCAAAGAAACCAAGATAAAAGTAAGCCGGAATGCTCTAAAGTTGACGACCCTTGGCTTGAAACATGGTACTCGAATTGGCTTTTGGAATGTACAAACAATGTGGGAAACAGGTAAACTTGCACAAATAGAGGCAGAGATGTCAAAATATAAACGTTCAATTCTTGGGATAAGTGAAGCACGTTGGAACTCCTTTGGTGAATTTAGAACCACAAACGGTAATACCCTCTTATACTCTGGAAGAGAAGAGGAACATGATGCCCATAGAGAAGGAGTAGCAATTCTACTAGATAAACGTGGTACGTGGAAGTGAGGGCCTGGAGAGCAGATGTTACATGCACCATTTGGGAGTTGACTCGGGCAGCGCGAGCATGTAGCTGAATGATTTGTGATTTGGTGGGCGTTTTCCAGCAGTTCTACGATGGATCGTGTCTGCTGTTTTGGTGAGATTGTTCTTTTTCTCTATTAATATAGTCATCAATTCTTTTCAAATCAGACATCTCACCTGGTTTTGGAACTTCTAAATTGCCGTAAAGTATATATAGTTTGGTTTTTTTCTAAAGTTCATATAATTCATTTTCACGGTATTTTTGGCTACTTGAAATTTCGCCCCCATAATGTAACTTAGTAATACATCATGCTTTTCATTTTTCTTTTTCCGTCCGTCCGCTTTGTAATCTCTCCAGTTCTCCTGAAGCTTAAACCACGTTCATCAGTTTTTCAAAATTAATATCTAACATTTCAAGATATCTAACGAATGCCAGCAACTTGGTACATTAACATAATTTATACAGTTGTCAAATCATAATACATACATAATACATAATACATAATAATACATAATAAACATTTGAAATTTAAAGTAGAAGCTATGGCATACGTTATGCATAAAATACATGGTGATTTTCAGTAACAGATTCAGTCATTAAAAGGCTAGGAATTAGACTTTGATGCTACGAAGTGCCCTTAATAATTATTCTATTAATAAGGTTTAACTTTCACATAAAGACAAAAAATTATTAGTTCAGAGTTTATATTTCCAGAAAATATCTTTTCACCAATAATTTGGGAAATAATGTTCTGTATGCCACAAATGAACATAGACTTGGTAATTTTAATGGAGTAATTTATTGGCTACAGGTTAGATTTGATAACTAGCCATTTTGTACATATTAACTTTTAAACTTATTTATTAATATTTATTTCATTAAATGTATATTTATTAGAGGTGAACAGTCATACAGATATCAATAATTAACACCACATATCCCCATATTTATTAAATAAATCTGTTACTAAAACTTGAACATTTGCTTCTTAATGGTATTTGTAGTCACCTAGTTGATTTCCAGAATTTATCCAATCTATTTCAGAATCACATTTAGGGTTAATGGGTCACAGTATAAAGATTTAGCAGGGCGTTTACTTGGTTTAGCTAAAAATGGTCGAAACCAAATCTACTTTCATAATCGTATGTTCTGCTTCCAGCATACGTAAATAGTGTCACCCGAGTAGGGGGGGGGGCACACAAGATAAATTATGTAATCTATTACAGTTGCTGCCAAAAACAACATAAATCTGGGATGGGTTTCGTGGTTAATAGGAGGGCCAAACAGTTATTCATTTTAAAGCACTGGACCGTAGAATATGCTATCTTCGCATCAAAGGAAGATTTTTTAACCTTAGTCTTTTTAGCGTTTATGTTACAACCGAAGTTTCATCTGTGGAAGAAAGGGACAATTTCTACAAGCTCCCTTGAAAAAGCAATTGAAAATACCCCTCGACATGACATAAAGTTAGTTCTGGGAGACCTTAATGCTCAGACTGGTAAAGAGAAAGCTTTATATCCCACAATTGGACAGTTTAGTTCCCATGATATGACAAATGGTAATGGGCTTAGGCTGGACAGCCTTGCGGCCTCTCAGGGATTAGTAATTGGTAGTACACTTTTTGCAGTGAAAAATATTCACAAATTTACTTGGAGGTCACCAGATGGACAGACAAGGAACCAAACAGACCAAGTGTTCATAAGCGCCAGGCACAAGTCATACCTAATGAGCATAAGAACCTTCAGAGGGGTCAATATCGGTTCTGATCATCTCGTGGTTGCAAATATAAAGAAAATATAGGGTTCTAAAAAACAAAAGACATGACTTAAATAAGTTGGTCACATCTCAAGAGAGAAACTCATATAGAGAAAAAAATTAACAAATATGTTTATAGATTGTGATAATAGTGATATTGAAAAAAACATGAACATCATACAAAAATGCAATAGCAAAGACAGTTGAGAAGGAGTTAGGTTTTGTAGAAAGCCCACCGAGAAGTGGATGGTTTGATGATGAACGCCGTGAAGCAACTTCGAGAAAAAAAATGAAGCTTATAAGAAAATGCTACAAAAGAGAAATGTCTGGGGGTAGTGGAATAATACTGAGAGAGGAGAAGGGAGGAAAAAGGATTCACAGGCAAAGGAAGAGGGAATGGGAAAAGAAATAAATTGAAAATATTCAACAGCACAAAGATAACAATGAAGCAAGAAATTTTTACAGAAATATTAATACAACCAGGAGAGTTTATAGACCAAGGATAGCTATTGGCTTCAAAGAGGATGGCACGGTAGTCTCAGAAAAGGCGGGGATCCTGAACATTTTAACGGGTTATTAAACGTAACATCAAAGGAAAACAGCGGCATTAATAATGATGATGAACTTCACATTAATCCAAATGAGAAGGGAATCCATCCTGATAGGATGGATGTCGAACTGGCTATAAATACTTGAAGAATAACAAACCCCCTGGAGAAGACAATTTACAGCCAGAACTATTCAAATATGGAGGGCAAGTAATGGTCAGTAAGATGTATACTCTGATCGGATCGATTTGGGAAGAAGAAAAATACCGGAAGATTGGAAGAAAGGGCTAATCTGTCCTATTTATAAAAAGGGGGACGCCTTAATATGCTCAAATTACCGTGGGATAACACTTCTTAACATTGCCTATAAAATACTGTCTACAATAATTTATAATAAGTTAGTACCATATGTTGAAAGAGAAATGGGACAATACCAGAGTGGGTTAATAAGAGGGAAATCCACAGTGGACCAAATTTTCAATTTGAGGTAGATGCTCGAGAAGACAAATGAATGTAACACAAATACTCATCGACTGTTTGTAGACTTCAAGGCTGCGTATGACAGTATTGTGCCGCTTATTCTCGGCACGTTAATTAATTTGTATTTATTCAGCTTTTCCATCTATTTTCTATGTCTATTTATTCTTACCTTGTTAGTTTCAGTGTTTCTATATTTACGTAACTTGTTCTGTTTACGTACACATCTTTTGATTGCGCTAGCTTCCTTCCGTTGTTTTGTGAGCTTTCATTATTTTTTCGCCCTTCAGGCATATATCGATATTTATTTTCTCTTGCTCGGGAATGCCCTCTTTATGTGGTAGTTGGTACTACGCTTGGGGGCGTTTCCCGGCAGGGTCTTAAGTTCCCGAGCGGGGGACAGAGGGTTGTTCTTGGATCGTCGAAGGGAGAACTTGTGCTCCGATTCCTGTATCTACCGCCGTGCTCCGTTCCACCGAGGGGCCTTGCTGTGGATTTCTGCTGGTGTACTTACCGGTACAGTCCGTAATTTACATCATGTAATCTTTATCTACATCTTCCACTTTATTCAGCAGGTATGTTTTGTTAGTCTTTAATTTTGCTGGTGGGTTTTATGTTCAGTTTAGTTCGGTTTGTTTAATTTCACCCACCAGTTTCGGTTTCGTTTTACCATTTTATTATTTTCGATTTTCTTATTTCTACGGTTGGATGCTAGCCAAACAATTACGTCTCTTTCGAGCCTTCAGCTCTTGGTATAGAATACATTTATGCTACAATATACCTTATTCTCTTGTACTCCTGCTTCACAGGGTACATTTATTCTGTTATTGTGATTTAGCCCAGCTTATGAAAAGTACAGGGTGACTACTAACCTTACTCTGAATGTGAAATAAACCTGGCATTAATGAAATTTTCATATAAAGGTTGTATTTGCATCCTTGTCTCCTACCACTACCTCATTGCTATTTGCAAATTGATACAGCCTGGGTGTTCAGCCCGTGGAGCACGTTTCAGTATAAATAGAGAACAGCTGATTGTGGCAATGTTGGAGCTTTATATCCCCCTGAAATTAGTTCGGCTGGTACGAATGACACTAGATGGGGTAAATTGCAAGGTGAAAATTCAGACGGAATTAAGCCATGAATTCCGTTGTAATTCGGGGTTGCCTCTTGTTTAACGTAGCCTTAGAAAAAGTAGTGAGAGACACCGTAGAGACTTGCAGAGACTGCAGAGAAATTATACTATATTCACCAAATCTGTTCAATTGCTTGGATACGCAGATGATATACAATAGATATAATAGGTAGATAATTCTCTGCAATGTCAGATGCATTTCTTTTACTGGAGCGCAATGCAAAAAAAAATGGTATTGGTTATAAAAGAGATGAAAGTAAAGTATATGATTTCTGATAGAAATTACTTGACTAAACCTGAAATTAACATAGGAAGCTACAAGTCTGAAACAGTTAGTCAGTTCACATATCTAGGATCTATTGTCCAGATGAATAATGATGTCACCCAAGAGATTAAACAGAGAATCAACATGACCAATAAATACTACTTTGGACTGCTGAAACGTATGAAGAGTCATGTACTTTCGAGGTCTGTGAAAGTCCTATTATATAAGACACTCATAAGACCAGTTTTGTTGTATGCCAGTTTAACATGGACTGTTAGTAAAAGAAATGAGTATATTCTCCAATGTTTTGAAAGAAAAATATTGAGAAGAGTGTATGGGCCCGTGTATGATAATGGAATCTGGAGGAAACTATATAATCATGAACAATATACTCTTTTTAGGGATCTTGAAATCAGTAAATACATGAAATTGGATAGATTAATATGGGCGGGTCATGTAATTCAAAAAGAAGATACTGAAATATCCAAAAAAGGTTATGGTGATATAGCCTGAAGGTAAAAGAAAGAAAGGAAGACCAAGACTGCGTTGGGCAGATGGGATGGACAATGATGCGAGAACTCTTGGAATAAGGAACTGGAGAATGGTTGCATTGGACCGCGACAGATGGAAGACTTTTCTTGAGGAGGCTAAGACTCAGAAATGAGTTGTTGCGCCACTGATGATGATGATGATGATAAAAAAAATTGGGTGAGATATCATCTGGGGTTGTGACACGATGATTGGCGAAGACTTCTTCTTACTTTTAAGGCGGCCATTTTACATGAAGAAAATTTCGTTCGAAAACGGCTCTAACGATTTTGTTAAATTTTGTTCATGAGGTATTTATTTTAACAATAAGAGCTAAAACTTTTATTTGAAATATTTTTTTGTGAAGAAATTCTCTGAAGATTAGTTATAAGTCATCCACCGTTTGTAAAAACTCAGTCTTGTCTGGTGAACAACAAAGCTTTGCATCAACTAAATAAGTGCTCTTTGCAATTCGGTCTCTAATTCTATATCACAATGTGAAGTGAGAAAGGTGTATAGTTCATGCTTAGGATAAAGAAAGTTACGTGGTTTTATTTAGGTTGTGTATTCTTCGGGGATGCGATGATGTAAAGACATTCTCGTCATTTTTACAACCAATTTACATGCAGAGGATGTCATGCAAAATATACTGCATTATACTAAACGGCAAAGCTTTTATTTGGGCAGAGGAAGTTATGTGTTTCACATCACTCTTTTTTAAAAAAATATGCATTTCCCTGAACAGCTCTCACAGGTGAATGTGGTTTGCTTATTACTTGCCTTGTGACTAGTGTAACTGCAGGCAAACACAATACAGACCAGCATTGTCACATAATAAATGCTCCAGGACAAGTTGGGAAACAATGGGTTCATCATCTTGTCGTGTTCATCAATGCATCCAAACAGAGTTATTATAGTTATGTAGACGCCATAAGTGATTCCTATGAATGCACCTCCACTAGAGACCAGAGTCATGAAGGCGTAGATTTTGATGATCACTTCTCCAGTGTCACACATGTGATCGTGCATTTTGCGATTCTCTATTACGTTTGCTAAGTTCATGTTCTTCCTCACAATTGGACTGACTGACCTGAATATTTTATTCTTGTTTCTTTCATTTATTCCTGATGGTAACGGTGCATGGTTGACATTTATTTCTACAGTCCATGACATCGGAAAATTCATTTTTAAGTCAAAGCCTTCGTCTTCTATCGATTCCAATAGCTTGGCACATACCGTATTGAAATTATACCCCGTTACCAGAACTAAATTAATAAACTGTAGTTGGTAAACAAAGTTGCAAATATCGATGAAAACATAGGGAATCAGTTCCACAATATCTGAATACAAACTGTAAGTCCATTCGACAGTGTAGAGGGAACATACAATTATTAAGCCGGCACTCAGTTGTGCTATTATCACCATTCTGAATTTTCTATTCACTGAGCTTGGCAAATCTGACATGAACAGTTGGTTCAAAATGTCAACCATTCTGTATAAGTTAGTGAAGCACGAAAAGCAAGCTGCCCAGTATGCGAATATTGTGCTCGATAGCTGGGATATAGCATTAGCAAGTGAAATTGGCCAACTGCTCGTTCTGAATTCGTTAGAAAATGACATCTTATTGATCATCAGGCTTGAAAATAGTATGATTATGAGAGAACTATACAATATATTTTTGCTAGAAATCTGGAAAATTCTCTCCTTACTGTTATATTTAATAGGATATAATCCAATTATCTTGGAAAAATTAAACAGTGGTTTTAAGATCCAGTACATGCTAGGTGTACTAATCATCTTAAATGTCAATTACAAACTGAAGCTACAGGAATTTGAGGTACTCTATTGCAAAGAATACTTCTTGATAATGTATTATTCCATGTAACTCACATATCGACAGCACGCATGTAATGGCATTAAAACTGACAACGATGTAATTTTATGGTTGACGATTAATAAGAATCGGATAAAAGTCGTTTGAATTATTTATTATAATTTAGTAGAATACGGAGACATAGCCACACGTTTGAGAGCACTCTTTTAAATTAAAATAACTGACAACAATTTTTGCTGTGAAAAGAAACCCTGCTAGAAGATAATTCCCT
This sequence comes from Ectobius pallidus, assembly GCA_964059195.1. Lineage (NCBI taxonomy): Eukaryota > Metazoa > Arthropoda > Insecta > Blattodea > Ectobiidae > Ectobius > Ectobius pallidus. The sequence continues at coordinate 60,744,025 of CAXKWD010000001.1, forward strand.
CTGAAGTAATCTAATACAGTTACTTACTTCAATAAAATAATGTTAGTATGTAAAGAATATTAGGAACTGAAAGTAAAAAGAACTAGCGAAAGAGCTCATTTTTGGAACGGGTCTTAGTGACAATACATAAGTGATATTGGTGTTGTCAGTTCAGAAGGAATGGTGGAACTTACTCTCGGCACCAGTTATTTAATCTGTTCTTAATATTGTTGTTGGTTTTGTATGTCACTTTCACATTATTTCGTTTCATAATCTTTGTAATTTGATAAATCCTATTGTCCGTGTATGTGAAAGTAGTATATTTCATGGTTTTTGGTTTATCCTTATCTATTGATGTTAGATGACTGACTTTTTTATTATGCAGGCGTATTTTTTGTTTCATTTAGCAGTTTTAGAATTGTTCCTTTTTTATATCCATTGTTGATTGCTATTTGACATATGATATAGTATTCAGCTCATCTTTATATTGCATTTAATTCATTGGTATGCTTAGCATCCTGTGTATCATGTTGTTGAATGTTGCCGTCTTCTGGTTTTAAGGGTGATTAGAGCTATGTTAATTATTGCATCAGTAAAGGTGGGTTTTCGGTAAATGTTAATTTGAGTTTATTATTTTTTCTTATGATGCGCAAGTCTAGACAATTAAGAGTGGATTTTTTGTTCTTTCTCAACTTTGGAGCTCAAATTGGAGTTGATTTTGTTTAAATCCTTAAAAATCTCATCAGTCTTGTTTTTATTACATATTAATAAAATATCATAATCGTTATGAGTATCAATACATTATCGTCCATATCCGAATATCGGGTTTACTATAGAGCAGGCTTGTCGAACAATACTCCCAAGTTGTGAAGTAATTCCTTTGCTTCTCCTCCGTTCGTGAACTCCAATGCGCAACTGAACCAATCGCTGCGCTTTGGAGGTCACGAAGGGATGGGAATGACTTCATAGTTGTGCAACTGAACCAATCGCTATGCTTTGGAGGCCACGAAGGGAGCAGAAATAGGAGAATGACTTCGCATCTTCAGGGTACTGTTCGACAGGCCTGCTATAGAGTATAGCTCATATCAGGGTTTCTCGAGTTGTCCTAAGCGATTATGCGAGGCCCTAGCTTGCATACCAACACCTCCATTGATTGGCTAAAGACGAACTTTTGTCTCATTGGTACTTTACACTGGCTGGGCAACTGATATAATCATGTGCCAATGCTACCGGACTGTTGCTGGCCATGAGGTATAATTGTAGTCCATTTGCCCCATGGAAACAATATTTACGGATTCTAGGTAAGTGGCAGTTAGGTTAGGAACAGTGATATTAGTGTAGATCGAAACTAAGTTCACAACCTATTTCTGTATCACGTGACTAATGACTCTTTTCCCTCCCACGCTGAGCAGACGATTCTCGTGAATAGCGTCACTTCATAACGCCGTTTTAGGTAAATTATGTGTGAACTTCTTAGCAATTTTACTTATATTTATAATACTCCTGCAAGAAAGAGGTGCTTACAGATGGATTCTACATGTTTTCAAGAACAAGATAAAGTGAAATTTGGCCTTTTTTCGTAAAAAAAGAAGAAGAAAAGACCCAGATATGAGTTGTATAAACTCCCGAGTATATATATAACTTACATTTCCCAAGAAACTGTGTTTAATTGTTCAGTTTTTACTTCTTCGGGTTCTGGTGTTGCATTTGTCTTAATCACAAGCTCCGTCTAAATTCTAAACCTAACTTTTGCGCGCTCTCCTTATGTATATTTAGAACAGTAAATTGATTAAGTTCTTTGTCAAGGAAAAAATATATTTAGTCTTTTGAAATCGTAAAAATATATTTCAACTCTGGCTGTTGCATTGAGACACGTGAAAATTGAATGACTTGAGGAACGGTTTCAAACGATCGTGAGTGAATCGGAACAAGAGATGATCGTTCAACAAAAGCCTGATTTTCGCTTTGCAGGGATTCAACAAAGAAACATGATTTTTAGTAATAGAATAAATAATTATGATAATAATATACGACAAATTATTGTGTGGATTTGAGCCCACGGGCCCATATGAATTGGCGGCTGTAGTCGTAGCCTAATGTGTCTTCCTCCTTCGAGGTGTTTTTCGCGTAACGCTAAGAATCATACAAAATACTTTTTAGTACACGCTCTCTAAAACAGCTGCTTATCGGACTGGTAACACGCCGAAAAGCTGCACTTTAAAGGCCCTGTTAACTTAAAATCAAGTGACTCTCAGAATAAAGAGTTTGTTTAGTAAAATACAGCAGTGAAAACCCCATGTTTCTACGATGCTTCGTTCTCGCGAAATCGAAGAAAAACTGATGTGACCTTCCAGCGGAGTGACGTCAGAGAGCACTAGCTGTTCACAGCCCGCGCGCCGTTGCTGTAGTGTGATGTGTGGCATCTGTCTAAGTCTCTTGCTAAAAAGCTCAAAGAGATCGGAAAAAATTCACCATTATCTATATTAATAAAAGGAAGTGTCTGTCCTCCGTCTGTCTGTCCTCCGTCTGTCTGTCCGCGATGCCCAGCAAAATCTACTCAACGCAGAGATCTGAAATTTTTACATAGGCGGACTGAAGGGTCGGAAAATGAACCTCGAAGCCGGAATTTTAATTTTCGCTTTCGTTCGTGAGTTATGAGTGAAAAATGAGCAAAAAACGTGCATTTATTGCGTTTTCGAAGCATGAGTTTTCAGTAATACAAATCAATTACACTAGGCTTTGACTATTTTTGTCATTCCTTCGACATAAAAGCATCGCGATCTCTTGAATGTAGTAGCTCACGCTGGTCAATTCATTTGTTTTTAATGTCAAGGCACGCAAACATAATATGAAATTTTCAACCTACACCGAAGAGGATTATTATTATTATTATTATTATTATTATTATTATTATTATTATTATAGGGGTAATCAATATTAGCCTAAATATGGTCAAACGTTGTTCGATTTGGACGAAACTCACTATACAGGGGTTTTCTGGGCCAAGGAACTCGAATCTGAGGTCGCTTTTACCAGGTGACGCTATCTAATCGTGATATGTGGTCCACATGATTTAGGTGTTAATATAATGATTTAACTATTATGCTCTTAATTTTTAATTTTTGAAATAACTATCGCGGGCGAAGCCGCGGGCACCTGCTATCTTAAAATAATAAAAGGACGTGTTTGTCTGTCTGTCCACGATGCCCAGCGAAATCTACTGAACGCAGAGATCTGAAATTTTAAACATAGATGGGCTGAAAGGTGGGCGAATGCGCATCGAAGCCGGATTTTTAATTTTAGCTTTCGTTCGCGAGTTGTGAGTGAAAAACTGGCAGAAAACGTGATTTTAGCGGTGTCGAAGCATCAGATTTCAGTAATACATTTCAATGTCAAATCAATTGCAGTTGGCTTTGGCTATTTTTGTCATACCGTGGTAATAAAAGCATCGCGATCGTTAGAATGTTGTAAGCCCACGCTGGTCGATTCATTGTTTAGAATGTCAAGGCCCGTAGACATATGAAATTTTTCAACCTACACGGAAGAGGGATAATCAACATAGACCTAAATATGGTTAAACATCGTTCGATTTGGACGAAACTCACTATACAGGGATTTTCTGGGCCAAGGAACTCGAATCTGAGATCGCTTTTACCAGGCGACGCTATCTAATCGTGACATGTAGTCCACGTGATTTAGGTGTTAATAAATATAATGATTTACCTATTATGCTCTAACTTTATGCTCTTTTTTATCGCGGGCGAAGCCGCGGGCACATGCTAGTTATTATTATTGGAAAGACAGCATTGTTAACCAACTATGGTGGTCATGTCAGACTTGTGGAGGGGACAAACCGTGTTGGTTTAAAAATTTCAATCGGTGTTATTTCATATTTCCAATGTACATCGCTGGACTGGAAATAACGTAATTAATCAGTGCGAACATGAAAAAATTATTGAAGATGAAGCAAGTGAATGGATCAGACCGGAGTCAAACTATTACATGTTACTGTCATCTGTTATAAAAACAGGAATTTCATTGAAGATTTGAAGCACGCAAAGAACTATTGTCATACAGGACATTTAGAGTCTTATCATAATGTAGCACTAAAATACAAGCCGAAAAAGATTCACTTTAGTTACGACGGAATGGTACTACAATCGATGTTGGCGACTATGGATTATAACTATAATGTAAACAGAAACGTTACAAGTGAAAAACTGAAATACTCAAAACCAACAAAAAAAAAAGTGGGTAATGGTTTCAGTTTATGAAAGTAAAAGTAAAGAGTGGCGTAATGACATAGTGAACAGGGTATTACATTACGTGAATAATTCAAACATTGAATTTGTGGAAGATCCCTACCTGGCTAAAGATGTTCCACGATGTATCGCTCCAGTGGCCCATCCTGAATCGCTGGAAGCTTTGGAGAGATTCTCTTTCGAGATTCCAAGAACTTTAAAGATACCGCAGTAACAACTTTGTCCAGTAGTAACTTTCGATATATATTTACAGTACCGGTATTTAATTATTAGTTTAAATTTAGTATACAACTTTGATCTTATTTACAGCAAAATTTAAATTAAATACTTTTTTTTCTAGGATTTAATTGTTCTTTCACTTGCATGAAAATAAATGACCAAAGTAAATATTTTACAGACATAAGCCTAGTACTGTAAAAAGAAGATTGAGTTGACTTTAAAAACTCTGTATAACATGTTTTAACCTCACCGTAGTTGTGGATTCAGGGTTAAAATTTCAATTAATCAAAATACGAAATATCTCTTCCGTCAGCAGGTTGAAATTGTCTGTACTCTTTGTTAGGCTCAGGGTATTCGTCCCTAATCTGTTTAACTATGCATGAAGGTATGATTTTTCTATTGCCTTTTCCGAAGGGCTTCCAAGAATTAATCCAGTAGACGAATTGTCTGTAAGCTACATAACGCATGTTCCTATTGTTCGCTACTCGTAACTGTTCCCTTTCAAAATTGGATTCAGCTCTCACCATCATAAGGGGCCTAGCAGTGTTCAATGTGTCCCTATTTAATACAACAGAACGAAGGGAATTGTGAGAATGTAATGCAGTCAGCACTTCCCTTATCATAACACTTTCAGAACAGCAGAAACATTCATTATGAATCGCTGAAAAACACATTCACCACAGTTGCATTGATCAGTACTATTTACACGGTCAGCATTCCCAGTATTTTCTTCATCTGACCTTATAATTTCGGCTCGAATTGATGTGGCCTGATTCCAGACATGACACGAGAAACTTTAAATTTATAATAATTTCAACACACGAGATGACACCAGCCATAGGCGTAACCAGGCCGACCATACTGTATGGGGGGTTATAACATCCGCGGGGTCTGGGGGTCCGGGGATCCTTCCCCGGAAAATTTAAAAAATTAAGATGCACAATAACGAGTTTTAAGCTTCCGGGGGTCCTCCCCCGGAAAATTTAAAAAATTAAGACGCACAACAACGAGTTTTAAGCTTCCCACGCTTTATACTTTTATTTAGTAATTTATGGGCAGACTTAAAAATTATACAATTTTCCTTTTTTAAATCAATGGGGGGGGGGGGTTCAAACCCCCAACCCCCCCCCTCGTTACGCCTATGACACCAGCAATGAATTAGCAAACACAGACTGATGTGTCGGCTACATATGGCTGGCATTCCAATGCTTCCTCACAGTGCTGGCTTGGCGCGGTGACGTCATACTGCACTATAGGCGGAACTTTTGTACTTGGATTGCAGGCGAACGGTTAAACATAGAAAGCTCGGGTTTTCGCACAAACTAATCTCTAAATATCCTCTTTTTAAACCAGCTTTCACCTAAAAATGCATTTTTTAAGTTAACAGGGCCTTTAAAGGACAAGTCCGCTAAAATTGCATAAAAGTGCATTCAAAATGCAATTTTAGCGGCCTTGTCCTTTAAAGTCGTCATGGCAATCTATAAACAAAACCCAGATGGCATTGACCAGTCACACCAACTTTAACAAGGATTTACGCATATAATTGGTAATAAAACAACAAATTTAAGCCAACACGTTTCTTTATGATAATCAGAAACTTTACCAGGATTTTTCGCAAAACACGGTAGCCCACTTCATCACATGACAATAAATATAAGCCAACAACTTTTCACATCTTCGTTCACATAGCTTACATGGATGCACCAGCATTTAATTGCAATATATTCCCTATTAGTCCATGTGCCAGACCCCCAAAATCGACCATGTCATTATAATTTGGGGGGACTGAATGAAATTTATACCACACGTTCCTGGGGTCATGTGGAGCAAAAAAGTCGGGGGGGGCCATCATGAGGAGGTAGCTTTCAAAAATGGCGGCCATTCAAAATGGCGGACGCTTGTGAATCTTTAAATTCAAATATCCCAGGACTGGGTTCATCAATCTTGAATTTTGTTTTTTCAAAATGTAGGTTATTCTTCTGGCTACATGTTTGTTCCACATGTATGTGGCCAAAAAACCAGTATTTATTGGTCAAAACTCTAAAAATAGGAAAAATAGATTTTTTGACATTTACGTTTTGCGGTTTATTACTCTAACCGCTGGGTATATCGAAAAAGTGTCTGAAACAAAAGTTGTAGAGACACATCTCACCTTTAAAACGCAAAAATGAAATCCAAGATCGGATCAATAGAATCCGAGATATCCAGATTCAAAGCGAGCGGAGCGGGGTTGAGCGTGTTGACCGAGCACTCGGTGCAGCCTAGCGAGAGGAGAGACTTAGCGTAAAATCCTGCACTTTATTTATTTTTAACCTCAGTAATTGCTTTATTACTAGATAAATTTACATTACCTACTAATATGCACTATTTTTAACATGATTATTAAACACTTACTCATAAATACAATTAACAATTATATCATTTATCTGGGAAATGGACATCAACAGTTACCAACTCATAATATAATATACTGTCAAGGCTTTTATATCCGATTTTTAAGATGAAATCGTTAAAGGAACTTCAAATAGTCGAAATAATTTAAAAAAAGGAAAAAAGTATTACAATTTAGGTATGTATCGGAGACTTTTAACAATACTTTCAGAAATGAACACAGGACGTAAGCAACTAAGAAATAAAAATTCCTATAAAATGCCTTATAGCCTATAATATTATGAACAATCTTGAAATAAGTCTTCTTCACAAGAATCACTGTAATCAGTTATTATAATTGCACTCTTCCTCATCTGCTGTTGCTTTGGTACACCCCTTGCACCCACAGCTCTCGGTGCATCGGATTTGAGTAATAAATACAATTAACAATTATACAATTTATCTGGGAAATGAACATCAAAAATTATGAACTATACATCCCTTAACTCTGTACTTCAAGATGAACATGTTCAAGCCACTCTACTTGATACATCTTCTTACAAGTAATGAAGAAATGCTGTCCTTTCGGATGAAATATATCGCCCTAGTGGAGCTACTTTCCGTTTTTCTTCGGACTAATTGAGAAGGCATTTTTTTTTATGTTTTTAGCTGCTGTTGAAAAAATTGTGCATTGAATTTTTGCGCTGGATAGAGTGAACTACTCACATTATCTATCATAACACTTTCTTGAATCATCTAAACTAGAAGGAGAGCCCATATGTTCACCAATATTATGTAGAAGGAAGTTTTCAGTACAAATAAGAAGCAACAACCCATTTTCTAGAATTCCAGTGGACCAAGCCATCAAAGAGACTGTAAACAAAGACACCCAAACTCCTGAAGGTACTAAGGATTTCAGTCTGAAAAAGTAGGCTGTAGTATGGTAATATGTTAATGCTGAGTAGAGCTAAAGAACCTCCTCAGCATTCTATCATCCAGAGAAACAGATTAGTGACACCCTGACCTCCAAAGCCCAAGGACACTTAGAGATGAGAAAGACGTGACAACTCTCACTGACCTTCTAGCCGAGTGGACGATCCCCTTCGATCCCAACCCTTAAGATATTGTACATTTGCCTACTGGAATATATGTTCTTCTGATCACATTGATTCGGAAAACAAGGGGAAAATAGCTTATGAAGAGTTAACGTTTCGGCTAGCCAAAGGAGAAGGGTTTCATAAACGTATTAAGAAAGTGGGTCTTAAGATTAGTAGACTAAAGAAGAGCAAAAAAACCAAGGTTGAAAACAAAGAAGTAATCCTCCAGTGCAATCGAAATTTATTCAGCAAAATGACCTTTATTGCAGAAAACCAACAACTTGACATGATGGAAGGATTCAGATATCCTCTGGCACCGGCGAATGTTAATGGGCCTTTGAAGGAAACCTACAAATCAGTATTATCTAATTTTTTGGAAGTATACACCACCCCTGCCAGTCTGCCGGAAAAAGATTTGGCCTGAATCATTGATTCAATAGCCGTGCTTCAGTCCGTCAACGGATAACAAAAAAGTTTTACGAATTCTCAACGATTTTTCTCAAGCAGGTTTTTAATATAGGTCGGAGGGTTGATATATATTATTCAGAGGTTTCGATCAAATCTTTGGAGCGGGAAAAAAGCGGAACAGTTGAAGGTATCAAATTTAGTGAAATCAAGGGTGGCCACAGAGTGGTTTGTTAGAGGACGCTTCTAAGGAACAGTTACGGCAAAAATATAATGACAAAATTATTTTTGTGCAGTTTGTAAGAGGAGAAATTTGAAAACATAATTGGAAACCTAGAAATATTCGTAGCAGTTGGGTGAGATCTGCTTCATGATCATTTATATTAGGAGAAAAAATGTTCCTGAGCTGTTCTGCACTCAAGAATAAGCTGATTCCAGAATGATGCTGCATGCAAGGAACGCCGGTACATCATCTGAATCAGTTCTTTGCTTTTCAATCAATACAGATGTATTAGTTTTGGCTGTAGGTTTTTGCAAAACCATAAAAAGCAAAAACTTCTGAATCGGGAAACAAACAAACCAGTTTTAACAGATATGCAAGTTTCCCAGATAGTATCTGCCTTAGGCGAACAGCTTTTTACAGCTCTTATTGGGTATTATTGCTGGTCTGGCTGCGACACAATCAGTGCTTTAGCTGGCCAAGGGAAAGTTAAAAGCTTTTGTGCAAAAAGGAACAAATATTTATTGAAGCATTCAGGAAGTTAGGCAAAGATTGGATGATGTATAATGATGTTGATGACAGCAAAGAAGAATTTGTCTTCCAGTCGTATGCACCCAAACGCAAGGTGAAATGAGCTGCGCTACCAGATGTTCAGAGGGCCAGATTGAGAGCTTCCAAATGTATCTTTGTAAAGACACCTTGAGAAAACACAATAGACGTGCCAACTACCAGGCCGGAATTTTGATCAACTGTGCACCAGAAAGTTACTCGTGCTTAGCAACTCAAATCTGAATAATCGAGAGCTGTTGGTGCAAGGGGTTTGCCGAAGCAACGGCAGTTGAGGACGAGAGCAATAATTATAATACCTGACTTCAGTGATTCTAGTGAAGAAGACTTAATTCAACATTGTTAATAATATTGTATAAGGCATTTTATGGGAATTTTTATTTCTTAGTTGCTTACATCCTGTGTTCATTTCTGAAAGTATTGTTAAAAGTCTCCGATACATACCTAAATTGTAATACTTTTTTCCTCTTTTAATTATTTCGACTATTTGAAGTTCCTTTAACGATTTCATCTTAAAAATCGGATATAAAAGCCTTGACAGTATATTATATGAGTTGGTAATTATTGACGTCCATTTCCCAGATAAACAATATAGTTGTTAATTGTATTTATGAGAAAGTGCTTAATAATCATGTTAAAAATAGTGCATATTAGTAGATAATGTAAATTTATCTAGTAATAAAGCAATTACTGAGGCTGAAAATAAATAAAACGCAGGATTTTACGCCAAGTCTCGCCTCTCACTAGGCTGCACCGAACGCTCGGTCAACATGCTCAACCCCGCTCCGCTCGCTTTGAGTCTGGATATCTCGGATTCTATTGATCCGATCTTGGATTTCATTTTTGCGTTTTAAAGGTGAGATGTATCTCTACAACTTTTGATTCAGACACTTTTTCGATATACCCAACGGTTAGAGTAATAAACCGCAAAACGTAAATGTCAAAAAATCTATATTTCCGATTTTTAGAGTTTTGACCAATAAATATTGGTTTTTTGGCCACATACATGTTGAACAAACATGTAGTCAGAAGAATAACCTACATTTTGAAAAAACAAAATTCAAGATTGATGAACCCAGTCCCGAGATATTTGAATTTAAAAATTCACAGTCGTCCGCCATTTTGAATGGCCGCCATGTTTGAAAGCTACCTCCTCATGATGGCCCCCCCCCGACTTTTTTGCTCCACATGACGCCAGGAACGTGTGGTATAAGTTTCATTCAGTCCCCCCAAATTATAATGACCGATGGGTCTGGCACATGGACTATATTCCTTCTGCCGTGATGTTGCTGGCACCAGCTCCAATTAATTGTTTTTGACATGGAGTGAAATTTCCTCGGGATTATAATTCATATTTTCACAAGCTTTTCATAAATACTAGTTCGTATTTATTATTGTTTACAAATCAGCTACTCATATAACTCATCTATAGCCTACCTCATTTCGTTTTGGTACCTACGGTTCATTGTTATCTTGCGTTTGAGAGGGCCTTGAGAATATGGTTGACTGCCTTTCATTATAATTAATTATATACGGTATTTTTGTTTCATTTCATATAATTTAGAGAGCTATCACTAAAAAATATTGTATGCACCACGTACGCAAATACTTTAGCGGACTCATCCAGTATTTCAGCCTCGGCTTTCGCCTCGGCCGCTATACTAGATTCGTCCGCTAAAGCGTTATTTTGCGTACTTGATACATAAATAGCTATTCTTTACCTGTACGAAAGACGGATAACCAGCTAGTTATACAATAAAATGTTCAGGTGTCCTCTGAAATTACCTTTGAGAGAATGTAATTTTTCCTGAAAAAGGAGACAACTGAACGTCACTATCACGCATGAGAAGAATGGGGTCTTTTATTTGGATAGATTTTTATATTCTTCTAAAGCACAAGATTGTAGTTTTGAACTATTCATCTGTGGCTACAACTTTGGTCACAACAAAGTCGGACAAGGTTGCAATGAAATCTATATCTTAACAAGAGTTAGACAAAATGGTTGAAATTGGAAACCACGAGGGATCAGCGCTATTCTTGTTATAGTGTTCGATTCATTTACTACTAAAGGCTATTGCTGTGGTCTATCGAGTCTTTATCGATCGATTTAAAATCTTTGTTTTGATTAGCCCATGGAAATGGCGTACAGTGAGTGTTCTATTGTGTAGAGCTGTGTTCTATTTATATATTATGTGTAATATTCAGTAGTGACAATGATAAAACTATACGGTTTGTTATTATTGATTCTCGTATTTTACTCGATGTGACTGGATTCGCCAGACTGACTTCCCTTATGGTGATTACGTCTTGACAACACCGGCCTAGTTCGTTATCTTGAGTAATACACACATTCTCAGCTAGTTCTGTGTACTGTGACTGACTGTTTTGGTGTTCTGTTACCCATAGCTCCACTTTGTATTGAAATTAGGAATGATTTTGTGGGGAGTTGAGAAACACTACAGACAGCGAAGATATGATTATAGTTTGGTTAGGTAGACCGGCTGTCTCTATGTTGCCAAGTTCGCTTGTAATGTACTAGGAGGTGCCCGCGGCTTCGCCCACGATAATTAATTGAAAAATTAAAAATTAATAGTATAATAATTATTAAAGCATTATATTTATTAACACTTGCACGCGAATAATTCTTTAACGAAACCATTAATAATTAATGAAACAGCTAAAATTCCGGCTTTAGAGTACATTCCACGATTAGAAATCGCCACCTGGGAAAACGATCTCAGATTCGATTATGCAGTTCCAAAGATAACTATGAACCACTGCCTTCTAAACTGTACAATTCTCGTGCGTAATTCTCGAGACGGCGGTGGATAATACGTATCGTTTCTCAACTGTTTGTTGACAGATGAATGTGATGTGAATTTTATTTGATAAATTCAGTGTAATTTTGAGAAATTATATAATGTTTCAAGAGAAAGAGTGATTGATTTGGATTTTTACTGTCCACGATACTTCGAGGATTAAACTATCAATATATTAAACCTGATGCCCGCGGCTTCATGCGCCATTATTAATTGACTCCAGGATTTTTAAGAAATTTACACTGGCAGTGTATTTAAAAAGGTTTGTGGTTCAGAGCTATGAAAATTGTAAGTAAAAATAAAATTAGAATATTTGTTCATTGTGTTCATTTCACTTAGGAGAATACATTTTATATTGAACAAAATGAGCTGCTTGCTTCAAGCAAGTTGCCATAGACACAGCATACCAATCAATCACTTTTGACAATAGTTCAAATGATGGTAAAAAATGGGTAACATATAAACAATAGTTTAAATAAAACATGTAAACAATTTTTACTATATATTCTTATATATGTGGTGGTGCAATATGCCCACTGAGTCAGCAATGATGTTTTCTGCCATCTGATTTAAGGATGATAAGTCCAGTCCCAGCTTCCTAAGTAAGTCAGCAACCGATCGGTATACAGTACCTCTTGCTCCAAATAAAAGTCCATGGACAGTAAAATGCCGATCACCAAAATTCCTCCTATATTTCTCTTTAAAGAAAGGAATACAGCTTTCATATATATCCTTTTTTTCACGGTCTACGTTGTTTGCTTGGTCGGCAGCATTATTTTCATACCTTATTGTGGGGTCAAGGATGTAAGCTTCATGTGATCCTTTCTTAAAAGCCACGATGTCGGCAAAGCGATTGGATCCTGTCCCATCAATAGCATGGACTTCCTCAAAGCATTCGTATCCTTGTTTTGTTAACATGGTGGTAAGTGCATGCTTCAACTTGTGGTGCCTCTGGGTAATCAGGAGAGAATTGAAGGGACAAGATCCGAGCACATGGCCTGGTGTTTCAGTCTCCTTTGCACATCTGCGACAAAGGGATGTCCTGTTCGATTCACTATGATTTCCAGGAACTCCTTTCAAGTTGGCATAATTTATATTTAATTTCAAGAGAGCTGTCCATTCTGAAGAAGTGAGCTTAACTTTCTCCGCCATGAAGTTGTTAGTGGCTGTATATTCCTTAAAATGAGATACGCCGATACCTTGCCATGACATTGATGACCATTCCTCGAATGATTTCAACCGCAAAACTCTTCTAAGTTGCCGAGAGCTCATTTGAGTATTACTTGTGTCCAGTGGACTCAGCCTTGCCAAGCTCTGCTGAATCTGATTGTCATAATTAAATACCAGGAGGAAGCGGGGATCGTCACAATTGGTCAACTTTTTAGCAACAGAAATATGTTGCAACGGGGCTTCCCATTGACAATTAATCAGTCCTAGTCCACGTAACTTACGAGGTGCATATAGCATTGCACTAGCAGTTCTGTCAGGAAGTCCAACAATTTCTTTTACAGTTCGCCGTATAATGACATCCAGGCCATCAAGCACATACAATGGAATTTTAGTCAAAGGCGCAGTCTGCAAAGGATATATGAGAGATGGAAATATATACTGATTGATTATATTGAGCTTCTGATTAGGTTTTAGCAAAGGAGATTTTGCTGATTTCTCTAAATTTTGGTGGAAAGGGACTAATGCGTCCTTATTGAACAGAAGCTCACTGTTAAACTTACAACCCAGATATTTAATGGTTTCATTTTCAGAGATTGAAGAAATAATTTCTCCACATCCTAAGTTTAAATTGCTTTGTACAAGCTGGCCTTGACTCACAACAATTGCTGAACTTTTATCAGCATTTATTTCTAAGCCTATGGTTGTAAGAAGGTTTTGAGTAGCATCAATGACGCGAACTGCAGAATCAATGTTGCGAGCAGTCACTGCCTGATCATCAGCAAATCCTGTTAAGCATATGGGTTCTGTGTCAGCACTTAATTTATACCCATACTTCGTAGCGAAATTTTGTTCACAAACATTATCATAAATGAAATTAATAGCAAGATTGAATAAAATTGGTGACAGTGGTCCACCCTGTGGTACTCCACATCTGACAGATATCTTCTTAGTCCGTTGAAGTCCTGTTTCCACTTGAATAGTGTTATCTTTTATAAGAGAAACAATCAAAGCTTGAAGGTCAGAGGATACACCAGCAGACTGAAGCGAGTTCTTAATATGTGCATGTCCTATCCGATCAAAAGCACGGGAAACATCAAGAAATGCAATAACACAGTCAGTCTTATTTGTTTTCGAATGTTTCAAACAGCCAGACAGAAGTCTGGAATTGATATGACAGCCTGATATGTTTGGTACAAATCCTCTTTGGTTTATATTTAATTCGATCTGTAACCTCAGTTGTTGATCAAGAACCCGTTCAATTATTCGCCGTATAACAGAATAGATGGTTATAGGCCTCCAGGAAGTTATGTTCTTCACATCTCCCTTGCCTTTATAGAGAAGAACAGTTCGCCCTTCTTTAAGTTTTGTAGGCACAAAACTTGTTTTCAACATAATATCTATAAGTACTTTAACAACTTCAGATATGCCAAGCTCTTTAACTGTTCTTATAAGTACTTTATCAAACCCAGGTGATGTGTCCACTGACATACCCTTAATCGCCTTCTTCACCATGTCAGTGGAGACTTCAGAAACATTGTCTTTCAGACCACCAACAGGATATGTCTCTCTGACACAGTCATTAGGAGTCCCAAAAACTTGAAGAAAATTATTCTCTATTTCACTAGTGTTAATAGGGCACCGCTTTGGATTACCTGAATTCATAATGGTCCTAACAACTGTCTTCCTTCTGTTGTAGTAATTAAATTGAGCAACTTCATAATCATATCTGTTGTTATTTTTGTTCCTTCTAGCCTTTGAAGAACGTTGAGGATTTGACGAAACCGTATGGTTAATATTTTTTCTGTTCTTTCTAAGCTGATAGTAACGGGTTGCAGGATGTTGGGGTCCCGGCAGCTTGGCATTGGCTTCATTTAAAAACGTTAAAAAACTGCTGACATCAAAATCAGTGAATTCAAAATGATGAAGGTCACCATAAATATCTTGAAAGACTTTACGCCATTTGTCAACTTCTTTCTGTAATTCAGCATTTGACCTGGGTTTTGATGCCTTACTGTTTGGCAAATTCACTTCATTATTTATATTATCATTATCCGATTGCAATATTTTTGCAAGTTTATTTTTGTTTGATAAGGTGACATGCCGCTTGGATTGATGAATGGTAAGACCACGTGCACTGTTAAAGCACAAGCCACATAAAGGACATGAAAATGATTCTTCAGTGTTGAGTATTTGTGAAGCTGTACCATTTCTAGTAACTCCATCGCTGTTACTTTCTCCTTCAATATCAACATTTGAATCCTGAGAGGAACCATGACTTCTGGCAATGTGAATGTTAATCCCTCTTCTGGTAAATTTGTTTCCACATAACACACAGGGAACTAGGTCTAGAACACTCCCTGAAGAGGAAGACGGCTGTCCAATACCCGTGGGACTCATAAATAACTTGTATGATGATTGCCAAAAGTATATCACACAGAAAAATTGACGGTTGTCAAGGAAAATAAACAACATGAAATAGCCATTTAAAAATATATGGTTTTGCAAAAGAAATAGGCATTATAAGCACTCACTAATACTTGCAGACATTCCATGACATTGGAATTTCTTGAAAAGCTTTCAAGTTCTTATTTTGTAACTTTATAACTCTTTATAAATTATAAATAAATACAAGACCATACATGGCAAGGTCTGGCCAAGTAAACAACAATGACATTCAATAAATAAAGAAACGGTTTCACTAATTTTGTAGGCGTCATGAAAGTTTACACTGCGAGAGACGAATATCGCCGAGTATACCCGATGTCTCACGAAGCGGGCGAGCGAGCAAGCACGCTATTTAGGGCCGTTGAATTGTATAAGAGTAGATATGAATACGTTAGCCGTGAATGTCTGTTGTCAAACAAATTACTCTCTCTTTATTTAGACACATCTGTATATTATCCGATGTTCGGTGACTAGAAGCATTTTGACTAGCTCTCGAGAACATACCTTCAGTATTGCAGAAGGCTATGGTTACTGTTATGACTCGAAATGATCTCCACTTGTCACTACATCCTTATAATGCCTGGGCAAAATCTTTACAGAATCTATCTATATAGACGTTTATGTCAAGATTAGTATAATTCAAGTATTATGTTAATAAAAAGAAACCAGATCGTAAAGAAGGTTTGGGGTCAATGCTAATCTGACAGTCATTTTAAATACAAGCACTGTACTAAAATATTTTTAATTCGTGGGGTGGATTATTGTAGTATTTGATGCTATTGTTACAGAACTATTTTGTGATATATTTTGCCATGCTGCCATTAAATATGGACTCCATGGAACTAGGCAGAGAAATATTTTCCCTAATTCCTATAATTGTTTTTCAACCTTGTTTTTTATAAGCTTCTGTGAAAATCTGTACTTATTAATTGGATACCGGTACTTAAGTAGCCTAATTTTGCTCTACTGATATTTGTTTCACTTATGGCCGGTTTCTATAAACTCGCGAATTACCTATGGGTAAATTATCTAATGCACAGAATTTACACAATTTACACAAGAATAACACCACACAAACACAAATAATTTAAAGATAGCAATCACTTACACTTGTGGCGAGTTTCTAGATAAATGTCCTCTAGGTAAATATGAAAATGACAGAAAAAATGTTCCTACAAACTCGGGCTAGATCTGTCCAAGGGTAAATCTTTGGGTTAATTTGTCCTTTCATGGATGGCTGGATAAAATTTAACCTTTCATAGGATCAATAACAATGAGAATCAAAGCCTTCTGAATTAAATTAACTGTACAACTCCAAGGCCTTGCTCATTATACCATTGTAGGTTAAATGGAACTAATTTGTCCATGGGTAATTTACCCATAGGTAATTCACAAGTTTGTAGAAACCGGGCATTAGACGTGTAAGATTTATGTAATGTTTTCCCATTTCGATCAACCAAAGCCCCCTGCAGTTGCATTTCTCTCTGGTTTATTATCCCTTGCGTTTCCTTCTATATGTTCTTTCCACTCTGACTTTTTTCTTTTTAATCAGTCACCGATGTTTTGTACTTCACATTCTTGACAATTCCTTGCCTTGTCCATTAATGTCCTTCCTGTGGTATCACTAGCATCATCTAATTTCTATTAACAGACTTTCCCACGCTCTTCTTATGTATAGACCCATTTAGAGAAACAACGTGGTTAACAGACCTACTTAGAAAAACGACTTGTTTGATTTCTTTTTCTGAACTCAAAAAGGTCTTTAGTTTTTCTTAACGTAAAAATTTATTTATGCGGTGGCTGTGAAAACTGCTCTGATGGTCATAAACATTGAATGAACTGAGGAACCATTTCAAACGATCGTGAGTGAATTGGAACAATAGGAGATCGTACTATATACATCAACAATAGAATGATTTTCGTTGTACAGGGATCCAACAAAGAAACAGGATACTTAGTAATAACATTTATGTTTAAAGTACACAGAAAATTATTAGGTGGGCTTGCGACCTCTTGTCCCACAACTCAGTACTATAACCACGAACGACACTGAGAACAGCCCTTCAAATATTGGTAATGTAAACCGGTAAGGCTTTTCCTATGTCTTACCTCAAGACTTTAATTCATCTTTGTAGACCTATGAGACGTGTTTCTGTAATATTTATTGTACTGTTCATTTTCGGAAAAGTAGTATCACGATACTGACCGCATTAGTACCTAGACCTAATTCGTCTGGAAAGAGGGAAATTAAATAAAAGATGCTAATCCACTAACTCGAACAGCCCAGTGACTGACGGCTGCTGCGGATTGATGTTTCCTTCTACGAGTCTTCATCCATTCGTAAAAATGTTGCTCAATTTCACTAGTGCCGGGCTACAGTAGTAGTTATATAGGAAGCTATCCAATTCAACTAGTGATGAGCAAATGCAAGACCAAGACCAAGACCAAGGCGGTCTTGGTCTTGGTCTTGGTATTGCACTCTCAGTCTTGGTCTTGGTCTTGCATAGGTAACCCTGGTCTTGGTCTTGGTCTCGGTCTTGCATCAATGGTCTTGGTCTTGGTCTCGGTCTTGCATACTCGGTCTTGCATACTAGGTCTTGGTCTTGTTGCAAGAGTCTTGCAGTTTTCTTTTACGCAACTTACTGTGATCGATGAATTAAAGTTACACCGATGGCATGTATGTTATTGCTTGCGAAAGTAACGAAAGCTAATTGCTTTTAGTTGCTTTGACCGTATAAACAGTAACAAAACAATTGACAGCTATTCATCTATAAGTACCCACCTAAATTTAGCCATTAGTTAATTTTTCTTGTTTATGGCCTGCAGCGGTTTCAGTTATTGTTAAGTATAGGTATATGATATTGATAGTGTACTTACATAGTAAGCACCTATTATGTGACGGACATAAATAGCGTTCATAGCCCGCTGAGTCCTGCTCTACTGCTCTCTTCCAAACCAGACCTATTATTGATATCTTTCTTCAGTACACATGCTTCTTCAGACCTGAAGTATTGAGATTTGTCATATGGATATTATATTGTCAAGTTTCAAATTGAACGGCTGTGGAGACAATAAGTAATATTAACAGGATGTGTATGAAATGTTTAAACGATTTCCGCATAGGAGAGAGGTCTTATCTGACGTGTTTAAAACTGTATAATATAGTAACAAAACATAACGGCATTGAAGCAGATGCTTTAGAAATTGAGCAATCTTTAGAAAATCATACAATGTCCATTCAAAACCCAAACCCATAGGCTGCAATAAATAATATTCTCTTTCCATATACCCTATCTTATTTATAACACAATGTGAACAGAAAGATTTCCGCCACCCCCCATCAATTACTTTCTACTTACTTCCAAGTTTCGGGCCTTCAACTAATTGGGTCATAAATAATCATAACTATTCTTCATGCAAGCAAATATTTCTAGACCAGGCATTTTCTATTTTTAGTTTCTTTTCCCATTCGATATGCATCCTTAATATGAACCAGCAGCAAGAACTTAAACACCGCCACCGTTATGTGTCAATAACAAAATTGTAGTAATAAAGGGTTTTCAATGGATATCCTGCCTATCATAAGCAAAATGTAGGCCTGTATAGCTACAGTACAATCAGATACGTAACTTTAAAGTAATAACTAGCAAATACCCGTAAAATAAGTTCCTCTTTTAATTAATCTACGGTTTAATGGTGTTGAATACCGGGCGTAAAACCTGATTTTTTCAGACTTCATTTTATTTTTAAATTTTCTGCAAGGAGAACGGAATGAGCTGAACAGCTATGTTATATTTTGTTCAAGTAGACAGGAAAGATTCTATATGTGAGAGTTGGCTATGACTATTAATGATAGGTGTAAAAAGAATGTCATCATTAATGAAATAGGCTACTGAGCATGGTAATAGGCGTTTTGTGTTACGAGGGTTATTGTTTAAAGTTTCAAATCCTCAGTCATAGGCCGCCCCCATATCTGAGTGGTTAGATCGCTCGTCCTCAACCGCTGGGACCCGGGATCGGTTTAGTAATCAGGATCCATGTGGAATTTGTGGTGGAAAAAGTGGGGTTGGGGCAGGCTTTCTCGGGGTGCTCCGGTTTCTCCTGCAGTATATCATTCCATCGTTGCACCATTCAGTGGCGCCAACTTTTGAAGAACATTGGGTGGGCTCACAAACATTAACCCGGAAATTTTTAACCACTGGCCGACAAGGTGGAAGGCAACCGTGTTACCAACACCTCCCGGGTGGGACTCTAATTTAATTATTCAAAGTTTATAATTATGGGGACCTTTGGAGGAAAGATATTAGGTAACAACTAAAATAAAATAAAATAAAATAAAATAAATTAAAATAAAGTAAAACATGCAATAACTATTGAGTAGCACTGCATGTCGTAGGCCTACATGTTCAGTACTTCTCCCTATAAATTCTTCAACAAGCAAAATCGAAAGCCAACTTTTCCCCGTTATCCGTATGTAGGGTTACACTTAGAACAGTAATGTGTGAAATTAACTCTTCTCTATAATATTGTTGAACGTAATAATGTCTTCGGTCTTTTCAAAGCGGAAAAAAAGTATTTCGGAAAATGCTGGGAAAACTGGCATTAACAGAGTAAATTTGTCGTAGGCTATAAATTTGAAGGATTCAGAAACAATTGCAATCGTACCGTAAGTTAATTGAAACAAGAGAGATCATGTTACTTGTGTCAACGCTTGTATAAACCTATAGGCTAGCCTAATTTTGGTTTTGCACCGACTAAACATGATTGTTTAGTAATAATAGGCCTAATAATTATTATAATAAATATTTAAGATAATTCACAGCAAATTATTGGGTGGGCTTGAGCCCCATGGGCCCATATAAGTTGGCGCCACTGGCACCATTCATCATAGTAAGACCATTTGGTTGTAATAAAGAATTATTATAAATCCTCAGTCGTTGCTTCCTTTTAACCCAGTGAGAGGTTAGAGAAACTAGTTATTAAATAATTGTATGGTAGAATTTTTACAGTTTTATTGATACATTATGTGGTCAGTATTTATACTGTATGCAAAATGAAATTTCATATATGTCTCAGGGCCTTCGTTACATCTGTTTGTCTTTCATATCATAATACTAGAGAACTATTGCAATTAAACATTTTAAAATTGAATATGGAGTGTTTATTGTGAATTTTACTCCCACCAATTGAAGGAACTAGCTATATGGAATGCCATTCAGGATAATCCGTCAGATTAATTGTAAGATTTCATTGCAGTAATTTGTTTTAACGTAGTGGTGAGAGAGGTTGTATACGGATTTCACATGTATTATTTCAATGGTGCGCTCGTTTTTTTATACGGACAGCGTCACGCACCGGGTCTGCTCTCATTGGTTACCGCACGATGAGGCAACCTCTACATTATAGGCCTACCAGCCTTGGGACTACCCCGGGTAGCCACTCTGCGGCAACCACTACATTATAGGCCTACCAGCCTTGGGACTACCCCGGGTAGCCACTCTGCGGCGACTTTGAGTAGCGGTTGTTGGCTCACTGCATACACAACGGGGCTTTATAAAACTTTTTCGAGTAGCAAGACTGAAAGAGTCTTGCAGTTAGGTCTTGTTCTTGCCAGAGTCTTGCAGGCTTGGTCTTGGTCTTGCATGGTCGGTCTTGGTCTTGGTCTTGCTAACGCTGGTGCGGTCTTGGTCTTGGTCTCGGTCTTGCATTTTCTGCAAGACCAAGACTGCAAGACTAAGACTGGTCTCGCTTATCACTAAATTCAACAGTGACGTATTCGTTTGTCTCCGATTCTCTTATAACTTGTATTAAGTTTACAGTTGTAAAGCTTTATAACATATTTCCGAATCGCCAGTAAATAACACTTGTAATACAAATCCATACTTTTATAGGATAGGGCCCTGTTGTACAGTAACCAGAGACGATCCTCTGAGGTTTGTTATATCGATCATAGCAATGATAGAATTTGATTGAGTGTCTGCAATACAAATCTCCTGTACATTTTTATCTTTATTGTTTATTTTACCGTCAATTGTTTTACATTATTTTATTTATTTAATCAAGTAATAAATTACATTCACTTTAAAACATCACATTATCAGAAGTGAGAAATTAAGGATTTGTGATTTCTCCAGACTGTACTTGAAACCTATTTGTCCGTGTACTTGGAAGATCCCCAGCTTTCTGTCTGCATAAACAGCAGAGTGGCCGTCCTCTTTTGTCTGCTGCTCGCCACTGCTACTTTATTCAGAAATTGGAATATATTTTTACTATTATTAACCTATTCACTTTGCCTCACTTTAGACAAAACACACAACTACACTATCTACAGGGGACAACAGCTCCGAGGCCACTGCCGCTTTAACTGTCCATCAAATTATTTCCATACAGCGTACAAAACGTTTCAGCTTCCTGTGTGGTTCTCGGCGGGTAGTAAGAACTTGGCTTCAGAAGAAAGGTGATATCTGTATACAGCGTGGTTCACGTACGAGTTGGCCAATCATGCGGGTTTGTGCGTGATAGTGTACGGATAGTGATGATAGTGCGTGCAAGAAGGCCACAAGCAGAAGACCGCTAGACACTGTCACTACCAAAGCTTCCTTGTTTTGTGACTGTGTGTATTTGTTTGTTTTGTTTTTTTTTTTGCTCTTAAAAGAGCCGTTTTTAATTCACAAGGGCTTCGAAGAGGAAAAAAGAAGAGGAAGGGAAAATAAAATAGGCGAGAAAAGAAGAAGAGAAAAGACTAGCAAAGAGGAAAAGTGAATTTATGCAGCATCATTTAAACGGGGTAGAATTCCGTTGCTTGTGGCAGGAGGTTTTCAAATGCTACCATTGTTTTCTTCCCATTAAATTGTCGCCAAATAAACTCATCCAAATAAGATGGTACATGGTCTCGGCAGGTTCCCGACATTTGCTTAAATTTCATCTTAGCATTCTTCCAGAAACATTCAACGTTGTTTGTGGTAGCCCCTGTCACTAGATCCAAAAAGGTTACGGGTATTATGCGCTGTTTGATGACCATAAGGTGCAACGACGGGAAGATATCGGATGTTGTTGTTGGATGGATGCTCGTCACTGTGAATCATTGTCCCTAGAAGAAATGAGCCTGAATGATAGGTAAAAGAGTGGCTTGTCTTTTGCCAGTTATCTTTTGCAGATAGTCAAGTCTCCTGTTGCAGTCGTACATGCCGAAAACCCATTTCTCAGGAACAACGTTATACTTCCTCTTGGCAATTAAACTTTCGTCCACTTGTACGATTACTGCACGTCCACCCAGTCTAACTGGATGGGCTAACAGCCACTGGGAACAGATGTTCCTGAAGTGTTGGTACCACTGGATTGCTGGTGAACTCCATCACCGTTCCGATGGGAATATCAATTGCCCAGTAGTACGCAAGAAGCAGAAAAGTAGGGAGTGGAGTGTGCTGCTTTCCCAGAAACGATCCCACACTGATGAATTTCTTTTAGCCCTTGTGAGATGGGCACCGCCATATAACTCCAAATAGAATTCTTGATTTCCGCCATTAATCTACCACAACCGTTGACTTCACATGGCGGTGGGTTACTTCGATTTATTCGCCTGTTTCGCAAATATTGAATTCCTAGTTCAGCGGTTACGAACTGGGCTAAGAATTCGAAATGATTCATGGTGTATGAGTGACAAATGAACCTACTGCTATCACAGTAAAGCGCAGAATGAAACAAACGACCAAACAGAGAAATGCACTACCGTTCAAGTACGCATGCGCGTCAGTAGTCAAGCAGCCGATCTGTATTCTGTTGCCTACAATAGCACTGAATGAAGGTCAATATTTCCTCCAGGAATAAGCAATAAATCAGTCGATTCATTCAGTGTTATGGATCGTTTGAAAACATCTGACCCTCTCTGTCCTCAACACATTTTTTTAAAACAATTTGGAATACAATGGAGGACCAATACTTATAATTGTTATAACTAAGTTACCATTCTATTGAGTATTTTCATTTTAGACGGTATGTTATGATATATATTTTTTTATCACGGAGGATAAAATGGGCTGGGCATGTTGCGCGCATGGGGAAGGAAAGACATATCTAAAGAATATTGACTGGGAGACCCGAAGGGAAAAGACCACTTGGAAGACCTAGACGTAGGTGGGAGGACAATATTAGGATAGTTCTAAGAGAAATAGGATTTGGGAGGGATGATTGCATGGAGTTAGCACAGAATAGGATAGAATGACGAGCTCAGGTAAGCGTGGCAATGAACCTTCGGGTTCCATAAAATATATAATATTCCTTTAGCTTGCTGAGGGATTTTCTATTGCACTTGAGTGAGTGTGAGTGATATATACTTACTTAATGGCAATAGACAATTCCTCAGCAAGCTAATGGGATATTATCTATTTATGGAACCCCAAGGTTCGTTGCTTACGTGAGCCCGCCATTCAACCCTATTCTGCGCTAACTCCATCCAACCATCTCTCGCAAATCCTACTTCCCTTATATATATATATATATATATATATATATATATATATATATATATAATCATGTTGATAAGTTATTATGCAATAACATGCAATATATTTGGGAAATTATAGGAGAAAAATTCCTCCGGCACTGGGACTTGAACCCAGGACCTTTAGCTCTTCGCGCCAATGCTCTACCAACTGAGCTAAGCCGGAGCTCAATTCACAGCGCCAGATGGAACCTCTCTCCTATGACTAATTGCCCTAATGGTCCACCTCACAGACAGACAAGTTATGTCATATGCAGTACTGTGAGGCACACTATATAAGTAGTGATTTTTGTGACCGGGCTCCCATTGTTATTGTACAGTTAACATTCAAGATAGATATATAAGGAATATATTGATTAAGTGTTAATAAAATGTTACAAATGACTTATATAAACACTGAAGCTGTTCAAAGAGATAGGATGTCCACCTTGGGACTGAGGTTCACGAGTTTCATCTCGGTTAAGTGAACCTTTTCGGGTGAAGAAAATTCGAGGACAGAATTCATCACAGGAGTGTATCGGCTTGGACCCGGGGTGCAGATTACAGTTGGCAAGTCATGTGTGGAGGTGTCTGAACCCAGAACCACCTGCTCACAGTCACCCTCCGGTATAGAGATACTTGCACCCACAGCTATTCCTTCTGAAAATACAGACGAAACATTTTTTCTTCTTGAAATCTAATCAACTTTCACTTTGATGTATTAATATAAAACATATGTAATCAGATGTGAACATGAATGATTATTGAACACTGTTCTTGTTCCTACCTGTCATCCTTCTTATGGTTGGGATGCTTTCTCCTTCCATGAGACCAAACAGTGTTTTCTCCCAGCCTTTCAATTTAATTCGCTTATTGCCCGTTCTCGGCAGATCAGTTTTGCGCTTAAGTCGGCTCTTCAAATCGAAATCTTTTTTGGTGAGTTTTGCTTCGTTCATTTCGATTCTAGACTTGATTTTGTACTTATTGATTTCTTTTAACGCTATAGCTTCCTTTATTTATTACTGGTAAGAGGCACTTCCCCAGAACAACTGGATACTCTTCGCTTATTGCCCGTTCTCTGCAGATCAGTTTTGCGCTTAAGTCGGCCTTTCAAATTGAAAACTTTTTTGGTGAGTTTTGCTTCGTTTATTTCGATTCTAGACTTGATTTTGTACTTACTGATTTATTTTAATGCTGTAGCTTTCGTTATTTATTACTGGTAAGAGGCACTTCTCCAGAACAACTGGATAATCTTCTAAAGGCTGTCTGCGAGTTCAATTAATTTTCCTCTTCGGAACTGCTACTCATTTTAAATATCAAAAATCACGAACGTTAAAATGCAACTGACTTAGAGGTGCTAAAAACATATCTCCTATTGATAAATTTCATTTTTGACCAGAGAGGGTGAATTTATTCCAAATGGTTTTTCTCCTAATACCCTCTAATAAAATAAAATACAACACACTGTGTCCTTAAGGAGCTGGATAATTTATTGTGATGGTTTTTTTTTTTCTGACATTAATCAAGCGTTAGGTCTACATAAGTTCATATAAAATAGTTGCATGTCCAATTCAAATATTAAAATCCTTATATGCTCGTACTATAAGTTTATAAGTCCCTATGTAGGCTACATTGTGAAGAGTTAAAAGATAAAATTACAATAAGAGCTTTTTACAATAAAATAATTAGGCCTGTAGGCTTACCAAGCTTGTGGAGTGTCTATACAGTGTAAATTTCTTACGAATTATACACTATAAATACTATTTAGGTTAAAAAATATCCAAATAGAACTCTTTGAGTTTTATGTAAAAGCCCTATAAAAGATGATGTCCAGATCGACAATGGTGTATAAAAATCTTATTCACATTTATAAAAACACTGTGACGCCTGCTGAAAATCCAACTCATTGCTGCAAACCAAGTATTTTAAGACTCACTACTTTCTAAATAATTCTTTTAAGTGTTTTTATAAATGTGAATCAGATTTTTATACACCATTGGCGATCTGAACATCATCTTTTATAGTGCTTTTACATAAAACTCAAAGAGTTCTGTTTGGATATTTTTAACCTGAATAGTATTTATAGTGTATAATTCTTAAGGAATTTACACTGCATAGACGCTCCACAAGCTTGGTAAGCCTACAGGCCCAATTATTTTATTGTAAAAAGCTCTTATTGTTATTATATCTTTTAACTCTTGACAATGTAGGCCTACATAGGAACTTATAAACTTAAAGTACGTGCATATAAGGATTTTAATATTTCAATTGGACATGCAACTTTTTTGTATAAACTTATGTAGACCTAACGCTTGATTTTAATGTGAGAAAAAAGCCATCACAATAAATTATTCAGCTCCTTAAGGACACAGTGTGTTGTATTTTATTTTATTAGAGGGTATAAGGAGAAAAACCATTTGGAATATCTCCTATCGTTTTATCTATATGAAGGACTATTTGTTATAGCCTATCCGGAAAACTTGGTCTCTAGAATAAAACATACATTTTATGGGAACGTAGACTAGTGTGTGTTCATAAATAAAGAGTTCCTTTGTTTTATAATTATCTTAGTCATGTTTAGCTGTGAGAAGAACTGATGAGTGGAGTAAATTACTTGCATCGAGGAGTAACTTCTCAACGTCACAGACAACTTTTATTAATAGGAAATGGAGAAATTGCTCTTAGGCTGAGTAGATTCCTTTTTACTCCAATGAAACATCTCCGGAGATATTGCTCAGTTTTATTGTTACGACCCTTGGTTTCACTATCATTACTCATGTTGGCAGGTTTACCACATCAGAGTTTTTCTCCGCGGTAGAAGAACCTTTGTCCACAGCTGAAGTGCTAGGTCGCTGATCTTGCATAATAACCTATTGTCAGTCGGTTCAGTCATCTACTTCCTGATAATGGACAATCCTGCCCACGTCTGGGATCTGGCATGCTGACTCATGATCTCTCCCGTGTACTAATATTAATTGTTTTATCTGTGTCTAATATTAGTGGATCTGAGCCTTGTGTAATCTGATTGTTATTTGTGGACACTTGTGATTGAATTCAAGTAGTTCAATGTTGTTTCTACAAAATAGTCTGTGTTCTATATGCAACTTGTCTCTCACTAGCACTGCAAACTTCCCTTGGCTCCTTGTCTATTTCAAATACGGCAATAGTTGTCTTCTTGTAGTTCTCTCCTAATGACTTTAGTCGAATTCCAATCTTCTTCTAGTTCCAGAAACATACTTTGTGTTTGGTTATTGCACTTACGAATCTCACTAGAATGGGGCAATTCCTACCTTTCCACAGGTGGTAAACATTCTCGATATGAACTCGGTTCATGTGTAATTCAGAATCCAGTAACTTCAACACACAGTCGCAATTGTCCATTCTTCTTTCGTAGTTGAATTCTTCCATTCCAAATATGATGATGTTCCTCATTCTAGATTCCTTCTCTAATATATGAATTGTCCACTTGGTTTCCTTCAGCGAGTCGACTTTTTTTTTTGGAAATTCGAAATTTTTGAAACTACGTCTTGTGGGGTATCGTTGAAAAGCTCTTGATGATTACTCTACAAATCAATAACTAGTTTCTTGATAGCTCTCATATGACGCGAGATTTTAATGTTTGAAAATAATAACACTTAAAAGAATTATTATAATATCATAATTTTGTCTTGTTTAGCGGCTTTGCTAATTTTATTCATTGCTGATCTTGCGCACGGCCTCCCAGAATATTATATCCTATTCTTGTTGTCAAAACAAATGATTGTAGGCTCTTCCTCTTTACCGAATTCAGTTCTTATTACTGCGGGTTTGCCATGCCAAGGCTAAAAAAGAAGAGTGCTACGCAGCGATAATAAATTAAACCAAAAGCACTTTGAAATCTACCTCAGCCTGTAGGCCTGCCTAAAGGCATTTTTTAATTTTTCGTTCAGCTTCATTATCATATCAGAAACTGCCACGTCTCGCACTGTTGCCACTTTTTTTTACCGGAAGCAGGTCCAGGATTATCTTCAACACTGCCGATTAATGGCAATATTGCCACGATTACTCCATAGAACCATAGTTTATTAACTTAAGAGCTGTGTTTCTTTTCGTTAGTCTGATTTATTCTTGCTATTATTCCGTATAATCCTATTTGCTTACGATACGTTGCGAGGTCAATGACCATCGCTCCCAGTTACCGCTATCTCCGCACAAAAGTCTCCTCTGGGAAATCTGATACAAGACTGCTGTTTTTGTTATGTTTATCCATTGCGCGAGAAAACCCGAACAGAAATAATTTCATCTTCCCGTGACACGCAGAATATTCTGATGTATGTAATGGCTCATAGCTGTGGTGTAGGGATCGAACACCCCTAACCCTCCCTGTGATGTTGGTAGAGTGAGCTGGTTTCTCGCAACGCAGAGAATCCTGCGGTTTCACATAAACCATCCAGTGATAGAAAGCAACTTGTTACCAGTCAGGGTGGTAAAATTTGTGCTATATACAAAGCTTTAGAAAGAGCATTTATATTGATGTACTGAGCACGTTGAATCATACTTCTAACAAGGTCGAAATTGGACCACAGGTTTTTCAACAGTACTGTATTCAATTAGTTAATGATATTGTTAATAGCTGTCAAATGGATATAACAAAAGCCATGAACCTATGTGAAAATGCTCCACAATGTGGTACAAGTTTGAAATGGAAACTAATCACCATAGAGTAGGTGTACAACGTAACTAGCAAATTGTCAAATTCTCGGAGCAATGATGTATATGGCATGTCCAACTACTTCTCGGAGCAATGTCATCAAAGCGAGGTTTTTGCATTGACAAGGTATGTCGTGTAGCGTTAGTGACTAAATCATACCTGAGCAACTGAGGGGAAACGTTTTAGTCCCCCATCCTGCTGTGACGTATGAAACCTGCTCTTCATGTTCAGTGTCACGTCGAAAGTGCTTTATGCTGGCGTCATGGGCGACTGTAGTGGGAGACATTACCCCACCGCACAGTGGCACAATGTTCCACAGATGCGCACCCGTGGACTAAATTCTACATGTATCGGATTGATTCATGGTGGTCATTAAAAAAGACTACTTCAAATATGTTAATATGTGCTTGAATGCTTATTTTAATATGTGCCTGATGGAGCCGAAACTGATGCTATCTCCCATTGCGCATGTGGAATTGAAAATGTTTCTGTTAGGTACCAAACACTGCTGATAAAGTCCTATTATATTTTTTAATGTGGTGTCCAAGCGTGCTTTCATGCTCTGCATGGATATTTCATAATCGTTGCTGAGATATGTGATGGAGGTAATGAGCGGCTGATTTTGGAATAACGATTTTTGGTATTCGGACCATATTCCTAAGCAGAATTCATGCAGGATGGCTGGTGTTATTATCAGAGCGTTCATTACTTCTATTAAGTCGCCGTGTAGAATATCACAAATGGTCAGATAAAACTCAACTGGAAACCCATGTGCTCCAGGGGATTTATTCAGTTGACTTCCTTTGATTGCCTTCATAATTTCCTGTTTTGTCAAAGTCTGTGTTGAATGGGTTGAATCTTTGTCCTCTGAAATAGGGGCTAACATTAAGAGATGGCTTTGCGCTAGATCTGGTTCAGGGTATAAATCTTTGTAATATTCAAATAACGCCATACGGACAGATGGTTACGGACTGAGCCATACGCAGCAGTGAGTCGATCAATATACTTGCGTTCGATGAGAAAGTCAGTGTACGGTAAAAAACTAAATTAAGAACTTGAGACTATTTCTTTTCTGTTACGGTCAAACATTGTGGTGTCGTTGTTGGTTTGGAGTTGTACGACTTCTTCACTGGTCGGAAATCTAACTTCATTGCTAGGACAAATTTGAGAGTTGAAAAAAAAATTGTATTAAGTAGGCCTATTCTTTCGAATTCTGTAACGTTAACAACCAAGCTCTATAAGATCGATTGTAGATACTATAAAGCTGTCCATATCTCAGTCACCTGATCTCAAATAATTATGTGGAAATTCACTTCACTTTCTTAAAAAAAAAAAAAAAAAAAAAAAAAAAAAAAAAAAAAAAAAAAAAAAAAAAAAAGTATTAGCCATATACGGTGCTTACAGCCTACACTATGGTATGCTGAACTCAATTTAAGTACCATACTGTAGGTTTATTATTATTGTCATTACTATTAATCCAAGTTGGATTTATGGACGTACCATGGTATTCGTTATCGGCAATAAACATTTGAGGTTCAATCTACATTTGCAGATGAATATTAAATTATAAAGGGATATTGGTTTAACATACAACGCAATGCTTCAGCTACACGTGGAAGGGCCCAAGAAAGTAGCTGGCGTTGTGTATACCGAGGTTTCCTGGCATTCGCGACATGTTGCGACCACAGAAATACAGCCGAAAATCGTTATGCTCATTTGTATTGTATGGGGTAGCGCACGCTGTCGAGACTATCTTCGCTAGGTAGATGCCCATGTTTAGAATTAGCACCTACTCTCACTTCTTTGTTTTCTTCGCCCAGTGTTGACTAAAGCTTGAAGGTTTCCGAAGGAAAGTATGTTAACTCTTTACAGAAGGGATGGAATATGGGGATATAGGCCAATCCGGGATATCTGGGCCAGTAGCTGCGTGCATTAACCCACACTTCAATGATTCCTTCTTGCTGCGCCTTGGAATACTTGGAAGTAGCGATGGGACTTCTCGAGTGAAAAAAATCGGAATTATTCAATTCTTGAAAATTCTCGAGATATCAAGAATCGTACAAAAAGATTTATAATGATCATGCGAAGGATTTAATGCTAGGCGAAGCGTGAACTGAGGACGAGTTCTCGAGAACACCAGACCGCCCGCGCAGTCATATCATTTCGTTAAGGCGGTATAAGTTTTGCAGACAAGAAAGGCATCTGTAGGCATATGAATGCATAGCTACCATGCGCACAGTATTGCCAGCCGATTCGTAACAGAAGATCCCAGGGCAGACGAGAGAGCGTGCTAATCTTATGGACCTTTGCTCAGTGAACGCTAGTAGTAAAATGAGATTAACGCAGTATCTGGCAGTGCTGCGTGAAAATAACACACCCACTGCGGCAACCAATATCAATAGATCTTGTAACATAAGGAAATTTCCAAACTGGACATTGGAATAACTATTTGAGTTATCAATCGAGTCAGTTTTTAGTAGTTCTCACTTCTCGGCTACCGACTGGAGTTCTCACATATCGCATCGCAAGTACAGTACTCGGATTGTGCTTTCATCCGTGAACTTTCTCATTTGAATGATCATTCGATTCTTTACATTACTCGAGAACAGATTTCTCGATTCTGCCCATCACCACTTGTAAGCCTCATCTGTGCGCCTGACACTTGACTCGCCACTAGATAGCAGGACCTATGGAAATGAAGTGAAATGAAGTAAGAGGAATTGCACATTAAAGTAGGATATTACGGTAAAGTAGGAGCTGAATTTTGAAGTAGAAGGTGATGTCAATGTTGGAGAAGAAGGATTTTGAAGCGATGATGGCGAAATGAGATGAGCTCAAATCCGATGAAAATTACCCAGTATTTGACAATAATCGTTCCGATTCTAAAGGGAATCCTAACCTCAGTTTTACTATGGTATGCATCTCAATGTTGTCTCCCTCTTCTTCAGGCCCCGCCCGCCATCTCCTGAGCGCCGTACTGTAGACACAATCCAGAAAATCCCCATACAGATAGCAGCATATAATATTCCGAACTGTCATACGTAACTACTTTCTTCTTTTACCAAATTTATGTCGCCAGTATATTCTTCAAAAGAAGGATACGATAAAGAAAGTACAAACCATGCTATCTAGATCTAACTAGACATCTTAGTGTCAATAAAATGTTTTGCAGTTGCTTTTTAAATATCACGTTTCATTTACATGAAATTAATAAGGATTTTAAAGTTTTCTTGTGTGAGGTGTAAAGGACAGAAATAACAGAACGTAGATCATTAATATAAAAATTATTTAATGTATACAAAAGGCATACCATTCTTTCCCTTACGATGAATAAGCTATAACCAGTATACATTAAGTACATGTATGGTATAGTTTATCTAATATGCTACATAAGAAAAATACATTGTTTCTTAGAAACATTTGAAATTTAACATACGCTCAAATGTAAGTACATATTTAAGCTCATAAAATACTATAAATTTTCACAACATTACTTAATGGATATTTACTATGGAAAATCGTAGACTGATTTTATTTTCTTAATTTAATTTTTCTTATTCTTAATTTTCTTAATCTATTCATTTTGTTATTCTAATCTAAATAATTTCAGGCTTTTCTCGTAAATAAAACAAGAGTAATAGAAGTTTCATTAGAGGTTATATAAAATACCTGTAGTTTTGAAAACAGAAGGTAAGGAACCATAACACGGTTTTAATCTCGGTGTAATAAATAGTACGATTGTATCTTCAAGTGATATTCTAAGATACATTCAGGTTACATAGATTGCTTGCCTATTTATAAGCAGCAGAACTATGAATAACTGTGCTGAGATATTAATATTATTTTCAGTGCCTTTACTTTTCACTATTATGAATTTTTATAGCCTATACGTGAAAGCCTTTTCCTTGTAAAATGTGTCTCTATATGAAGGACCAAGGAGAGGTTGATTCCTTTTTCTAATGGGCTGCCAA